>CM076908.1:2561806-3161806 GCA_039519145.1 Kokia cookei | reverse complement strand
TAAAGATGAAAATCAATATGCAACTTTGGAGAACCACACCCCGAAAGTTCGCTATTGCGATTGGAGAACACTGCAATGTCGATATCACCACCTACACCGCACAATTGCAACTGGGAGACATGATGACTAACTTTGATATCAACCTTTGAAAAATCACATTCCAAAAGCTAACTATTGAAATTAAAGAGCTTAGATCCATATAAACCCCACTGAGAAATCTCATACTTTTCTACGTATTTCTTCTTGGTTTTTTCTTGTTTTCCTTTTCGATTTGGGAAATTCTTGAATAAAATGCACCCATAGCCTTAAATAAGAAGCATAGCAATTGTCTTGAATTACCGATGTTTAGCATCGGGTAAATAAGGTCATTTATCATTTTTAATGCACGTCATGTGATTTCTCTTTACTAGTAGTCCGCAAGGTTCCAAGGCTACATCTTTGATCGCCCACGTTTGGGCTCCAAATTTTGTCTAAAAATAACAAGAGATTAAGATAAGATATTATCACCTATCCTAACTCAAAAATAGCCAAATTTGGTTTAGCTCAAACAGTAAAAATAGGACCCAATTTGAATGGAAGTGGGACAGAATCTGAAACAAAACTCTGGGCCACCTGTTCCGTTAATCTCGTCCATCCACCCATCATCTGTAAGGGGGATAGTCTTATGCGTTTGGGGCTATGAGCTTCAACTTGATAAGGCCAATTAAAGTTTCGTACTCCAACCTGGCAGACCACCCTCAGGGCAGTGGATGAGTTCAATGTCTTTTTCAACTAAAGTTAATTTCCAAATAATATATATCATGCACAAAATTAAAAGGTCTACGGCTGTGACAGTATTTGATAGCTGATACAGAGTTAACAGGTTCCAACAAAACCCTAAACCCTTGTTTCTCTTGCCAGGATGATCAAAGTATTAGCGCGGGTGCGGCTTCATTTTACCAGCAAGACTAATATTCTAATATAGGCTAATCTCTGGTCTTTTTGAAGATTGGTTAAAATTTCAGTCAATAGCTTAAAGAACTACTAACTTAAAAGACAATTTGAAAACAGTGCATGCATGGCAATGGAATAAAGCACATCAATTCAACACTCAATAACAAATGTCAAAATTTGCTCTAGAATGATCTTATATATATATATAAGAAGGTTCAAACATACATTTAAAAAATGAAGAACTACTTAGTGCCACTTCACTGAAAAAGTACATATACCAAAATCAATAAAACTCAATAGGTAACTACTGTCATAGCTTACTGCAATGAACCAGTAATCAACCAATTCATACACTGAGAGGAGCTCCTAATCAAACAAACTGAATCCCATATCATCATCACTCTCTTCCTCTGGCTCTTCCTGCAAAATTACCAAAGAATAACACATCAGAACAAACAGTGAAACAAAATATTAAACACAAGGAAATCAGAGTCATTTATTTGTAAATTGTAGTCCTACCTTCTTCTTCTCCTCGGCAGGAGGTGGAGCAGCAGCTCCACCACCAGCACCAGCTGCAACAGGTGCAGCTGCAGCAACTGGGGCACCAGCACCAGCAGCACCAACATTGGTTATGAGATCCTCAATGTTACACTTCTCAAAAAGCTTAGCAAACAAGCTTGGCCAATAAGATTCAACAGAGACATTTGCAGCTTTGACTAGAGTTGCAATCTTCTCAGCCTATTATCTATAGTTAAAGAAACAAACAAACCAATATTCCCATACACAGAGAATCTATCATTCTTCCAATAACCGAAAGCCTTTTTTTTCCTTCGTTCATTTCGTAAGTATATCATAAAAATTGAAAACAATTCGAATTATACCTCATCAAATCCGATAATGCATAAAGGATACAGTGATGGGGATGCCATCATCATAGAGAATCAATGCGGCGTAAGAGCAAGCAGCTTCGCCGGCTGAAGACATCTTTTCTACTACTAACATTAACAGAAATGAACAAATCAATTGGAACCCAATGGATATAAAGATTAACAATAATGCAGAAAAGGAAATTCCAAGAAACCTCCTTAAGAAACAATTACCAGAAAAAAAGGCAGAAATTTACCTGGGAGGCGAAATCGGAGACTTCGAACACCTTTCTCAAAGCAAGTGTTGTTAAGGATTTAGGGTTTCTCGTGGACTACTAAAATGGGATTTTAAAGAAATAGTCTAAATGGGCTCTCTTGATTCTTAGGCCCATTTAACAAACCGATCAGTATTCGAAATTAGGCCCCTACCAGTCACAATATGTATATCAAATTAATAATTTTATTTGCTTCTTTTTTCATTTAACATTCTTGTTTTTTTTTATTATTATATTCGATCCATTTGTAACAATTGATAATTAAATCATTGGTAGAGTTAAAAAAAATATGTTCAAACTTTTAATTGCTAATTGACTCGGGATTCAAGTCTTAGATAATAATTTTCCTTAACTCTTATTTTTTTAAAAAAAATTGTAATAAGTAATTATGTTTTATTTTATATTTTTTAATACCGTTCATACTTTTTTAACCATTTGGTAATACACACATCTTGCACACACAGGCACTCGAACTTGAGACCTCCAGGATGAATAACATCCTCTTTTTCATTGGAACCACTTATTGGGTTAAAATATATTTTATTTTAAAACTTATACATATTTTAATTTAGGCATAATAATAAATTTAAAATGTTTGTACATTTTGTCAATTCAATCATTATTATTTTTTAATTAAATTTGGCCTTTAATCTTTTAAAAGAGTCGAATTTAATCATTAATATTTCAAAAAGAGTCTAACTAATGTTTCTTTAATGGAAATACTAAGCAAATTGTTAAAATTTTTAAACATAGTAGCTCCCTTACATTCTACGTGTAATTCATGTTTTTTTTTTAAATTTTTAAATTTTATTTATTTATTAATGTATAAAACAAATAATATCATGTTAGTATTAATATGAAGTACACGTAAACTATCACGCGGATTGTCTCGCCAACATTGTTAACCATTAATATTTTAGTTAACATTTTTGTTAAAAAAATGATTTGACTCTTTTTAAAATATTAATAATCAAATTTAATTAAAATAATAAAAAAATCAAATTAAAAAAAGTAAATATTGAAAATAAATTTTATTATATCTTTACTTTATTTAGTACCAATTTCTTTTATTGGTTTCAGTATTGTACAATGCATTAATTTATTCAAACCATACAGTATATAAAAAAAAAAAAGCAAAAAGAAATGTCCTAATCTTGTAACTATTTCATTGATCTCTGAATATGTTTATTTGATTTAAATTTGAAAAGAAATAGTATTTGATCCATTGAACAAAAAGAATACACTAAAAGTAAAAGATGGAATACAAAATAACTTATTATCTGTAAAATACCATATTAGTATCCTATCTCTGAAAAGTATATGAGCAATGAAAACAGAACAAGAAAAATTACATGTTCCATTTCTTTGACCCATAAATTAAATTGGGGTTCAAAGCTACAGCCATTGGATGCTCTTTGCAACCGAGACAAAATCTTTCTTTTAATTAGTGTCTTAAAGGTTGAACCCAAGGCCAACATTTAGTTTCCTCCTCATGCAAATTCAAGGATGAATGTGATTTCTTCTCCTATTATCCCAAGACGAAACATGTATGATGAATTTTGATGTCTAAAGGCGATGAATTAGTGCGGTTTATACTCGTGCTCCTTGACTAAACAAATCCCTTGCTGGAATTTCTTGAGTTATGCCTCTTGTTGTGCTAAATGTTTCCTTTTTGCTTAAGTCCCTTTCGAAAGATCTTGATTATCTTATAAGAGACACCACATATACCTCAAAGGCAGACTAACATGATGGTTTCTTTTCAGTAGGTGTTTGGGAAGCTTGTGAAGGACCTAGCCTTTTTCCCATTACCCTGGTTGTTGTTGCCGTTGATGCTGTAGACGTTGGTTTGTTTTCAGTAGTTTGTGAATGACTTGATCACATTCCCACTATCCCTACTGCTGTAGGCGGCGTTTTTGTTGTCATTGTTTCTGTTGGTGTTGGTGGTGGTGGTGGTGGTGGTGATGTCGTTGCCGCCGTCGCTGCAGTTTCTGTAGTTGTTGCAGTACTTGCTACAAATATTGTTTGGTAATCAACACTCGTAGCATTTTGCATTCAACTTATCTCAGCAATAGGCACTTATACAACCAGAGTATACTATATGAATGTATTTGAACATTTTATAAAACAATCACCTGTGGTAGTTGCTCCCATTGGCATTGATGGAAGTGACAGGTTTATCGTTGAGCTATATTGTCGAGGCAAATGCGGGTATTGAACTTCTTGATTATTTTGTGCATAAAGTGGGAAAAAATTATGAAACATCCCCGGTGTTATTGATGCCCCAGAAGTGTAGTAAGGTGAAATCTGTTGACCTCCATAGAAACTACAATAGTTCTTCAAAACAACATTAAATTCAGCCAAGGCAATTCGAAGGAACTGAGGTACTATATTTTGTAAACACTAACCAAAGGATAAATGCCTTCTTGTGAATATCCGGTGTACCTGTAAGTAAACAAATATAGAATGATGGTGATGAAACATAATAAATAAAACAACCCAAAGTGCTAAAATCTTGTGGGCCGAAACAAAATGTCATAGGATTTCATTTTTGCTCTCACCCATAAGCTGAGTAAGGAATTGAATATTGACCGGTAGGTTGCTGGATATGAGCTGATGAGGAACCATGATAGCTGGGCAGTGCCGTCAATCCAGGACCATGTGCTGGTCTAAACCGTCCCGCCCCTACATTTCATTTCATTCGATCAAAACCAAGATGCAAATGCATTTCCAATATAGAAATGGGTAGGGAAGAAAGAAAGAGGAAAACCTTGTTGAGAAATCATTGGAGGAGTCTTTTGAGCACCCAAGGAAGCAAGATTGCAGTTTGCCCGCCTTCCATCAATGATAGGTGAAGGGTTTTGGCATGCTCCCGTAGCTGCCTCTGGATCCTTAAAGGTAACCTAAAAACAAGGGATTTATTTGACATTGTCAGAGCATGGATAACAAAAGAAACAAACAAGGCATTTTTTTCTTTTATAAAAGGGACCAATAAGCTTACAAAGCCACAACCCTTGGATCTCCCAGTAGTCTTATCTGTGATCACAACAGCCTCAAGAATCTCTCCAAATTGCTCAAAATAACGCCTTCTGGTATCTCTCTGAGTTTCCCACTCCAATCCACCAATAAAGATTTTCGTAAAAGTTGTGTCATTGAACTGCGCTGGATTGTTGCCACCCACCATTTGAAATTGTCTCTTAAATTATCCTCTCTCTTTTTCTTTTCTTCATTATTTTGGGTAATTAGTAATAAATTAAGGAGGCTAGAAGTTAGCAGTTGACCGCCTTGGCCACTCATTGTTTTTCGTTAATAAACAAAACAAATATTTCTCCAACCTAAATCACCCATGTAGAAATACATATATAATCTAAGCCATTCATGTTGACTCATTAATTTTTTTCACTATAGAAATATGATTAAATCTCTTTTTTGGATCATATGCTATGCTTAAATTTTATATTTAATTTTTATAATTTATTTTTAATATAATATTGTATAATGTTATTGACTCGTTCAAATAGTAAATATTGTTAATTACTTCCATTAATTTTTTTACGTGAATTTTTTTGGAAAATTTTTTTTTTCCTATTCTAGCAATTCTTTTTGCATTATAGGTTGGAATAATTTTTAAAAAAATCACATCAATTACTAAAAGTATTGAAGGTGTTGATTATTTAGATTAATTAATGGCACGTGTTGTGTTCTTAGTGATCATAAGATAATCATAAAATTGTAGTTTCAATCTTCCGCTATCATTATTGGGTTTAATCTTTATATTTTAATGACATAAATTGCTTCTTTACTTTTAATAATAATATTAGTTAATCTAAATAATTAATATCCTTAACAATTTTAATTAAAATGATGGCGTGAATTTCTTTTAAAAGCACATTTCTAACACAAATTATATTTCTACATGGAGTTGTAATTAAGGGGTAATTTTTATAAATTCAACTTCAATATTTTAACCGGAATAATTAAGGATATCAACTATTTTGACTAATTAATGATATTATGCGGAGGAACCGAATCATATCAAATTAAAGTATAGATATTAATTTCAAATTCAAACATAATCATTTATAATTTCGTTTAATATTTTTTTTAAAAATATTTTATTTTATTTAATTAGTACAAATAATTGCATATTTTAACCCCCAAATGTTTATTTTATAATTAACCTAACACAAAGCAACCATATTAACTTTATATTTGATTTATGTTCTACTTTTACTCTAGAGCTTATGGACTGATCTTTGGACGTTGTAGAATGGGCTTCTTTTACAAAAAGAATTCTGACAATTCTGAACATAAAATTCTACACATATAATAGCTTCTTTTACAAGAGCAATGAATCGTGTTTAATTACGTCAATCCTCGCACGGCAACTACATCGGACGGAATTTGCTGGAAATAGCATTTTCTCCCTAAGCTACGGCTTTTTGGACCCAATGGCCAACGGCATTGAATTCTTAAACACTCCATTCTCAAGTCCTATCTAGATAGTGATCGCAAAGGACAAATCATGAACGACCAAAGCCAAAGGTGAATTCAATGTTCCAAACCCTTGTCACCGTTGTTAAAGCCGAAAGTCGAAAGTTTTAACCGTTAGTTATGATTTGATATATAACACAATGATTTCAGGTTCAAATTGTGAGTAATTTTACCACCCCTCCATGAAGCAGATAATTACTCTATAATTATAACCCTAATCTTTAGAATTTAAACATCCCTCGAGAGTCGTCAACATGCACCACCATCGGTACAACTTTTTTCCATTGTATTCAGCTTGATAGGTTCCATCTAGCCATTGAAGTTTTGAAACTTAGCACTGTTAAACAAGGGTTTTACTTGACTGATTAACGTCATTCTTTCTTTTCTTCTTCTTTTTTTAATCTTATTCTGAATTGGTATTTGAACATTTCGAAGCTGCATATTGTAGTTGTATCCCTAAGATAAAGAACCTGGCCAAGTTTTCTGTTGTAATTCTCATACCGTGAAATTAAGTCCAATGAATGGCAATGCACCAAATCCCCGGAGGCTGTGAAAAATGCGATGTGATCCTTAATGATCCATCTGGGCAAATAGGCTCTATGTTCTAAGTGCTAGCCTCTGCTTGCCCAAATATATATATATATTGAAGTGGAAACGTGGTAAATACGATGTCATACGTATATATAGTTATTTATGTCAAGCGTCAAACCGGATAAGCACCAATTAAATGGTGCGACTAAAGATCATTGAATAGCTACGATTTCAGCTGCTGGTAAATTAATTAAAGGGGAGCTCAGTTCCTAGAAATATTTACGCCACTCGCGGACCTTGCTTTAGAAATTTTAGCTTTGACCTATACCCTGTAATATATGCAAACTTGCGTACACGTTAATATATACAAGGAAAAAAAAACCCAACTTTTTCTGGTTTACTGAAAAACAGCTTCACTTAAGCAAATATCAAACCATGTTTTGATTTCCACGGTTGAAGCCAAGCGGTAGCCAGGCTTTATTTTTACGTTGAACGCAAGCCTGGTATGTTGATGATGATGGATTCTCGAGGTTGAGCAGATCCAAAGTTCAACAATTCTCTTCTTTTAATGCCCTCGTCGCTGAAAAATGGGCTCCACTTGCTAAAAGCAAAGGGTAAAAGGAATTAGCACACTTGATGGTGCAATTGACCATGACTCTCTCTACGATCATAATCTCAAAAGCATGCACGGTCTGAAATGCCAAAAGGTTGATTTAATACTCTGCTGCTCAAAGTTGAAATTGATGAAAAAGGAGGAGATGAAGCTTTTGGACCTTAAAGTCTCAACTTCAAATTTCTATCTGATTCATATATGTTTTGGCGACTCAATTTAAGTTGTTCATAGAAAATATAATTTATATTTATACACTATATGTTAAGGGTTCGGTTAAATTGGCGTTATCATCAATAAATCTCACTTCGATATAAAGTTATCAAAAGTACATTCTATTTAAATTCTAGTTAATACCAATTTAAAATTATTTATTTTTTCTATTTTGATAAATTAAAAAATATATATAGACAATACGAGAATAATAAGTTTTGAAATCCAAAATATTATGGTATTTTACCATTCAACTAAAACCAAATTTAATTTTTGTAAACTCCATGTAATTCTTTTCAGCTAAATTGTAAGTGCACCATAATTTGGTTATAATTAAAAAAAAAAGATAAATATACACTTTAATATTTGAATTTGGTTTCATGGTTTAAATTGGTACTTAAAATTTTTTATTTAATTAAATGCTTGAACTTGACTTTAAAGTTCAATTTAGTATTTTTAATTTATTTTGATTCAATCAGGTACTTGAACTAGGCTTCGTTGTTTAAATTGATACTCAAATTTGATTTTTTTTTATTCAAATTAAGTACTGTAATGTATATTTAACTTTTTAAAAATAATTACTTGAACATGCCATATTGCCATGTATTCCAAGTTTATTTTCCTTTAACATAGTGGGGTTTTGTTAATTTTGGTATATCAACGGTGCATCTTTTGTCTCACCAAAGAAGCAAAGAAAAGTGTGGGCCATTCCACTATAAAAGCCACAATATTTTGGATTTGGGGATGGCAAAGGAAAGGATACTTTGCGTCGGCTACAACCGACGGGAGGAAACCCTCAAGAAACCTCCATCCTCTCACCCCCCTTCATCTGTTGTTCTCCACTTATATTCCACCACAAGGTTTTTCTTGATTCCATCTCATCAATAAAAACAACACAGCCTTTCCGTAATCTAGAAACCACTGCAGGAAGAAGATCATTGGCACCCCAGCCTACCTGATCACATGGGCAATTGTGTGTTCAAAGGATTCGGAGAAGTTGAAGATATGGTGAAAGTGGTAACATCCAGCGGTGGCATCATGGAACTATTCGCACCCATCACCGCCGAGTGCATAACCAACGAATTCCCCGGCCATGCCATTTACTGCACACCTGACTTCCTCTCACCGCCTCTCCTCCACAACGAAGAGCTCCATGCAGGCCACCTCTACTATCTCCTCCCTACCAACAACCGCTTCGCCAAACACCACGATCAAAACAACGTTGGAGACGTCGACATCAGGAACAGTAACAAGAACATTATATCTACATCTTCATCTATGAATACTCCATATCGCATGTCGTTCGATCAGCAGAGGGTGTTGAAGAGAACCGAGGCGGAGGTGCTGCCTAGGTATAACAGCAGTGGAGTATGGAAGGTGAAGCTGGTGATAAGTCCGGACCAGTTGGCTGAAATCCTGGCGCAGGAGTCTCGAACGGAGGCGTTGATAGAGAGCGTGAGGACGGTGGCTAAGTGTGGAAATGGGGTGTCGTCGGTGGCAAATTCTGATCAATTCAGTGTTTCTAGTAGTCGGAAAACTCCATGGTAAAACATGGTGATGGTGTATATACAGACATATATGATCTTCATTGTTAGGCGTAGAAAGCATCATATTAATATTTGGTTAGTCAGTACAATTGTTGTAGGTGTAGAGATAGTTCTGGACCTGGAAGGAAGTCAGAAATGTCTGCTAACTAGTGCCATTGATATATGTATGTGTGAGTGAGTGTGATTACAATCTGTAATAATTTTCCAACTCTAATTATGTTTTATTTTCTCTAAGAGTGATGTTAATGTTTACTTTCAAAGAAATTAGATGATGGGTGAAAACTGTAGATGGTAGGCAAAGGCCAAAGCATCCTAAAAAGTCCCTTTTTCTTAATCACCGGCCTAAAAGCTGATTAAATTGTCGTCTTTAGCTTTTTCCACTTAATATTATATGTTCTCACATTTTTACTGGCCGCTGTGCTTCTCTCCTGCTTAGTTTATAATTTGTGAAAAGGGCCAAAATTACTTGTCATGCAACTTGCTTAGTTTATAATTTTGTGTTTAAATTGTTTTTTTATTAGATTTTATATTAAAAGCATAAAAAGATTTTTTTTTTTTAAAAAAACCCCTATAATAGTATTTATTAGTTGTTTTAAAATTGAGTGTTTTTATTTTTTTTTATTGAATTGATGTCGAATTGACCCTATAATAATAGTAATATTAATTACTTTTCAAAAATAATAGGTTTATAATCATTTTTCAATTGAATTGGTGTTTGATTAATTCATAAGGCTAATTCAATAAAGGGTAACACTAATTCGATGAAGGGTTTTAAAAAGTGAATATGCTAAAGGGTTAAAACTTCCATATATTTGATGAAAAAAAATATTTTGTATGAGAAGAATTTTTAAGACAAATATAGATGGTAGTTCGTCTCGAGTTTTAAATATTCAAATTCAAGTTTTATAATTATGCATGGATTTCTAATCTCATTATATACATGTGTGGATTTTAATCTGGATTACTTTTAATTTTTCGATAATAATTTAATTCGAGTTTTAATCTCTACCTTATAATAATTTAATTTTACTTTATACTTATTCATGTTTAGAAGATTTTAATACAGATTGTAGTCAATTACTATAATGTAAAATTTTTTATGGCCTGAATTACTAAAATATAATTCACTGGGGCCTATTTTGTAATGAAATTGATATTGTAAACTGACAGAATATGGGCCTATTAGCAGAGGATCGGGCTCTAATGACCCAGCTGGCATCTCACCCAAACAACAACTTTCCTTTAATGCAAATGGGATCGGGGGCCCTAACAAAAACTTGACCCAATCCAGTGATATTTCTCCTTATAAGATTACAACGTCGATTCAATTATTACAAGTGATGTAGGCAGGAAAAGGAAATGTGAATAATCTACTTGTAAATCAATTGTTATGCATATAGAAATATCTTACATTTGATTAATTGATAGGGTACAATTTTGTATATTTCTAATGAATTAAAAATAATATAAAATTTTAAAATTAATTCGAGTGAAAATGTAAGGGTCCGTCTGATTTCTATTTTTTTTTCTCTTTTAAAAATTAATTTTTACTTATATTTTAAAATGAAAAGTATTCTTCGAAAATAAAAATAAAAATTTATTTTTTTAATAATAAAAATATCAAAACATGTTAAGTTTCTATTTTCTTGTAATGAAAATATTAAAAATAAAATAATTCCTCCATTTATATAGAATCGAATTAAGGTAATAGATTTAATATTTAAAAATTTTTAAATTTTTTTTGTGTTTATTGGACTTAAATGGGTCAGTTATTTAAATAAATTTGAAGTTACAAAATACTTATTTTCAACTTGTTAAATTTTATAAAGCACAATATACAAAATTTTGAAAGAAGAAGTTAATTTAATTTCATGAAATATATAAGAAACTATAATTATTGAGTAAAAAAAAGAGGACATATTTACATTAAATGTAAAATTGCACTTTGATCCCTCTAAAATGATAAAAAATTAATTTAATAATTTAAAAATTATAAAAATATAAATATTAGAATAATAAAATTATATTTTTACTATTATAAAAATATATAATTTAATTTCGATCCCTAAAAGAATTTTCTGATTTCGCCTCGGACTTATTTTTGAGAGGGAAAAGCGAAAAATAGAGGAAACCGGAGGAGTTAGGCTTGGAAGTCAACATTCTGTTTCCATTCCACGTCAAATTGTAATGTCGTTTTTGGGCACTATGTATGGAGCTTTGTGGGTAATACGACATGAGGTGGTAGGAAGTGGAAGTTAAAATTGTAAAGAGCAAAGTAGGGGTGTGACCCCAACCATAAGAACCCTTTTAATGGATAGACACAGTTGATATGGTAAAGTTAAGTTAGCCAATCTCCAGCCTGCTTCTGCTCTCTTCAAGTAATACATAATAACATGATTGAAAGCAAGTGCATGAAATGACGTTTTATTGCTATCTGCAATGCGAAACCTGCCCGCATTTCTTTGCTCACCAACAAAGGACAAAGTAATCACCAAGAGAGGAGAAAATAATATATTCTTCTTTTCTATTTTGGAAAAGCAACATTTACCTCTATTATTCAAACCAAAGAAAAGGGGCTGGAGCTAAATCAAACAGGAGTTACAGCTTTTCAAACCTTTTGGGTAACACGGCAGGTGCATGATTCTAGAAACCACATGAATGGCTAAAACTATCATAAACAATCGAGTTGGATTGCATCTTGTTCTTTTTATTCGAAAATTAATTTTAATATATTAGATCAGAGAAAAAATTGATCCTTACCGTTAAAAATTCCATCCATTTTTATTATTGAAAATTAATATCGTTGATAGAATAACCATACAGCTACACATGAGGTGCCACGTCACGTGTGTCTCAAGCTAACGTACATGGACAAATTTTTAATAATTAAAATAAATTGAATTTTTAACAAAATAATCAATTTATTCTTTGATCTAACATACAAAAAAATTAATTTATCTATATTTTGAATAAGTAAAATAAAATAAAATATAATCTAACTCATAATAATTTTATCCCATGAATTTCATATTAACGGTGTATATACTTTTCCTCATCATGTTTAATTTATGAGATATCATTTTGTAAATGAAAACATGGTACAATTAAACTTGGTAAATTTATAAACTTGTTTTATTTGATTTTTATTATTATTTATAACAATTAAATATAAAAAAATCTTAAATGTGTTTATAGGTCAGTATAACAACCACTTTTTTATACTAATTAAAATATTAACAAACAAATGAAAATGTTATAAAAATCGTAAAAATCAATAATATCAGAATAATTCTTAATTGCCAAATTTCATGTCAAGCACCCCAACGGGTGGGGTAAGCATGGTAGACCAACCATGACTCCACAGCAAATCCTTAGTGGCGGGTAGATTGGATGAAAAAATATATATTAGGCCAATTTTTTTTTTTTTTAAATTTATGCCAAGTGCTTTAAAAACGAAACAAGTATTAAATTTATATATGAATTTTGATATAATATATAATTAGATACATGAATTTTGATTTGATGTAATTATATTCGAGAAATTTAAATTGTAGTTCATATGTATACACGAAACCTTGATTTTAATTCAATAGTACATATTTAAATAAATGAATACATACATTTATTTTCATATTAGATTGATATAACTATTTGTGTTTACAATATATGAACATAAAATGGTGCTAATTGACTAAGGTTGTTAGTGATTTGTGAAAATCAAAATTATATGTAAAAAACTACACGAAATTAAAATTGTTTTAAAATTTATCAAAAAAATAAGTAAATATATAAATCTCAGAAAAAAAAGGGAAAAACATAGTGCGTTGAAAAGATTGTATTTTTATTTTTATTTTCTATGTTGTTGTAAAACATTATAATGGAGCTTGGAGCATACTATAAAATTCTGTTATCAAGATATCATTATTTCCCCTGTTTTCCTTTTACAAATAATTGTTGTAGTTAAAGCGAATAAAATATATATATATATTTTTTGATAAAATGATTTCATAATTGTTGACCTTTACATTATTAGCCCTTTTAGCTCTCTCATGCATGTAACTTTAAGCTCCGAACCTTGGACTTAATTAAAGTTGTTGAAGCTCACAAAGAAAATATGCCAAGGAAATTCTTTATAAACTTGGAATGCTTAATTGCAAGCAGGGCTGTAGTAACACCCGTCAATAGTCATGAAGACGGCAGATGCTCGGAGGCTTAGAAGCTTGGTGCCTGTAACTTTGAATGAGGGGGGAGTGTAGAGAGACTGATTGAATGTGGTAATCTCTACAGTCAGTTGCTTATATAAATAAGCATGTTTACTTCAATCTTAAGCATTAATATTCAAACCTTTCTCTCTTCTCGCCAGCCTTTGTTTTCTTCAACAATTATTATAATTATCCTCGTAGACAAAAATATGTGGCACACCAAATCAATGAAATACCTTGATACTTCTAAACTGTACATACTGTGACCTATGCTTCTTGAGAGCTTGGAAGGCAAAACAATGTAAACTTGATGAAAACAGAGCTGCTCAGGGCCTACTTCTAAACAAATTTAAGCCCAAACTCGATTTATAAGCTTGTTTCTCCCATCATAATCTTTAAATTTAAAATACCTTTTAATTATTTAGATTGAATTTAAGTTAAAAAAAAAAAAAGATGTCCAAGTGTAACCCAATCCAAATGAGAAATGGTTTTGGACTTTGGAGCACACATTGAGCAAACAAAAGAGTTAGGTTTTTACCGAAATAAGTAGTTAGGTGACAACCCCTTAAAACTCTTAAGCAAAGCTCAATCAACAGTCATTTAATCATCTACATGCTCCTGTGTATGTATGTATGTAGGTGTGGAACAGGAGGAGGTTTGATATCCATGAAAGTTGCTGAAATAGAAAGACAGAGAAATGGAGTGAGAGGGGAAGCTTTATCGACAATCCCGAAGGCATCTTCTCTCATTTCAACTTCTTTTTTGTTTCTACTTTTAGGAAACGGTCCCTTAGATGGATAAATATTCTCCACTCCCACTCCCACTCCCACTCCATTTATAAACAAATTGATCAGTTCTAAGCAGTTGTCGGGTCGCTTTTTCTTCTGAAACAGGACTTTGACCATCTTCTGTCTGTCTTACAAATTTTATCACATGATTTTTCATGATCAACAACTCAAAAGAATTAAATAAATGAATTTGAAGGGTCATCTGAATTCTCATTTCCCACAAACAATAAATGTGCTTTAACTTCCCTTTTAGAACAAATATTTAGAATTCCTGTGGGAGCAGTTGTCAGGGAATCGACCAACACCCAGAATCTAACTTAATAATTGAACTAATAACTCCTTAAAAGGAGCCCAACATCAGTGGCTTTTCTCGCAAAAGTTACGACACACCTCTTTCCAAGTTTTTATATATGCACACCTCAAACATACACTCAACTTAATTCCCCCCCCCCATATTAGAACATGAACAAACCAACACGTAATAGTAAGTCAGGTACAGCATTTTATTAGCTACTGATAACAACAAGAAGCCGAAGTTGCCTCATCCAAATCATGGATTTAACCAAATAATTTCAACACTATCAACAATTAAACATGAATTTCAAATTCAAAAAAATAAAGGACTAAATTCTAAATATACGAAGAATATAAAGATAAAAGGATACATTATTCTTCAATTACATTTGAAAGAAAATAATATTTTTACATTATCAGTACAATATTTTAATAATGATTCTTTTATATTTTAAAATGTAAGGTATATACTCCTATCTATATTTATACCTATTATATATAAAAATATGAATTCTAAAATTCTAAATAGTTATTGATTAATTGGTGATTTTTAAAATTATTTATTCAATCCCATTTATTAGAATAAAATTTATTTTATTACCATTACCATTAAGTTATTTATTAAAGTAGAATTCTTTAATTGATTTTTATTATATTGAATATGACATATCTTTTTCTATTTCTTTTTAAATTTTCATTGATAAAATAAATTATTGTTGGTAAAATTTAAATTATTTATCCTCCATTGATTTTTTTTTATTTATCATATATATTATTTTGCAAATTTAACTGACAACCAATAAATAAACTATTATATATATTGATATTTTATCAAGTAAACTATCTATTATCTTTATTGATTTTTATTATATATTGAAGTCTTTATTAAAGTAAAATATTTTAGTTAATTTATATATATATATGAATTATTTTTTTATATTTGAATTAATATATAAATCAATTATTATATTTTCTTTTGAGTCAAAATGTAATTTTGAATAAATTTTTTTTTGTTCTATACCCTTAATTTTTAGGGTTTTCAAACTTTTTTTTAACGTCGTTCTATTTTTTTTCTTTAATTTTTTATTAGTCGACGGTGACGTCAGTTTTAATGTTGGTCGTTGATCATCGGTATTCTTTTTTTTTAATTTTTTATATTCAGTTCTTATTTTCTTTTATATTTGATTTTTTTTTTTTTTTTAGTTTTTATCTGCTTTTATGGCATGTTTTCTTCTACCTTGTGACACGTTTTTCTTTTGCCTTGTGGCACGCTTCTGTTTTGTGGTAGATTTGCATTCGTGGATAGTTTTCTCACAATGCTCGGCTCTGATTTGCTGTTATCGATTGTCTTTCAATAGTTTGATTCTCTTTTGTGGTTCGTTTACCGATGCAATCAAATCTGTTTTGCGAAGCAGCTTGCAAGATTGTTGGTTTCGCTCACCACTCCTGCTTTGATCCTTAAGTGTGTAGGTGGATAGAGACAATGAGTTTTGTTTCTTGTTTCTTTTTTCCAGTGTTTCAATTTATTCTTGTTATTGCAGCCCACTAGACGCGTTTTGCTGGGTTGATGTTTCGTTTTCTAGTTTTTTTAATTTCTCATTGTTTTGTTATTTTTCCGCTACATTTTAATTTCATTTGAAATGTTTATCTATTTTAATTTCTAATAAACTAAGTCGGCATATTATTAAAAAAATTTGCTTCTGTTCTTGCTTAAAAAATGCATTTCCAAAACAAATTTTTTTTGTTTCAAAAGTGTTTTTGAAAAATTTAAAATTATCTTATTTAATAAGGTTTTTATCTCAAAAATACTTGTTAAAAATAATGTTAAACTGAACCAAAATAGGGTTTTTGCCGGATCCTTCAATTACCTCACAACCACTTCCTAGTAGTAGCCAGTTGTATTAGTTTTCTCAAGCTTTTTTTAATTTCCAAGATTTGTTGGCTATTTTGATCTTATTCAGT
Organism: Kokia cookei; assembly: GCA_039519145.1. Taxonomy (NCBI): domain Eukaryota; kingdom Viridiplantae; phylum Streptophyta; class Magnoliopsida; order Malvales; family Malvaceae; genus Kokia; species Kokia cookei. Next base: position 3,145,094 of record CM076908.1, on the reverse strand, counting down.
AAAATACATTATTGGCTGAGAAAAAATAATATAATTAATAATTGTTACACGTTGTATTGTATTTGTTTGTTTGTTTTTGTGAAAAATAACTTGGATTTAAAAATCCTTTAATAAACATTGAGTTGAAAAAAGATGAAAAGGCTGGGTGATAGTTTGTGCTGTGTAATTTCAGTATTGAACCGAAGAGCCCCAAAAATAAATGTCAGCAACATAAACAGCTAAATCTCATTCCGTCAGTCAACAATCATTGCAACATAGGACAAATTTTAGTATAATCGAAGCTTGACTTCTTTATTTAATTAGTGCATTTATGAGTTCTTCATACTCCACAATGTTGATGCCATGATAAGATTTTAGATTCCTCAGAATTCAAAAAAATTCACAACCATACTACATCGTATGTATACCAAATATGTACATTTCTGTTAGTAAATATTATTATTGGTGGAGGATTTTACTTAAATATTATTTTTCGTCCGAATAAAATTATATTCAAATCGTAAAACGGATGAAAATATTTATAATCATATATATGATAATGTTACACTCACTATGACTTTGGACACATGTCAACATAATTTGAGAAGCGCCCATCGATAGCTATCCACTCTCCATTGCTCGGGTGGACATCGAATGACCAATGTCCCGAATAGTCTATCTCCCATTCAACCCTTGACTTGTCATCAAATGTAGTAATTAATTTAGATCAATTTCGTACTTAAAGAGCTTATTTTCTGAGCAATTTAAGATTTTATATTTCGTTTTCAGTAATTATGCATTCTGATTAAAAATTAATAAAAATGAGTGTTATTAACACATTTTGTAGGTCTTGTGACCCAATAGGTTGACACAGGCCATAGGCGGTGCTAATTGGTTTAATCGAGTGTGAAGGATGAAGAAATAAAGGCCCAATTGACGTGGAAGGAAAGATCGAGTGATACACAAGCTTTCTAGGATGTCATGGCACCAAACGAACGACAGAAGATAAATTTTTGGTGTTGTGTCGTGCCACACACGTCAAAGTGTTGCCCAAGTTCATTAGAGTTATTTTCATCCACATAATCAAACTTAGACGAAGACATAGGACATGCTGAAAACTTAATTTGGACGGTCAGCACCTCTATAAAAAAGACATTAAAAAGTTCAATCACCAATGCATTTCTTAACAAAAAAATTGAATTATAATTTAATTTTCACTATAATATTATCTTAACAAATATGCCTAAGAGCATTGGCTGACACACGCATATAATTATGAATAAAAGATAAATTAAGGTTAAATATGGCGGTGAGTAACTAAACTATAAAGCGGTTGATCTGTCATTATATCAACCAAAAATAATGATTAGAGTTAAGGAATTCAGAGCTTAAAGAATGTTTAGAATGATGACTTTTGATACTTCCTTAACCAAATACACAATAACGTGCCATTGCTTGCGACTTTTGCCGATAAGGTTAGATCAAAATCATATATAAATCATATATAAATCATTTAGCCACAAAACCAAATATCCAAAATTATTTTTTATATCATGATCTAGCTTCACTTCATCTAGCAAATCATGTAATGTTTATTATATATTAGCTCCACTTTCTGGTGATAATTATAATAAAATTCAAAATATTTTCAACGGTTGGATTAAAATAATTTATTTTAAGGTTTAAAAACTTTTATTTTAATCCAAACACCCTTTTAACATATCATATAAACTGTACATAAATCTTTAAAGTAAATAAATATATGCCCGTTTATTTTTATTAAAAAATAGTAAGATTCGATATATTTTGTCCGCGTCCAATCAGCTCAAGTGAAATTTGACTGAAGACTTCTCAAGACATTGGACCTCCTTTTTAATTTATTAATTTTGTCCTTCAATGTTAGTTGCAACAGATTCTTTGAACCCAATATTAGAAAACAAAATATTAACCAAAACGAAACGTCTCAGCATCACATCAATGAGTGTTTAGTAAAATTTAATTAGCTACCTTAGGGTTCTGATTTGTTCTCAAACCCAAAACAATATGAATTTTGTGTGTTGGTTTGATAATCAAGTTATTCATCGTTCTAAAAGTGATCTAGATTCGAGTCGTGCTAATCGCGTTGCTGTTAGGACTTTGCTCTTCTTTTATTATTAAAAAAAAAAAGAAGAAGCTAAAACAATATTAATTTTCATTTTTTTAAAGAATTTTACTTAAGTAAAATTTATTTGTTTCAGTTTATAACTATTACTTTTATTACATATTATAATTTATTATAATTAATGGCATACTTAAATATTTTATTTAAATTTAGAAAAAAAAATTAAATCGACAAAAAATACTCTTATTTTACTATCATATTATTGAATCGACATGTTAAAATCTTATAATAATTGAATTATAATCATTGTAAATTGATTAAATAAATATAATTTAATTTAATTTTAATTTAATAGTTAAAAATGTTAATGTAAAATATTGTGATAATAATTGTACATTGTGATATTATCATTATCATTGTTAAAATAATTATAATTTAATAGTTAAAAATGTTAACATGAAATTAAAAGAATAATGAAGTAAAGCTCAACTTAGAATTTAATAATTTGGATTTAATTATTAATTTATCATTTAAATATTAAAATAATGTTGATGTAAAGTTCAACTTATTATTTAATAATTAAATTTATAATTTAAGTATATTAGCTCAATTTGAAAAAAAAAATTGATGTAAATTTGAGTTTTAATTTAAATAGAATTTAATCAGATAAAAGATTATATTTACTATTTATTTTTTAATTAATATTAGATCTATATTGTCGAAGCTCAATTTTGACCGGGTTTAAACTAAAATCATTTTTAAATTTATTATAAGATTTAATTTATTTTAAATTTAAATTTGTTTTAAATTTAAATTTAAATTAAATTTAAATTTACTTTTAAAATTAAAATTATTTTAAATTTAAAAAGTCCCATTACAAACAAAGTCCTTATTTTTACAAAGCCCAAATTGAAACTGATCCTAACAGACTCAAAACCTAACCCCAAATGACCTAAGTAGAGACGGGCCCAAGTGACCCAAACTCTAAACAAAAGATCTAATCTGTTATTGTTGTTGCTGTTGCCTCCAACTCAACCAACCGGAGGTTGCCACATCATCACCAAGTTACACCACCAGCAACTTGCTGCTGCCACCCCTGCACCAGCGCCACTGCCAAGCCGACCTACAAAAAGAAAGAACAAGACCGGCATTTAGTTGGAAAACAACAAAATATAATCATTGTAAACTTGGCTATAAAGCCAGAACTGAAATCAGTTTATGGGGACCTTTTTTTTTTTGAAAAATCGATATATGAATCCTTGTTTTAAACACTCAAAAAAAATATATATACAGTATACACTAATATTTTCCAGAGATCAATACAGAGCAAAGATACTCGAATAGCCACAAAGGCAACAAAAGTAAATCCAAGCCCGATTCAAAGACTCAGGCACTAAGGCATTCAGGTATTTCAAACATATACATTTATTATTATTTATTATAGTTAAATTTCCTAAAACTTTTCATATCTGTAATATATATTAAATGCATTAATTTCTTAACTGTTATCTTGCATTATTTTTTTGGTCATTTTAAGTATTAAATGTTTGTTAATATTAATAATAAATGTGCTAATAATAATAATAATAATAATAATAATAATAATAATATTTTTAATAAATAAAAAAAAAGAAAATGAAAGGATTGTGTAACTCCCTGACTGTCGTTGCCATCGCCAGAGTCTCGCCAGGATCCACATCAAACATCGCTCTCGTCTCAACGGGAACAAATCTGCACAGAGACGCAAAATGAAGGTTAAAATCTGAGACTAACATGGATTTCAAATGCTTTAAAAAATAAAAACAAATAAGAAAAACAAAACCGTGAAGCCACCGAAACAGTTTTACACTAAGAAACTAAATCTCTTTGGATTTTTAAACAAAAACGTGGCCCTTTAAGAAGGAAAAGTTTTAAAATCTCCAGATCTGAGTTTTTAATAAGTGGAAAAGAAAGGATTTTTTACCTTATCGGACGGCGCGTGGACGTGGAAGCAGTGGCGCTTGCACCGGAGGACTGCGGGACGGCAGCGTGTGCACCAGAGGACTGCGGGACGACAGTGCGTGGTGCGCGTGGCAATCGATTGCCGACAGAGCACCAATCGGAGCCACGACCGACCTTCGAACCTTTTTAGAGAAAAAAAAAGGGGTTTTTTGGTGTTTTTTGTAAAAAAGGAAAGAAAGAAATGAGAAAAAAAACCATTGTGTGCTTTTTATAAGCTTCCAAAACGGCGTCGTTTCGAACTATTACCCATGGACGACCCGACTCGCTTGGAGGATCCGCGTGTTTTTGGGAAAAATGATATTTATGCATTTGGTCCTTCCGTATTTTTTGACTGTTTCAATTTAGTCCTTTTGTATTTTTAATTAATTTTAAATTGACCCAATAATTTTTAATGCTTTTCAATTTAGTCCATTGACCTTTTGAAAGCATCAGGAGTTGCCACGTGTTATTGTTTTGGATCATTTATGCAAACGGTCTCTCTTATTTTTAATTTGTTTTAATTTAATCCTCAAATCAAGTTCTGTTTAATTATAAAATTGACCCAAAGTTTTTTCATGGTTTTCAAATTGGTCCTTTGACTTCAGGATGCCTGGGGCTACCACGTGTCACTTGTTTATGGTTTTATTGCCCTAGAGGTCCCTAAACTGTCCGAAAATTATATTTTTACCTCCAAGCTTCCAAAAATTCCATTTTTGACCCCCAAACTTCCAAAAATTCCATTTTACCCCCAAACTTCCAAAAATCCCATTTTTTTACCCCAAAACTTCCAAAAATTCCATTTTTACTCTCAAACTTCAAAAAATTTAATTTTTACCCTCGAACCTCCAAAATTTCCATTTTTGACCGCAAAACTTTCAAAAATTACCATTTACCCCCGAATATCCAAAAACTCCATTTTCAACTTCGAAAATCTCGAAATTACCCTTTTACCCCCGAATGTCCAAAAAATTCAAATTTTTACCCTGAATTTTCCCAAAATTACCATTTTACTCCCGGGTATCCAAAAAGTCTCATTTTCAACTCCAATTGCATCATTCTTCTTTCTCATCAATATTTGCATTTAATTCTAACCATTATGCACTCGTATTTTGCATTGTTGATTTTTACCATTTATCTTACTTCGTATTATTTAATATCCATTATTAACTACTTATTCATATTCAACTCGCATGTTTGTTTTCAAAATTATTTTCATAAACAGTTTAAAATCGAGGCAATGTTCTTTTATTTCAAGTTTCGAAAATTTGTGCCTTAACTTACTAGGTGCAATCTTTCTTCAAATCGAAATAATCGAATACCTTTAATCGAGACAATGTTTCCTTATCTTCGATTCTGAAAATATGCCCCTTAACTTACTAGGTGCAACCTTTCTTCAAATCGAGATAATCAAACATCCTTTTTCCAAAATTTAAAAAGTTTTACGAAGGAAAGCTCGTTATTTCTGGATTTTGAAATGTCATGTCCTAACTCACTGGACGTAACTTTCTTCCTTGATCACCTTGAAATAGCAGGATTCCCAAACAAACCCGTTTTCTTTTAAACTTAACTCATGCATTAAAGGATCGTATTTTAAACTTTATTCGAGCTTTTAAATGTTACAAATTAAGACCCGAAAATAATCAATACGGTACCAATTCTGGGCGTATGAGGGTGCTAATCCTTCCTCATGCGTAACTGACTCCCGAACCTGTTTTTCTGGATTTCGAAGACCTACATGTTTTCAAAATAGTTTTTTAAAACGTTTTGTGGTGATCCAATCACACCGAATAAAGGGTTGGTGGCGACTCCCATTTTCCAACATTAAAGTAATTTTCGAAACTCGTCGTTTTGCAAAAGAGGGATGGTTTCGACATATATACCAATTAGAAGTTAAGTTTAACTCTATAAATAGCATGTAATAGTTAGAATGGAGATTGTCAATTAGCAATATAAAGTTAGAAATATTTGAAAAAGAATACAACATTAAAGCAATGGTTTTTCAAAAAAGCAATATTGAATCATATTCGAACAACAATGACACTATAGAGATGGAAGATTATTTTAATCGATGATGAGGTAATAGTTAAATAATAATTAGAAATATTATATTAGCACTATATTTGAATTATTAAAATATTTTATATATGTTTATTAATTATTATTTTGAATAATGTTACTTTGCATTAATTTATGAAGTAAAATTATATTATACATTGAATACATTAAAAATATTTTAATTATGATTTAATTTTTATTATATTATTTGAATTGTTAAATAAGTTAAAATTTTTAATTATATTTAATACTTCAAATAAAAAATATTATTTCACATTAATTATAATAATTAAAAATATAATATTTAAAAATTAAACGTATAAAAACACATGTAATGTAATATATGTGACATTAGAAATTAGTTTATTTTAAAATAATTATTATAGTACTTTTGCATACATATAGTGTTTCTTTTCCTAGCAAATATTTAAAAATTTACAGCACAAAAGTAGGGATACTTAATAAGGGCACTTTACATGATGTGGGGGTGCAGAGAGAGTTGTTATGAAGGCAATTTGCAAACAAGAGATAAGGGGTGAATAAAATTCGATTTAATTTAAAAAAATTAAAATAAATTAAATTTTAAGTTAATTAAATTAAGTTATTTGAATTATTCGAGTCAAATCTAATAAATAATTTGAATTTCGAGTTCAAATCAAGTAGAATTTTATAATTCGAATAATATATCCTTTTGATCCCTATCAAGTTTTAAAATGAATAAGTTGGTCTCTCTCTCAACAAAAATTACAAAAAAAATAAAATTATAAAAATTTAAAAAAAAAACTAAAAACATATATAAAAAAGGTTAAAAAATTAAAAATTTTCTAGAATAATAATTTTGACAACTTAAATAAGTTAATTAATGATTCAAGCTTATCATACTAAAGTATTTTTTTTTTTATTTTGCTTTGAAAAAGTTTTCAAATATATATTATTTCAAATTTATGCGCTCTAATATGAAATTAGTTATACTATAACAAGATTATAATTTGACATGTTTAATTTTTTAATTTAACTCGAACAATTTCACTCAATTTAACTTTACTCGAATTTCATTTCACTTGACTCAATTCGAAGAAAATTCAAATCAAATTTGGATGAAAAAATAGGACTTGTCAATTCGATTAACTCAAAAAAATTTCACTCAGTTTCACTTAATTCGATCAAACGTTGACCTCTACCAAGAGATGTGCTGAAAACCATTGCTTGCAAAGAAACAATAGGGTAGTATGGTAGGGTTTGGGTAAAATAAGATCAAGTATTGTGACTTGCCTTTACCTGTCGTCTAATGGAGTATTATAGTGGAAAGGAATGTTGGAAAAATCCTGTTTAAAAAAGAGATTTACGTCACAGTGAAAAATTAAAATTATTGAAAGTCGAGTAAGGTTGTCATATTTATACAAATAAACTTTTCTCGAAAAATACTTATGCTTTGAGCGAGATGGATCCTAAATGTTCCTGGTTTTCAACCGAACGACCTTCTCTGCTATTTTCATACCACAAATTACTTTGAGTGTGAGCTCGAACAATCACAAATAAAAAATAGAACAAAGAACAATTTATTACTTTTAGTAGGAAAGTAATTCTCTTAATAAAAATTGACAAAATTGTTATTTCTAGAAAATAGATTTTATCTTTAGAAAATAATTTTCACTATTTTCTAACAAAACAACAAAATTAAAAACTTGTATGAACTCTTGTAAATAGCTCTACTAGTGTTATCTATTTATAAGGAGAGATAATAATACTGATTGAATTAGAAGAATATAAATAATACTTATTTAATAGAAAAAGTAGCCTTCTAGTTTAACTAGAAGAGGCGACGACACTCCCTAGTTGAATATACTACGGATACTGCCCTTCATATGTAATATGAGGGGAGGTTGGGTCTCTCCGGATTCAATTATATGTGTTTCATGAACTTTTAACTCATACTTTATATTTTTAATTCAACCCAATACATGTTTTTCTATTTCTTAAAATAAATATTATTTATAAATTAATTTAATTTGATTAAATTAAATGTTCAATTAAATAATTTTCTCAACCCAATTCTAATACCATTAATATCATGAAAACTTTATCGTAAAAAAATTTATTAGAAAATATATTTAATTTTCATATTCAATGGATTCACAATAACTAATTAATTTAATTTCATTTTCGAACTTCAATTAATTAATTAAATTATAAGTCAAAAAACTTAAATTAATTCTCAAGTCATATCTATACTTAGTAAGAGAACACATTCATTTCTAAATGTGATTCATTTCTCTAACTTTATAATTTCCATTCATTTTGTTCATTTGATTTTTTATGCAATTCATTTCTGGTTTTATTGAGCTAGTAGAGGGACCGATTGAACATATATAAGTAGGGTTCAAATGTTTTAAAATTAAGTTTCAATTTTTCTCTTATTAATTATAAACTCATTTAGTCACGAAATCATTCCACTATAGTATCGTGAATAAGCTCACTCTAATTACATACAATTACGGAAGCTACTCAATTAGTGTTTGTCCAATGACATTGTCATAAGTATGTTATCCTCATAGGATATCTTTAATCTCTTTGTGATAAATTCGTTCTCTCAATATGATCCTATTTTTTTTTTTACCATGATAACCATTACACTTCCCTTCATAAAAAGCCAATTACAATCAAATACTAAATCATTTATCACAAAGACAAATTTATCCATGACCACGTTTAGTTTTTATCTATTATGTAATACCAATGAAAGGATATCAATTACCCATTTCTTGATTTATGAATCCCACTACTGTGAATAATGCTACATACTGTAGAAGCCGTATACCCAACACATCAGTTTTTGGTTCTTAATTTATCTATTTGAACTCAGGCTTTTCCTTACATCAAAATATACAAGTTATGCACACATAGTCCATCATCCACTCAAAATTAAGATAGACCACAATATGAATGTCACAAGTGAATAAATTCATAATAAGATTTAAAATCTATTCTATTTGGGTCTTGTCTGATATATTGTCAGTTAAATCAATCACATCTATGTCTCTATCCTTTGGGAATCATTCGCTCCGATGCTCAAAACAAAACATCTCTTCAATTGAACTTGATAGACGACATATCATTTTTTCAATCGGTTTGCTCATTTCCGATTAGATTAATGACATGTTTAGATTCATTTACTAATATAAGTTGTTTTTTCGAATTGCAATTTGACCACGTAATACCGATTAGTGTTAGTTAAACGTTAAATAATCGATGAACTAATATTTATTTTCATTTTATTTTGCGTGTAAAAATTATTGAGAACAATATTCAAGAATATTAATTATTAGTCTAATTGTGCATTTTAACAATTACACCAATAATGTCCCGCTAATTTAAAAAAAAAAGAAAAGAAATTTAATTGATGTTAAACAATACGGAATATTAAGCAGCAATAGGAAATAATGTGGTTTGTTCAGTGCGGTTAAAAAAGATGATTCACTTTGCACCCAAGCAGTGTTGCCAATAATTCATCAGATATATTGAATTCATCATTCAAAAGTACAGTTGGGAAAGCCTGAAGAAAGAAAGAAAGAGAGATTGGCATGCATTACTGTTCAGTAGAATGAAAATAACTAGAGACAAGCATCGGCCTTTCACATTTATACATGCTAGCTAACTTGAAGTGAAAACAAAAAGTTAAATAAAAAAGAAATCCAAAAATAGATGGAAACAAAAGGTGAAGTGAAGACAATAATCATGAAGGGGAAGTAAATGCAACTAATCACTCTTGCTGCTTGGAGTTTTCCAAGAAAGAAAGAAGGGTAACCAGTATGTTATGGGGATTAAGTTTTGCAAGTACTCATCATCATCCCAGCTCCACCCCACGTACACCTTCAAATTTAATGCCTACTGCATCATCCCTTTCTTGTTTAGGGGTGAGGGAGAAGAGAGAAAGAGAAGGGGGGAGGGGAGGTGATGATGGATAGGTTGGGTAGTTAAAGAGGTGCTTTTCTGTGGAGATTTTAAGGTCGAAGGTCACAGTTTTGATGGAGGCATGCCCCCCGCCCCGCACTCTGAGTTGCCCCCACCCTGGGTCCTACACCCTTCTCCTTTTGATAGTTGATACCCACAATTTGGATCCCACTTCACCATTTTATCCCAAAATAATGCCGTTTCTCTTTCCATCTAGGTAGCTGGCTCTTCTCCAAAGCACAGTAAAACTTTTATGTACCCCACACTTCCTCTCTTTGCCTTTAGCCTTGGCTACCCCAACCTGTCCCCATCAAATACCCAAACACCTTTTTTTTTTTTTCCTTTTATTTATTTATTTTTTCTTTGTATCTTGATTTGGCCTTTTTATGTTGTGCAAACGCACATATATATATAGCCTTCGCTACACACTCCTTTTGGTACACAAGCTTTGGAATCAGTTACTTCTCTCATCTCCTTTTCCCCAGTCTTTCTTCGTTTCAAATGCCGGAAAACATGAGCATATCTGTAAATGGACAATCCCAAGTCCCTCCCGGTTTCCGATTTCATCCCACCGAAGAGGAGCTCTTGCAATACTATCTCAGAAAGAAGGTTTCATATGAGAAAATAGATTTAGATGTAATTCGGGATGTTGATCTTAATAAACTCGAGCCCTGGGATATTCAAGGTATATTATATAATAACTTTGTTCTTTGATTTTATGTTCCATAGTCATTTACTTTATCAAGGTTGATCTCAATTATGTTGCAGAGAGCTGCAAAATTGGAACCACTCCTCAGAACGATTGGTACTTTTTCAGCCACAAAGACAAAAAGTATCCAACCGGGACTCGCACGAACCGTGCCACGGCTGCTGGCTTTTGGAAAGCGACCGGCCGAGACAAGGTGATATATAGCAACTGCCGGCGGATCGGAATGAGGAAGACGTTGGTGTTCTACAAAGGGAGAGCTCCGCATGGCCAAAAATCTGATTGGATCATGCACGAATACAGGCTAGACGATAACATCGTTGAAACGACTGTAAGCCTTTAAGCTCCATTCTCCTTCTCCCTCCTTCATTTCTTGGTATTTTTTCAATGATCAGGCACCATCTTTTCCCATTTGGGAACCAAAGCTGTCACAACTTTATTGCAAGTTTTACGTTGTAACAAGACAGGACAAAGGAATATATAAATAGTATAACGTGAGGTCCTAACCTAAAAGAAATACTATACCCATATATAACTTCGATACTATTTTTTGGGGGGTCATTAAGTTAACATTATTAGTGCAGTTCTCATTCCTTTTTAAATAATGAAGGTGTCCAATGCTATGGGGGAGGGGACACAAGAAGAAGGATGGGTGGTATGCCGTATCTTCAAGAAGAAAAATCACCACAAAACCCTGGATAACCCCAATAGCTCATCTCTCGGTTCAGAGAGCAGGAACCATATGTTGAGTGCATGCAACGAAGGAGAGTTGGAGCAGATACTGGAGCACATGCGAAGGAATTGCAATGAAGAGGGTGTAGCAAACAACAGTTGGAGATTGATGAGGCCAATCGAGACAGCCATCAGCAATAGCTATCCGGACTCATTCATGAAACTCCCAAGCCTCGAGAGCCCCAACTCCACCAGTAGCCAGAACTGTTATCAACCCATGATGGTAGACAATGAAGGGTCAATCACAAATCAGGTGAGTGGTGATCCCAACTCAAGGCTCACAAACTGGGCAGCACTTGACCGGCTTGTAGCATCCCAGCTCAACGGCCAAACAGAGACATCTAGGCGATTAGCCTGCTTCGATGACCAATCCATCTCCATGGGCTACAGCAACCCCAGTACTGATCATCATCATCATGATCTCCAATCACCAGCCCTTCGATACAACAGGTCTTACAACGGAACTCAGGATTATAACAGCGAAATGGACCTCTGGAGTCTCACCAGATCATCCTCATCGTCCGACCCCTTGTGTCACGTGGTGAATGCTAGTGTATAACAGAATAATCCTACATATAAAATCATACCTTAGCTCCTAAAGTCAGAAGGTTATTATTACAGCAGTTATGTTGATGAGTATATAGATATGATAAATAAAAAAGTAATTTTTTTTTTTCCATTTCTGGGGACCATTATCTTTACTGAATCAAGATGTCTTCCATTTTCATAAATGTGCTCTCTAGAAGCCTTGCAAACTCTAGCTGATATGCTAATCTATCTCTTTCCTAACCGCAAATCATCATTATAATCCTCTCACATTTTGTTTTTTTTTTTTTTTTTTTTTCTCCCTTGTTCGTTCAATGATCAAAGTGGGCATGTTTTCTAATTATCCCCGAGCCACATGGCCTGTCGGATTGTTTTAGGTGTTTGAAGGAAGGGTACTCGTCCATGCATTTTCATTTTTCTCTCAAGTGCACCACCAGCAATTGAGGATTTTTTTTTTTTTTTTTTGTTTCCTGGGATTACTTATTTCAAAACAAAAATAAGACAGAATAGTCACTGTCATAAATTTTGGCCCGCTAGCTAATGAAAATTAATAATTAGTCCTACTACCCCATCACTATATCTAGATATATATTTATATATAATCAAACAACTTCATAATTTTATACTAGGTTGATTGAAGAGGGTACTTATTAAATTAGCTTGGATATACCCTTCAGAGAGAAGAAGTGTTGCTATCAATTACATCTGATATTAACCGACAAAAAGGGTAGGAATTAACAGTTTTGTATATATATACATAATTGATGTTTAGTTGAGAGAATAACGTCAAGAGAATGATCCATCAAGTTGTTTGTTGAGAGAAGAAAAGGAGAATGTTCTAATGATATATCTTTTTGAAACTTCAAACTCATTCCCCGCTCACCATTGGCTCTCTACTCCATTTCTTCCAAAACGGTGTCATCTTAATCTCCATTAAAAGCAAAGTAGTTGAGTGGCAACAAGTAGCGGGATTCTAGGCCATGCCACCAACCCACGGGATACCCAAAAGTCGACCTACGTTGCATTTTCACCTGTCTCAAAATATACTACTTTTCTTATAATTATACCATACATAATTTTTAAAATATATATTAATGCATAAAATATTAGCCTAAAATATAAATTTTCTCTCACTTCAGATCATGTCTGATTCAAGGTCTTCCAAATTGTTGTACTATGTCCCCAAAAGAGTCTAATCACTTTTTCTTTATTTTTTTCATTTTTAGAAAGAATTTCTCTGTTCATTTTAATCTCCTCCTTTTTTCTTTGATGCGATACAAAAAGCCTAAACGAATACGTGTATATGTATGATGACACTATCTGTACATGAATCCCTGATTCCATCTCAAATATCGTGAAGAAGATGAAGAAGACATGAGATGAAAAAATAAAGAAAGGAAAAGACAGTATTTCTTTATCATAGTTTTACGCCTCGGGCTTCACCAAATGCTTCCCCTCCCCCCCACCCCCCCACGCTTAAAAATTAAAGCTCGACATTTTTTCAAACAACCAACTTTTGCATTACAAAAAAGATGTTACACTTTCCTTGCATGCACTAGCTAGGCTTAGCATAAGTTGTGTCTAGCTAGCGGCGTGTGACTGTCGGCCAGTTCCAATCTATATGCCGTCATTTATTGCACTCGATGCTTCAGTAGTTGCAGGCAGCGGCACAAGCTTAAGTGTTAAACTTTAATTGTTAAGCATAGAATTGTGATTCAAATATCAATTAAGTTGCTGGTTGGTTAAAGGGTTTCCCATTGAAATATTTTCTTTGCCTTAATCATCATGCCAAAACCGTGTTATGCTTTCTATCGCCTTTCCCTGTTGTCGTTTTGTGATATGGAACTGTAATAATTAATTTTGTTAGTGAAAAAAAAAACACTAGTTTAAGTCAAACTTCAATCCCACCTTTATGAAATTCTAACCTTGTTTTAAGAATATTTATTCTTTTGCACTGTGTTATACAATCACAACAGCTGCCACTGAAATCAAGAATGCCAATTTGATGCATAAAGCAAAGAAATGAAATAAAAGCCAGTGCCTACAGCCCTACCCTATCGAGTTTAATCAACGTTCTAAACAATATATATATATATATATATATATATATATTTTTTTTTTTTTTGTTAAAGTCAATATCCAACTAGCTCTTTATTAGATTCTTCTTGCTTTGATTACACTGTCTTTTCCCTACGCGGCATTTTAAAAAAAACACAGATTCCGTTAATTGTACAAAATCAATAGAACAAAGAGGGTAAAGCATAGGATAAAGGAGAGATACTGATTAAATTTTAGAGGTTGTTTGTCGTCAGCGACTCCTCCAAAATGGTTTTTCTTCTGCAGACAGCGAGAATTGTCCTGGGAAAAAAAATAGAGTTTTGTTATGGTGTTACTCTTTACTAATCTACTATCCGTTTATTCGATTGGGATAGACCTGATCCTCTTTATTTCAGTAGTGATAATTCGCATAATTCGTTTACATGAGTTCGCACGTGGTGGGTTCACATCATCATGCAAACGAATTCACACTTAAGAAACACGTGTTAACTTTAGAATAGGGTACTTGTTGGCATGGTGCTTATATAGGATATCACATCTAAGAACCGTATCATATAAATAGGAAAATTAACCTCCTTAAAAGATAAATTCACAAAAACACTCGACAAATTTCAACAAAAAAGACCACAAATCTAGTCCATAACCCCCACATTTGTATAGTGGTTGCTATCAATATCCGAGAACAAAATTCTGTGTCCATATTCCTTTCTAAGCTGCAAGATTGGTTACCGAGTCAAAGAATTGATTTTCAAGGAAGAAAAACGAACAAATAAATACAATTTGTGATTTAAGCAAAGTCTAAATTTGATTATGAATCAATTTACATGCAATTACGAGTCATAGTTAGAACATTATATTTTACGTCACAAGCCACAAAATGAAAGTGGAACCCAACGGCGTTAACGGATTTGCCGACAAGGGCTTGAATTTGCTAGTCGGCATAGAAGCCCATACGTCGGCTATGAAGGCAAATATATATATATATGGTTGGTGGTGAAGGACTTTCAACGAACCCTGGTGGCCGTCGATGGGTCATAAATATTCTTATTTTTCTGATCATAAGGTTTAATCATGGTTTGGGACAGCTAATTCACAATTAGAGTGAAAAATTAGAGAGTTAATATGATGTTAGGTGGGGTGGGGTCGGACCATGCAGGCAAGGTGTTACATCTTAGATCGGAATCGGGGCACATAGAATAATTTTTATTTGTTGATGGATTAAAGCGGTTAGCTTTGGGAAAACAAAACAAGGCCGGAGAATCAAATCTCCAAGGATATTTGATGTGATTAAAAGATGGGAGTCTTATGCCTTTCTTTGAATTTTTCGACACAGTCCTTTCTTTCTCAAAAACTACTGATTAAATCCCTATCAGCCCCAAAAAGATAAATCTTAATCACACCATGTTATGCCTTTTCTTTCGCTAACTTCCAGGCAGCAAGAAAACACGACACCCTTACTTCAAGCACATTTTTTCCGATTACATCCCAAAATAATTCAATAAATTATGTAAATAATTATATCTTTTTATAATTACAAAAAAATCCTAAGTTTTTTAAATACATTTGGTCGAAAAAGTACATAATTTAATACATGTGAGACCAATATTATAATGGTGGAGAGGGTTTGGTTGTTTGATCACTTGCATGCAGATGCAGACACATTTAAGTACTGAAGCCAATACGAACAAAAACGATAACCCACCCTGCCAATAATACCCAATATTCTGGAGTTAATTAGTTAGGGATAATGTCTATGACTGCTTACTTTCTAAATCACGTGAGTGATAATATATATTATTTAATAGTAAATTACATTCAGCACAAATCAAGATTAGAGGACAATAGACCAAAGCACTTGGATTTGTAGGCTAAGAAGAAGACAGCAGAATAAACACACAGTGAAATGGAAACGTTTAGTAAGCATCTTAGGTGAGATTAATTGGACATAATTTAAATTTAACATTGGAAAATATTCGAAAGGTAAGTATCTTTGCTGCCGCTTGTCACTTCAACCCACGGAATATGAGCGGGATGGGATGGGATGGGATCGAACGCCGGTTTCTTCACCATTGCACTTGCTCCGCTCCCTTTTCCATAATTACTTTCTAACCCCCGACATAAATTCAATTTATCAACTTCTGTCCACAATCTCGAAATAATTATAATAATAAGCACGAGAGTTAAGTAAGATGACAAGTATGTTTTTTATCTTAATTAGTTATATGAAGCGGCCTTAAAACTCATCGTGAAAACATTCCATCCAATTATTAAATTTATTCACTTTAGTTTTTAAAATTATTTTTTATAATTAAATTTAAATAACAATTTCATTTATTAAACAAAACTCTAAATTAATTTCACCCAAATTAATATATATTATTCTTAGTTCACGAATGGCCTAGTTTCACTCAAATTCATTTCTCACCCATGTTAGGACACGTGATAAGTCTAGAGGACACTTGAACAGTAAACTTGCCACCTATGAAATCATCCTCCCGAGAAGACTATCATCCTAACAACGTATGGCCTGATCTTCATTAGGAGCACAAAATCGTTTGATCATCAAACATCACATAGGTTTAACTACTTCAATTCTATCAGAGTTGGGATGAGCAACAAGATCTATCATATTATAGGCATCCTTGTCCCGTCGAAGACATCTATCCCACACGCTCCATAATGATAGCTAGAAGGCAAGTCTAACACGTTAGCATCATATTACACGGAATTTCAACCTTCAAACTCTCCCCATCTCTATTTTCCATAACTTCCTACTCAGTGAACCAACCTTCTCACTCCTCTTATCGAGCACAGTATCAACAATATTTATAGATTTAAACACGAATATAATTTAGGATATCCAACACTGATGATTTCGTCTTTATAATTTTCTGCCAATTATTGTATATCAAAAGGTATACTTTTTTGGTTGGGAATCTTCTTTTACATTTTATTCGAGCCCCGTCTTCTCCTCGCCCCACTACCACCCCCTTTTCAAAAGGCAAAACTTTTCATTTTCTGTAATTAAAAATTTTGAAATCTTAGCGCACTTCATTTCTTTTTTTGGCAAAAGAGATCATCAAATATTTCTATACAGAAGTTTGTATCAAATAAAAGAAATTCAAATTTGATTGACCTTAAATCGAAAATTGGATACTTGTTCACATTTATTGTTTGTAATGTATTTACTTGCAGCGGGAATAAGAGAAACATATTGAATGATGATGTGGCAATGAAAGAAGGCTGTTGGCCCATTGAGCTTAGTTGTGATTCAACATTCCAAACCCTGGAGTGTTTTGAGGATCAGCTAGCTGCCTGTGAAAACCCAACATAAATTTGGGTTCACTCCCTTCTAAAAACCCCTACAGATGTTACAATGATCTGAAATTGGGCCACAAAAGCTCTTGCTCCTTCCATCCCAGACTCCTTTGAGCCCATCATCCAAATCTCCCCTCATACCTTGATGGATGAAGCACCCATTCAACCCAAAGTAATAAAAGAAGTTGTGTTGTAGCAACCATTTATTCGAGCGCATTCTCTGAATGAATAAAGGCTAAAGACTGTGCGCAGCCTTTTGTCTTTGGCATACTCTGTAAGATCCGACGGGTGGCAGATCAGCAGTTTAACACCGAAAGCTAGCAACTATCGCAATCATAAACATACTCCACCTTGGACCACTTCATTAAATTGCCGATTCCTCTTAATGTCAATTTCCATGTATTAATTAATTAAATTAATTTTAGGCAGTATATTATGGTGCCATTAATAATGAAGTGGGTATCGATTAAAGCAAAGAAATTTGGACCACCCAACCTTTCCACCCTACTCTATACTATCCACCCTCCTATTCCACTTATTCACTGCTTGCTCGGCTCATACCACGTGAAACCACGAGAGGTGTCGAGTTGTTATTATTTTTTTTTTTTCAAAATTCTCTCAGTCAAGTAGAATGAAAGGACAGAGGTGCGAAAATTTAAAAAAAAAAAAAAAAGAACTCAAAAGGTTTCTCTTTCAAGTAATGATTTTTTTTAAAGAAAAATGAATGCTTGAAAGAGAAGAAGCCTTTGGCTCCGATTTATGTGCAAACTCAACGTGGTTTCCTTAGTTTTTTTGCGGTTTTATCTTTTTTAACTATTCCTAATTTTCTAATGCGGCTTTCAACGTATCTCGATATCGCACCACCTCCACCACCACACCACACCACGTCCATTACACCCTGTTTCCCACGTTCTCCTTCAATTCCTCCATTATTATATTTAGTTTTTTGACACCCAGTTTTAATATTTATTTCATTTATTAACATGTAAAAGTTGTTTACGTACTACATTCTGACAGCCCCCACCGTCGATGTCTTCCCGTGCCCACTATAAAAAAAAAAAAGATCAAGCTTTAGATTAGATAGACTGTAGATATATTGAATGAATGAATCTAAAGCTGTTGTCTGTTGGCTGGTGGCTTGGTTGTTTCCCTCGCTGTTGGGCAAAGAACATGTATCATTAAATTTATCTGTTCCTCACTGTCTTCCTCTGGCAGTTAAAAGAAGTGACCACTGTCATTCTATTCAAACAAGCAATCCATAATTCCCCTCATCATTCATGTTTATATTTACAGTCCTGCCTGTTTCTGCTTTTCTTTTTTAGCTGTAAATGCACCCCTCTGTAATTTAACCCTACCTTTTTTGATGGGGAAGAAAGGAGGGACTTCCTGGTTGACTGCTGTGAAAAGGGCTTTTAGATCTCCTACTAAAGACGGTCATGATAAGAGAAGTAACAGAAGAAAGGATGAACCTGACCACCAAGATGAGGATGAAGACAAGGTTTGCATTCATAGTATCAATGAACTCTTCATTCATTTCTGTATAAGAAAACAGAAGAAAATAATAATAATAATAATAATAAAGTAAATGAAGTTGAATCTTTTACAGTAAATATAATTCTTGATCTGTTACTGGTTTTGGTAGAAGAGAGAGAAGCGAAGGTGGATCTTCAGGAAACCCACAATTCAAGAACCAGTGATTCATCAGCAAACAACACCAGTGAAGGCTACAGGTCGTAATGGTGCAGGTGCAGCATCAGATAGTACAACCGCAACGGCCGCAGAGCAAAGGTATGATATTCCTAGGGCGGCAACCGAGGGTGCAGCGGTGGTACAAGTGGTTCGCCCAACTAGACCTTCAAATTATGCTAGAGAGCACCACCTTGCTGCCATTGTTATTCAGACCACTTTTAGAGGCTACCTGGTACAAAAATCTAGTAGCTGCAGAAAATTTGTGTTTATCATTCTTACTTTTAGATTTAGGATTTCAGCAATTGTTTTTCTGCGTACTGATGAGAAAAATGGAATCTGTGATTGTGAAGGCCAGGAGAGCTCTTCGTGCACTGAAAGGATTAGTGAAATTGCAAGCTTTGGTAAGAGGTCACAATGTGAGAAAGCAAGCCAAGATGACACTCAGGTGCATGCAAGCTCTGGTTAGAGTGCAGGCTCGGGTTCTCGATCAAAGAGTGAGGCTCTCGCATGATGGAAGCAGAAAATCCGCTTTTAGCGATACCAATAGTGTATTGGAATCACGGTATCTTCAAGACATTTCAGACAGAAGATCACTAGTGGTAAGTAGTTTTTGTTAGCTGCTGAAAGAAATTTTCTTTTCAAGCAATGATGATATTTCAGTCAAATCAAAGCTTTGTTTGAAAAGTTATGCAAAGAAATCATGATTTGAGGTTTGAAAAGCAATAGTGTTGTAAGCAGGATTAAGTTGCGCGTGTTTGGTATATTGGGACTAATAGTGTTTCCATGGCACGTGTGTATTTTTCAGTCAAGAGAAGGAAGTAGCATTGCAGATGATTGGGATGAAAGGCCACACACAATTGAGGAAGTTAAAGCTATGTTAGAACACAGGAAAGAAGCTGCTCTGAAGCGTGAAAAGAACTTATCTCAAGCTTTATCTCAACAGGTCTATCCTTTTGCTCTTAACCCATATCTTAATTACCTCCTCTGTTTTGTTCTACTGATTCCCTTCTTTTGTAAATAGATGAGGAGGGCTCGTAGGAGCCCATCGATGGGTGATGAGGATGAGGTCGAAGGTAGACCGAAATGGCTTGACCGTCGGACCCCTGCTAAGCCGTGGGACAACAGAGGAAGAGCTTCCACTGATCATAGAGATTCTGTTAAAACTGTTGAAATAGATGCATCCCAGCCTTACTCATATTTAGCACCTACTTATAGAAGAACAAATTCAAACCAATATCACCAGCACGGACCCCAAAACCAAAGGCCTAGTTCACCTCTACATAGAGCTCAACAGAACGCACCAATGCACCACTCTCCTATTACACCGTCTCCATCCAAAGCCCGGCCTATTCAAGTTCGGTCATCGAGCCCTCGTTGTGTTAGAGGAGATAGAAGCTCAGTTTCATCTCAAACACCAAGCTTAAGGTCCAATTACCATTACACTGGTAGGGTTGGTACTCATGCTAGCAGTAGTGGCAACAATGCTGCTACATTGCCTAATTACATGGCAGCAACTGAGTCTGCAAAGGCTAGAATCAGGTCTCAAAGTGCACCAAGGCAAAGACCATCTACACCAGAGAGGGACAGAAATGGTTCAGCAAGGAAACGGCTATCGTTTCCGGTCCCAGAGGCGTGTGGTGTGGGGATGGGTTATGGTGGTCATGGCCATAATTTGAGGAGTCCAAGTTTTAAGAGTGTAACTGG
Source organism: Kokia cookei (assembly GCA_039519145.1). Taxonomy (NCBI): domain Eukaryota; kingdom Viridiplantae; phylum Streptophyta; class Magnoliopsida; order Malvales; family Malvaceae; genus Kokia; species Kokia cookei. The sequence continues at coordinate 3,124,275 of CM076908.1, read as the reverse complement.
TATACATTTTGGATTCGAACAACAGTCTAACTATTCTTCTTGCTATACCGAAAGCCTTGGCGGTGAAATCTCCCCGTCTTCAACTAGTGATCTTAGAAGGTGGTTGAGGTGATCCTTGTCTTCAGTTTTAACTTTAGAATCAGTTTCGCCACTGTGTAGCTTCTTCGCCTAGTTTGCTTTTCCCAGTTTTTAACTTTTATAGAGGTTTGACTGATCAAAGTGTGTGGGTTTTTATTATTTAATTTCTTCTTCTTTTTTTGGTTTTCCCTTCACCAGTTTTAGTTAGAGACTGAAGCTACAAATGAGGTAAATGTAATGACCATCTTGAATAAAAATTGTAGATAAATGAGTTGGAAGTTATTGGTAAATTTTTCAGTTTTTGTTCCCCTCAGAAATCATTTCGTTGATGACTTTGGAATTCTTGAACAGTGACTATCACAGCTCAGGAACCTAATTTTAATCCAGAATCAAGTAAATGTATACAAAATTATAAGATATCTACAACAGCAGCATCTAGCTTCCTTGTAGTGAATGGCCCCCACCAAAAAAAGGAGCCTGACAGTCCATAAAAGGAGCAAGCAGCCTCACCACAATGATGAAGACGAGTAGTTGAAAAAGAGCATGTGCCATGAGTTATGCCAGCAGACTTTTTATCTTTCAAGATTCATAAAGATCAATGGAATCGGGTTGAAGTAAAAGGGGTTTGGGGGGTTGTTGACCACCTTCATTGACATTGCACGTTGAGATGTAGAAATGATGAATCAGTGACAGTGAATGCCAGCACTCATTGAATTTATTGCATGTCTACGTTACACAATATGTATGTGTGTGTGTAGATACAGATAGCTGCGAATCGTTCCAATCATACCAATGATGTAACCTAAAAGAAGAAGCAAGCAAGCCTAGGGAGCTTCCCGATTAAAATGCATTTTTGCTATTGGTCAAACAAATGGGGCTGCACCCTCACAAACTCTTTACCCAAGGGCAGTTTCGCCGAGCAAGAGCTCGTTTCGCTGTTGTGAGTAGGAACCGAAGAAGCCCAAAGAAAAATGGAAGTGATTACACGTTTCTCTCATTCCCATGGTCAACACCTGTTGCTTATTGCAAAAGGTTAATTGTTTATTAATAGTATAATAAAAAGGCCCAGCTCAGTTGAGGGTGTTTCGGAAAATTCGTTAGACAAAATGAGCAAAATACCCACATGTGAAATTGTCAAAATTGTTTCCTAAATCCCACAGAAGCAGTAAAATCAGAACCGCAGCCTAACCTTACCCTACCCTACCCTAGTTACGTGGCCAAAAGTGATTGGCTAATTTTAATTCAGCAGTAATATGTAAACCGCACCGTATCCTTACACTCCTCCAATTAGGGTTGTTCTGGAACAAAGAATCCACGCTGCTCATTAGGCTCTGTCGGATAAAAAAACTCACAAACGATACCCACCGGAGAACCCCTCCCCACACCACCAAAAAAAAAATACCCCACAAAAATTTCAACCTATGTTTTTCAATTGCCATTTCCCCCAGAAAAAAACAAAAATAACCATAGATTTAAATTAGGTACTATTCATGTCTTATGATTTCTGATGCAATATCCAAATTTTTTTCCTTGTAGCTGAATATCCTGCTTCTTTGTTGGATTTTGGATTCAAATTTTCAATTATCCAAGAGAGAAAGAACCCATCAAATTTTAGCTTATAAAGCCAATAAATTTATCAATTGATAAGGTAAGCCCCAATTTCACTCTCCTTTATTTTGTTTTCTTTACTGATTTTTTTCTTTTTTTATGGTCCTTTTTACTGCCCTAATATCTTAATTTTCTTTCTTTCATCCTGTTTAGATTTGTCGCATTTACATCTATTTTCTCGTTGCCATTTATTTGCTTATATTTATTGTTAAAATTTGTTATCGTTTGAATGCGGATGTAAGGGAAAATGTAAAGTCGTAAGCTTTTCTTGAGTAGGATTGACGTTCTTGGCATTGGATTTCAGCTTTCTTTAATTTGTTTCTGGGTTTTAGGGGGTTATGTGAATTAGGGATTGGTTTTCCTTTTAGCCCACTGTTCAGCCCTTGTTTAAATTTCAGTTAATATTTATACAAATAGATACCCAGTTGCTACTTTATTCTTGGTTGGTTGGTTTGTTGGTTTGTTTGTTTAATTTATTTCCGCCATTGGAATTACTGAGGCAATTTGTGTCCCTTTACTCTTCAAATTTGTTGTAGTACCAGTTGAGCTCTATTTGGTTGCTTAGCAATCAAAACTTTTTATCTTTTTTCTTTCCTTCCTATCTTCTTTTGCGCTGTTTTTTTCAGCTGTTTATTTGCTATTCATTTTTACTTCTTTGTTTCATTCTTGGGCCAGGATAATTTTGGATGTTATGGATGTTCATTTACTACTGATATGCACTTGGACATGTTTTTGGACTTTTTTTTTTTTGTGAAGTATAGATATATAATAAGGTTTCATTTGCGGTGTTTGAATAATCTGAACAGGGACCATACATGGCGGAGAATGCAGAAGTTGATGAGAGGGTGGATCTTGATGACAATTACATGGAGGAAGAAGATGATGATGTTGAAGAACATGTAGATGAAGACGGAGTGGATAGTGGTGGTGATGAAATTGGGGAAGAAAATGATGAAGAGGAATATGAGGACTCAAAATCTGGGGTGGATGGAAAAGATCAATCATTGGAAGTAGAGAGAAGCCACATTGAAACAGAGCATGTGGAAGATGAAGAAAAGCCCACGGCTTCTATTAGTGAGGAAGAAAAAGAGAAGCATGCTCAACTTCTTGCCTTGCCTCCTAATGGTTCTGAGGTTTTCATTGGAGGGCTTCCGAAGGATACCTCGGAAGAAGACTTGAGGGAACTTTGTGAAGCAATAGGAGAAATTTTTGAGGTTGCAACTTTGTGATTGTGATTTTCAAGCTCTTCCCCCTCTTGGGTGATTTTGGCTTTTCACTTTTAATAGTAAGTTATTTTGCAGATTAGGTTCATAAAAGATAAAGAATCTGGTGAAAGCAAAGGCTACGCTTTTGTGGCATTCAAAACAAAAGAGGTTGCTGAAAAGGCTGTTGATGAGCTGCACAGTAAAGAGTTCAGGGTAATTTTGGTTGCTTTAGTTCGCTTGCTGATGCAATTTATCACCTTCATTGCTTCTTTTAGCAATGTAGTTTGGTTTTCCATTTCAAAATACGTAATAATCTCTGCAGGGTAAAACTATAAGGTGTTCTTTCTCTGAAACTAAGAACAGATTATTTATCGGTAATATTCCAAAGAGCTTGACTGAGGATGAGTTCAGAAAAGCCATTGAGAGTGTTGGACCTGGAGTTGAAAATATAGAACTAATAAAGGTTGAATTTTGAACTAGATGATGTTTTTATCTTATAAAGGTGTGGAGATTGGGAAATCCCTTTACCATTTCGATTTGCGAATTGCAGGATCCTCTGAATGCAAACCGGAATCGCGGCTTTGCTTTTGTCTTGTACTACAACAATGCCTGCGCTGATTATTCAAGGCAGAAAATGGCAAGTGCAAATTTTAAGCTGGATGGCAATAACCCTACTGTCACATGGGCTGATCCAAAGAGTACACCTGATCATTCTGCTGCTTCGCAGGTAATTTTATTTTTTCAAATTCATTTTGAAGTGCCATCTTGAGGGAACCACTACTTGGTTTGTTTTTTTTTTTTATTTTTTTTTGGGGGGGGGGGGGCGGAGGAACCTCCTGTTTGGTTTATTAATTGCCAGATGCTAATAATTGGATGTATGCAACCTGCTGTTTTATTTATACCACCAAGCAAAGTTCTAATTTCATGTTATGAAACTACCAGGTGAAGGCTCTATATGTCAAAAACATTCCTGATAACACTTCTACAGAGAAACTAAAGGAAGTATTTCAGCGCCATGGGGAAGTAACAAAAGTGGTTATGCCACCTGGCAAGGCTGGTAAGCGGGATTTTGGGTTTATACATTATGCCGAAAGATCAAGTGCTTTGAAAGCTGTCAAAGATACAGAGAAGTATGAAATAGATGGTAATTTTCTCTTGCAATACCTTGTACTCTTTCTGAAAACAAAATTGTTGCTTTGAGTGGTGTGGCTGCTGCTTAAATTATTCAAGCTGTCTTCAAATTATTTAAGGAAAAAAAAGTAGTGCTATCTTCTGCATGTAATCAACTTTGTAGCCAACATGCCATTTACTTATGCATTTCCGTGTTGGATAGTTCAGTTTTTTCTTTCTCTGTACGTAGTTGCATAGAAGTTCCTGCATTCTTTGCTTTGTCTCTAAACTTCTTAACCACTTTTTCCTCTTAACTTTCTGAAAGCTATTTTCTGATGTAAAAGCTCCACTTTTATAAGCTCTGTAACATGTTGTACCACATGCTAGCTTGTAGATATGGATTGAGATAATTTGGGCCTTACTTAGGATCAAGTATTTGATCTCTCGGTTTGAACTGTTGGCTTTTATTAGTTGGATTTTAAACCGTATTTGGTTGTAACAGAAATTTAATGATAAGAAAGTTTTGTGAAGAATTAACTGTATGTGAATGAAAAATACTACTTATATAAACAAGATGCATAAAATTTATTCTTATTATTCTGTCCTGCCATACTTGTCTTAGTTCTTTTAGAAATTTACATCTTATCATGCTTATTGCATGTGCATTTTTCTTCAGCAATCAATTTTCGGTGAACTAATTCTGAGACTGCTGAAATAATTGTTCTTTTATGCATATATTGAGGATTCTAAAGAACATAAGCAATTAATTGATTCTTGATCTAATAACCTCAGAGGAATGTCCTTGTAAGATATTACCTTATGAAATATATCTGGAAAAGCTAATTCCCATTGATAGGATTTGCTTAGAGTTGATTTTATCTAAATGGGCTTCTTTTTTTTTTATCAGGATTTGCTTAGATTTGGTTTATTTTAGATCAACTTATTTCTAATTTTTTTACTTGTAAAGAGATCCCTTTGTGTTGTTGTCTATGGGATATGACATTTGAAGTTTTGTTAAATGCCTTCCCCCTAAAAGTATTTTGACTGACATGACTGTAGGTCAAGTCTTGGAAGTTGTCCTTGCCAAACCTCAGGCTGATAAGAAAACTGATGCAGCATACCCTTACATTGCTGGGCTTAATCCAAACCATCTTCAGCATCCTGGGTATGGTGGTTTTACTGGAACTACATATGGCTCTCCAAGTGCTGGATTTGGTGCCGCCACTAGTTTTCAGCAGGTACTGAGGTTGATTTGTGTATTTTTATTTTTCTTAGATGGAGTTCTCGTATCGGTAAAACTAATGTATAATCATGCACATTAACAGCCAGTAATATATGGAAGAGGGCCAATGCCAACAAATATGGCTATGGTGCCCATGGTTCTACCAGATGGCCGAATAGGATACGTCCTGTAAGTCACCTTGTTTTGGTTAAATTATAATATTTTCCTCGGTTGACAATACATTTTCAACAATTGCTTTTGCTGTTGTGGAATTTGGGCAGCCAACAGCCAGGAGTGCAGATACCAACAACCCCACGTCCTCGAAGAGTTGATCGGGGCAATGGCCCAGGTGGAGGAGCAGGGCGAGGTGGAAATAGTGGAGGCGTTGAAGGCAACCGCAGTAGAAGGTACAGACCCTATTAGTTTGCGGGAGTGTGGACATCAGGTAGCTCTTTTGCTGGGAAACAGGAGACAGATGTAGTTGGATGAATGGTGAAGGGGACTCTTTAACCACCCTCTTATCTCTCTCGTTCACTGCCTCCATACCACCCAAAATCGTGGATCATAAAACGAAATTAGAGAGAGTGATTGGAATGGGGAAATTTGGAGCATCATAAAAAAAAAACCTAAAAAGGTCTGTAGGAGAGGTAGTGGAAATTATATTGTACGACAAGTTTAGTTGTACTTGGTGGATTGCTTTATTGTTACATAGCAAGAAACAGAAGTTGGGTTTTGCTTTTAACTTTAAGGGCTATATAGAGGCTCCACTCCGTGTTCCATGTTTGAAGTCGATTCCTTTTAGTTTCCTCTGTTTCGTGGATATGGCCTAACTGGATTGGTTTTGGGTAACTCTCAACGCAACTTTTTTGGTGCAGCCTTTCATCTTTTCCTTTATTATTATTATTATCGTTATTATTATCATTACTACTGTTATTGGTCTTCTACCAGCTTGTCTTCACAACACATCCAAGTAAGTGGGTAAGACCATCAGGGCTAAAAATAGATAAAAAGTATTGTTTTAGATGGCAAAACTCAATAGAAGGTACACATTTTTATGGGTGAGGGAAAGATTGCGAGGAGGAGCTGAATTGATTTCACAATCTGGACTTGAGAAACAGCAGAACAGGTGCAGCAACGTGCATTGCAATTGCAAATATTGTTATTGTTGTTGCTGCTGCTGCAACGAAAGAAAGAATGACATGTATTGAAGATGTATTCTCCTCCCAAACCCAGTAGAACTCGGAGAATATAGCTGATTAAAAACCAAAAGGAACATGGTAACTAGCAGAATCCAAAATGCTGTCCAATGAAGCTTGTCTTAACAAAGAAAAAGATGAGCAGAAAATTATGCAAGTTTGGGACTCGAATTTCAAAGCTTTTAGTACACTTGAATAATGTTCCCGGTAAAAGTCAAACAAATCGGTCATCACAAAAGAAGGAGATGCTTAACTTAAGTGGTGCCTTCCTGCTGGAGCTCTTGAAGACGCTTTTCCAGCTCATCCAGCTTAAGGCTCCACACAGTCCTTATCTGCAAGGGCTTAACATTAGTGTAATCAATGGTATCCTCCAGTCTTTGGGTGGCTTCAGGTGATGATGCTAAACCCTTCTTCTTTATGTAGGCTTTCTTCTTGTGGGCGGCTGCTCTCTGCAGAGCCCATAGCACGTCGGACCCACTTATTTCCTTTCCATCATCCTGGTTGGAGGCGGCTGGGTGACGAGGTAAACGCACTTTGAGGGGAAAAGGAGTTAGAGATGGACACCTGGTATGTATGGGTACGGGGGCAGGCAAGTAAGGGAAGGAAGCAGCGAGAGACGTAGCCCACATCATTCTTCTTTTGCCTTCTTCTTCTTCTTCTTCTTCTGCTAATTCATTTACACCGTCTTTCTTTATGTCTTTATGTTTTGCTTCAACAAGTAAGCTGCGCCTATGTATGATCTACAAGTTGCTTTTACGATTTGCTTTCCTTCAGGAGAAACTGTATTGGCTCAGAAACTCTTTTTCCCTGCCAAAAAAAGAAAAGATTTGGTATTTATCAAACGTAGCTAATCCACAAATTGGGTAGAAGCTAAAACCAGAATAGCATACACTTCGGGAACACCAAATCGAACAAGGATGGCCATTAAAAAACAATGTCTTAAACGACGACGGATTTAGAGGCGCCATTTTGTTTTCATCAATTCAGATTCCATTTCTCAAGCCTCCTCTTTTATTTAATCCGACTATAAAATAAATAAATAAAAACTTCTCAAAATATCACTACATATTTTTATATTTTATTTATGGACATGACATTGTTAAATTTTACATGCGCATATATGCACTTTTCTTTAATGTCATTCTTCTTCTTTATATTTATTTTTAGTTTCATCAAATTTCATTAACTTCAATTTTCTGAGTATTATTTATCTAAATAAAATAATCACAAAACAAGCACCTAAAGAAATGGAAACCACCTAAAGAAGGTAGTGTTCAAGTAAATTTTGACACCTCATATCAGGTTCAGACCAAAAGAATGACGGCAGATACTATAATAAGAAATAATCAAGGACTAATAATGGGTGCATGTGTTTACCCGAGAGCGAATGTATACGATGCGATCTCGATGGAGGCTTTTGCTTGCCGGAAAGCCGTACTATTCACAGCAGACATGGGTTTTCGTGATGCTGAGTTTGAAGGAGATGCATTAACAATTATTATGAAACTACTAGCAACAGAAAAAGATAAATCAATAAGTGGAAGAATAGTTGAGGATATAAAAGCCCAAAAACAGTCTTTCAAATTGATGCACCAATTTTCAATTTTTTTTTTATTTGAACTCAAGCTTTTACTTATATCAAAGTATGCAAGCCACACATACATAATTCATAGTCCCATTAAGATTAATGCATGCCACACTATAAACGTCACAACTGAATAAATCCATAAACAAATCTATAATCTATTCTATTTAGGTCATGTCAGATGTATTATCAATCATATCCATGTCTCTACCTTTCGAAGTCATCCACTCTGATGCTCAAGGCAAAGCATCTCTTCGAATTGGATTTGATAGACGACATATTAATTTTTTCAATCAATTTGCTCATTCTTTTTATTAGACTAAGTCTGATGCCCAAGACAAAACATCTCTCCGAATTGGATTTGATAGACAACATATTAATTTTTCAATCGATTTGGTCATTCTTTTTATTGGACTAAAGACACGTTTAGGTTTATCTATTAATACAAGTTGTCTTTCTGTATTACGATCCGATCACGTAATGCCACTTGGTATTAGTTAAACATTAGATAACCAATGACTCAATATTTGCTTCCATCTTACTTTGCTTGCAAAAACATTGAAAACAATATATAAAATATATTACATCAATTTATTTCAAAAATACAAATATACAAAGCGAATTCACCGCGACACACTAAGTCAAGAAATTAATAATATAAAAAACAAGAAAAATTGAAAGGTGCGTCTATATTGAATTTAAATTATTAGTATTTTATAAAATTTATATAAAATATAAGACAAAAAAATTAATAGTAATACTCGTTATTTTTTGTTAAAAGAATAGTTTTAAAGTGTGTTCAAATCCAATTGATTGCGAGAGACTTGTCAAGAAATTAATAATATGAAAAAAAAAAAATGAAATGAAGCATTTTATAGTGATTTAATCATTGCTTCGTTTCAAATTTCAAGTGAATATGCAAGTATCATGGTTCCTTCAACAACCGTTCAATTACTGAGTAAAGCGAAATTACAACAGAGATGAACCAAAGAATAAAAGAAATTATAAGAGAGAGAGAGAGTGATGGTGAGCGTCCAATGAATAGAAATTGGAGATATCAAGCAAGAGGAACCTTCACCGGATACTTGTCAATTTCACCTTTCCAGGGATTACCCCTTGACTCACCCATGGGAGTCGACCTAAGAGCTCTCCAAACAGCACCGTTACACTTAAAACCCGACCCGAATGCAATCTGCCACACCCGATCCCCACCCGATACCCTCCCCTTAGCCTCCGTATAAGCCAGCTCATACCACAGGGAGCTACTTGATGTATTCCCAAATCTATGCAGTGTCATCCTTGAAGGCTCCATGTGCCACTCTGTTAGCTTCAAATTCTTCTGTATTTCATCTAAAACCGCCCTCCCCCCCGCGTGGATGCAGAAATGCTCGAAAGCCAACTTGAAATCTGGTATATATGGCTTCACTTTGGCCTTCAACATCTTCTTTTGAACAAGGGTAACAAAGAACATCAATTGCTCCCTCAACGGTAGAACAAGTGGACCCAGTGTGGTGATATTGGTTTTCAATGCGTCTCCAGCTACTGCCATCAGCTCACGGGCCAATGACACCCCGATACTTCCTTTCTCATCTTCTCTTTGGTAAACGCACTTGTAATGTTTATCATCCCCACCCTTATGGGTTCGAACCAAGTGAACCAGCTGGTACTTGGAACGAACCTTGTCACCTGCCTTGTTGGACAACAGCACAGCAGCTCCACCCATGCGGAATATGCAATTGCTTAGCAACATGGACCTGTCATTCCCGAAATACCAATTCAGGGTAATATTTTCGGTGCTCACCACCACCGCATACGTGTTAGGATTGGCTTGAAGGAGGTTCTTAGCGAGCTCGATTGATATAAGGCCTGCACTGCACCCCATACCTCCTAGATTGTAGCTCTTGATATCTGTGCGTAGTTTGTAGTGGTTGACTATCATGGCTGAGAGAGATGGGTTCGGATTAAATAAGCTGCAATTCACGATGAGGATGCCAATATCCTTGGGTTTGACTCCGGTTTTCTCAAAAAGTGAGTCGAGTGCTCCGAACATGACAGCTTCAGCTTCAGATCGAGCCTCTTCCATGCACAGATTTGGTGGTGTCGATGTTATCCCTCGAGGGAAATACGTCTCGTCCCCTAAACCGGACCTGGTTGCTATCCTTCTTTGAAATTGAAGCGTCTCCTCCGTGAAAGCTCCACTATCTTCAGTCATCTTCAGGAAGGAGTCAACTGAGAGTTTGCGATCATCTTCAGGTTTGTAACAAGCAAAGTCGACGAGGTAAACCGGCCTGGACCGCTTGGAACAGTAGAGACCAAGGAGAAAGAACAGAAGTAGCGAAGCAACTAATCTTGAGGCAGCATCAATGCTGTCAAGGCGAAGTGCTTGGTTGGTCCATAACTCTGAAATATGGTCCCATTTTAGACCCGTGAAATGAACCAGAGTTGTAGCCAAAAGTGGTATGAAGAGAGCAAACATGAGTATCTTGGCGGGATTGCATGAATAACCATAGCCTAACTTGACATACTTAAGCTTTACAGATTGCAAGAAATCAGGCAATCTCTGCCGGATTCTGATGAATGCGGAGGAGTCTTTGAATGCCATTTCCGCCGTCAGCCTCTCTTTATCCATCTCTATGCTATCCCTATCCATATTTGTCTCTCTAATTACTCACTTTTTCCGGGGGTCTTAAGGAATATGAAATTCTTGTTAAAGCCTAGAAACTAAAACGAGTTGATTTGGGAGAAAGCTAGAGAAAATTAGCTCTGAAACTTGAGGTGTGGGAAAGGTAGACCAGCGAAGTTAGTATATATAACTAGATTACAAGAAAAGAAAAGGGAAGAAGAGTCCTTGAATTAATGATGGATGGGTAGCTCCTAGAAATGAGAGATAGGTGAACCACCGTAGCAATTAAGTATGGGATTAGTATTGAGAAGTCAAATAAAATGAACAAGATTAAGACTAGCTAAGGTGGGTCAAACAGTTCCAGAACCGGGTTCGAGGAAGAAGGGTGGGTGCACTATTTGTTGACGGGAGTGTGGTGGCCTAAAGCCTAATGGCTATGCCACCACCATGCATGTGAGATAAGCGAGGTTTCTTCCAAGAAAGCTCAAAATACCTTTTTACGTCTCTATGTCTTCATTTGCATGTCGTTTACATGCTTTTGGTAATTGCCAACAAATCATTATTGTGGTTTCTCTAAGATACTCAATTTCGCACCACATAATTCTGAGAAAGAAAATTTTGATAATTCTACCTAATTTCCATTCAACCTATTGAAACATAGAAACTATGAGGGTAAAGAGAGAATAGAAAAGAAGGGGTGCCGTAGCAAAGTTGGGCGGTGGAATTTAGGTGAGGGGCAAGGAAAGAAGGGTAAATAGAGGGGTCAAATGAGGTTGCCATGCTATTGCTAATGCCAATGCCAATGTCAGTCAGGCCGGTTACCTTTACACTTTTGTAAACAGACCTTCTTGGTCTTCAACTTTTGTCTTCTTGACAAATATGTCGAATGAGCCACGTGTTCGTTCGAAATTCAACCAAACAACCTAAAGCTGCCGAAATTGCTCCTCTTTTTTCACATTAGAACCTTTGCATTTGGATATGACATTTTTGGGATAATATAATTTGTTATCGTAAACTTTACAATTAGGTTCACTTTGATACATGCACTTTTTTTGTTCACTTTAGCTATCGGATTTGACAACTAGATCCATTTTGATTCCTGAATGTAAATTCTATCACAATATGATGATGTGATCGGCATTGTAACATCCGTGTGTTTGAACCGGATTTAGAATAGTGATAAATTAGAATAGAGAATTATAAATGTTTAGTGAAATAAGGAAGGTTAGAATTTTTTTTTTTAAGGATTAAATAGTAAAGGAGAGAAAATATGGGGGATTAAATAGCGAATTATCTGAAATGAATTTTGAGTCATCATGAGAATTAGATTGATTGAGGAGGGGCAAAAGAGTAATTTGGTGGAAGATATTTTTTTTGGAGGCAAAGTTTTGGGCCAAAGTGTAAAGTTGAAAGGCTCAAGGACTAAGAGTGTAATTTTATCATTTTTCTTAAATGAGATATTTTAAGTGAAAATTCTAGAGAATTTGAGAGAAGAAAAAGCTGGGTAAAAAGATGAAAATATCAACTTTTTCATTAAGTTAGCCGTCCATGGCCTTTTCTTCCATTTCCAACTTTTGCTTTTATTCCAAATAGGTCCTTCCATCATTTTTAAGCTTTCCAAACTCCAAAACCTTCTATTTTCTTTGGAACTTCTGAAAGAAAGTCATAAAAGAGAGTTAGTAGACACCTTAAACTTCTTATAGAATTAATTTTGAGGTGTGAGAGAGATAAAGGACTAAATCGAGCAAATTTGAATTCAAGGGTTAAGGTAAGAAATGGTTAAATCCTCATGATATACATGTATTTTACTGTTATTTAGCATGAAAATTATTGAATTATAGCATTTAGCTTACATGTGTTTGTGTGAAATTGAAGAGAAAGAGAAGAGAGGCAAGGATCAAATTGAAGACAGAGGAAAAGAATAGAACAAGGGGTAAAAGAGAAGGAAATCAGCCTTTTTGTTGTAAGTACTACAAGAGTTTTGAACTATGGTTTAATTTCTCTAATGGTATATGAATTATTAGCATAGAAATTGTTAGATAGGTACTTGATTTGAATGTTTATAATGATAAAATGAAGGGATTAATGTGTGATTTAGTAAAACAGTCTGCATAGAACAGAGGATTAACTTCGAAAATTCACTAAAAAATGTATATAAAGAGTTAAGGGTCCTATTATATATGAAATTAAATCTTATTGAGTTTAGTTTCATATGGAAGAAACGGTGATGAAAATGGATCTGTAAATTCTGAGATACAACTGATTTTGTGTAACAAGGTCAGAGTAGGTACGAGTTCCCCTATTCTTCCTTTGAAAAATCATAGAAAAATGTATAAAAATAGTTATAGATTGAAATTTATATGTCTGAATCCTTAATGAGTCTATTTTCAATATAAACAAACGGGAACATCATTTGATCTTTTTACTTAAAGATAGATAATTTTTAGTGAAGAAAGGTCGAAACTGTCAGGTAGCAGCGAAGGGGTAAATTGAAACAATTTACTGTACAAATTGGCTGAAGTAAAAATTCTGGAAATTTTATGGTAAAACGATAATTGAGTCTAGTTTCAGAAAAATCAAGCGGATTATGATTTTGAATTCTGTAGCTCAAGATATAAATAATTTAGTGACTGTGACGCAAGTGTACAGCTTTGAAAATATAAATGTGAAGTATTTGATGATGTATTTATGTGAGATATATCATTTATGAGAAATGATGCTAATTGAGATTGTGCCCAAGTAGACAAATTAGAACCATTGTGATATTAGTGGCATTCCATTAAGGAACACTAGCGCGCTCTCTGATTAGCACTGTGTGTGCTCTCTGTTTAGCACGTCTCGTGCTCTCTGTTATTAGCACTGTGTGTGCTCTCTGATTAGCACTTTATGTGCTCTCTGACTAGTACTTTGTGTACTCTCTGTTTAGCACTGTGTGTGCTCTCTGTTGCCCAGCACTTATATGCTCTCTGTTTGTTCCGTATATCCTAACGGTTCTATGAAAGTCTACTAAGGGCTAAACTACAGAAAGTGGATAAAAGTCTAAGTTGTACCATTGTGGTAAGTTACAGGTTACATGTAAGAAAAGCAAGAAGTTTATATGCATGAGTACTTAAATGATCATTCATTACTTTTGTAGTGCTTACTAAGCCTTCACCGGCTTAACGCGTTTATTTTAACGCGTAGGTACAAGGAATACAAGAAGGTAGATCGGGACCTCTCATTACATCACATCACTTGGGGCTCAAATTTTGGTATATTACTTTTGATGTAAAATGACATGTACTATGGAACTTATATGTGTACTTATTAGATAAACAAAAATGTTGTTTTGTGTGACGAAATGAAATGAGGTATTTTGGATAAAAAAAAAGTTGCATGACTCGGTTTATTTAATGTAATACTTTTATATCGGGTTTATGCATATGAACCGAATATAAGGGTGTTACATTTGTTGGTATCAGAGCGAAGGTTTTCTGATGTTTAGGGCCGGGAAAATGAGTCTACAAGTACATGTCATTTTATATGTTGATGTGATGAGAGGTTATTTAGTTATTTAATTGTTTAAATTATGAATATTGTAGAAAGTAAAGATGTCAGATAGGCGAGAAGAGTCCGAAAATGAAAGTAGGGTCCCAAACCCTAATAGAGAAGAAGATCCACATAGGATCCGAGATCGAAGAGAATCAGTAAGTGAAGAAAGAACTCAACCCCTAAGTGAATCAATATCCCCTCCTCAAGAAATTCCGATTGCTATTTTGTTACAAACGATGAACCAGTTGTTACAACAAGTAATAAGAAGCAGTGTGCAAAATGTGCCTCCACCACCATCTACTAGTGCCCCTCAGTTGCAACCCTCTGTATGTTTGAAAGACAGATGGACAGTCAGAAAGGGTGATTCAGATTTTGAAAGACATGTTGAGAAGCTGTATTATTGAGTTTGAAGGTAATTGGGAAAGGTATTTACCGTTGATTGAATTTACTTATAATAACAGTTATCAGTCAAGTATTCAGATGGCACCGTATGAAGCATTGTACGGAAGAAAGTGTAGGACTCCTGTGTGTTGGACAGTGTAACACCCTTATATCCGGTTCATACACACGGATGTTACAATTCTTCCCCCCTTAAAATAAATTTCGTCCTCGAAATTTACCTGTGCTGAACAACTGTGGATACTGTTGTTTCATCGTTTTCTCTCTTTCCCAAGTAGCTTCTTCTGAGTTATGATGTCTCCATAGCACTTTTACCAGATGAACTCTTTTATTCCTCAATTCTTTCACTTCTTGAGCTAGTATCTTTATTGGTTCCTCTTCATAAGTCAAATCCGGTTGTATTTCAATACTCTCAGGAGTAATCACATGGATGAGTCAGATCGGTAGCTCCGTAGCATAGACACATGAAAAACATTATGAATCTTATCTAATTCTAGTGGAAGAGCCAATCGATAAGTAACTGGACCAATTCTTTCCAATATCTCATATGGCCCGATAAATCTTGGGCTCAATTTCCCCTTTTTGCCAAATCGGAGAACTTTCTTCCACGGAGACACTTTTAAGAAAACCTTTTCACCAACATTGAACTCTATATCTTTCCTTTTCAAATCCGCATAGGACTTCTGTCTATCTGAAGCAGCCTTTAATCGCTCTCGGATCAACTTTACTTTTTCTTCAGTTTCTCGAATCAGATCAGGACCCACAAGCTTCTGTTCACTTAACTCTGTCCAACATACAGGAGTCCTACACTTTCTTCCGTACAATGCTTCATACGGTGCCATTTGAATACTTGACTGATAACTGTTATTATAAGTAAATTCAATCAACGGTAAATACCTTTCCCAATTACCTTCAAACTCAATAATACAGCTTCTCAACATGTCTTCCAGAATCTGAATCACCCTTTCTGACTGTCCATCTGTCTGAGGATGATATGCTGTACTAAAGTTCAATCGAGTACCCAAAGCTTCATGTAATCTTTCCCAAAACTTTGATGTAAATCTTGGATCCCGATCAGAAATAATAGATACAGGCACACCATGAAGTCTAACTATTTCATCTATATACAATTGTGCATACTTATCCATTGAGAAATCAATTCTTACCGGGAGAAAATGAGCAGACTTAGTTAATCGATCAACGATCACCCATATGGAATCCTTCTTCTTCGGTGAAAGCGGAAATCCCGTGACAAAATCCATTGTAATTCTTTCCATTTCCATTCTGGAATAGTTATTGTTTGAAGCAACCCCGATGGCACTTGATGCTCTGCCTTTACCATTTGACATATCAAACACTTGGAAACATACTCAACTATATCCCGTTTCATTGCTTTCCACCAATAAAATAACTTTAAGTCATGATACATCTTGTTACTTCCCGGATGCATAGCAAATGAACTATGATGAGCTTCATCCAAAATTCTCCGTTTCAAATTTTCTTGATTAGGCACACATAATCGATTATGAAATCTTAAACTTCCTTCACTATCAATTTCAAATTCATTACCTTTGCCTTCTTCAAGTTGTTTCTTTATCTTCATCAACTCTTCATCGTCTTCTTGTGCATCTTTCACTTCTTGTAACAAAGTTGGTTTCACTCTTAACTCAACTGATAACTCACCATCTGATTGTATTTCCAAATGTGCATTCATCGCCTTCAAAGCTGCCATTGATTTTCTACTTAGAGCATCAGCTACTGCGTTCGCTTTCCCAGGATGATAGTCAATGATACAGTAATAATCTTTAATCAATTCCATCCACCTCCTTTGTCTCAAATTCAGCTCTTTCTGAGTTAGCAAATATTTCAAACTCTTATGATCTGTATAAATATGGCACTTCTCTCCATATAAATAATGTCTTCAAATCTTCAGTGCAAACACTACTGCATCCAACTCAAGATCATGTGTCGGGTAATTCTTCTCATGTGGCTTCAACTGTCTAGACGCATATGCAACTACCTTTCCTTCTTGCATTAGTACACAACCCAAACCATTATAAGATGCATCACTGTAAATCACAAATTCCTTACCATATTCTAGTTGTATTAACACCGGAGCTTCGGTCAATGCTGCTTTTAATCTTTCAAAACTTTGTTGACACTTCTCATTCCATTCAAACTTCACATCTTTTTGCAATAACCTTGTTAATGGCAATGCAATTATAGAAAATCCTTGTACAAATCTTCTATAATAACCGGCCAAACCCAGAAAACTTCTTACCTCGGTCACATTCTTTAGCGGTTTCCACTCGAGAATAGCTTCAACCTTCTTCAGATCTACTCGAATGCCATCAGCCGATACAATATGTCCCAGAAAAATGACTTCTTTCAGCCAAAACTCACATTTACTCAGCTTAGCAAACAATTATTTTTCTCTCAAAATCTGCAATACAATTCGAAGATGCTTCTCATGCTCTTATTCACCTTTCGAATATACCAGAATGTCATCAATGAATACTACCACAAACTGATCCAAATATGGCTGAAAAATTCTGTTCATCAGGTCCATAAATGCAGCTGGAGCATTAGTCAATCCAAATGGCATGACCAAAAACTCATAATGACCATATCGAGTTCTGAAGGCAGTCTTTGGCACATCTGAGTCTTTTACCTTCAACTGATAGTATCCTGATCTTAGATCAATCTTTGAGAACACACTTGCTCCTTTCAACTGATCGAACAAATCATCAATTCTGGGCAACGAATACTTATTCTTTACCTTCACTTTGTTTAACTGACGATAATCTATACACAACCTTAAAGACCCATCTTTCTTTTTTACAAACAAAACCGGAGCTCCCCACGGTGATACACTTGGACGTATGAATCCTTTATCCAACAATTCTTGCAACTGAGTCTTCAATTCTTTTAACTCTGCTGGTGCCATTCTATATGGTGCTATCGAAATTGGTGCAGTCCCTGGAACTAATTCAATTCCAAATTCAACTTCTCTTTCAGGAGGTAAACCTGGTAATTCTTTAGGAAACACATCGAAAAATTCTTGTACTATCGTTATCTTTTCAATCTCACTTTCTTCTGCTCGAGTATCTAGAACATAGGCTAAGAAAGCCTCATATCCTTTCTTAATCATTTTACAAGCTTTGATTGCAGAAACCACATTTGACATAACACTGTAATTCTCACCAATTACGATCACCTCATTTCCATCTATAGTTCTTAAAGAAATTCTTCTTCTTTTGCAATCAACCACGGCTGCATATTTCGATAACCAATCCATCCCCAGTATCACATCAAATTCATTGAATTACAAGACCATAAGATTTGCTGGAAATTCACAATCCTGAATCTTTAAAGGACACCCATTACACACTTTATTGACTCTCTCATTTTGCCCAAAAGGGTTTGTAACTATCACCTCATGTTTCGTAGGTTCTATTACTAATTCTCTATCTTTCACTAATGAAATGCATATGTATGAATGCGTAGAACCTGGATCTATCAATGCAACTACCGAAGAGTCAAATAAAGAGAATTTACCAGTGATCACATCGGGAGCATTTTCTTCTTCCCTAGTTCTGATGGCATATGTTCGTGGCTTCCGAGACTCGGATCTATCAACTTCATTTCTTGCTGATCTCATACCAACATTACCAGAATTTCTGGGTAATCTGCTTCTTTGTGGAGCTAAACTACCTTTTACAGACTGTTCGGTAGTATTCTTCATCATCCTTGGACAATCTCTTATAAAATGATCTTGAGACCCACATCTAAAACAAACTCGAGTATTCAGTCGACACTCTCCCCAATGAAATCTTCCGCAATGTTTACACGGTGATTGCATTTGTGATGACCTTCTTCTAGTACCACCTGTACTAACTATGGAAGTTCCTTGTTGAGTTTGTCGTATTTGGCTTCGAGACCTCTGACCAGCAGAAAAAGAAGTATATCTAGGATCTCTAAATCCTCTCATTCTTTTCAAAGAAAGGGGAGGTGCAGAACTAATGGCTGTTCTCTTTCCAGCACTTTTCTCTTTCGAACGAATCAATCCCTCCTCTAACCTCTGAGCTCGATCAACCAGAACAAAAAATTCTTATAGATGTAACGGTAGCAGTGAAACATATATCTCTTCATTCAATCCCCACTCAAATCTTCTACACATATCTGCTTCATTAGCTATTAATTCTTTAGCATACCTGCTCAGTCTGAGAAACTCACGTTCATACTCAACCACGGTCATGTTATTCTGCTTCAAGTCTAGAAATTCCCTTTTCTTCTTCTCCGAATATAACTCACTGATATATTTCTTCTTGAATTCAGACACAAAGAAATTCCAGTTGATCCTTTCTGTAGGATGAATATTTAACACTGTAGTCCACCATTGGTAGGCTTCACCCTTTAACAGAGATACAACACATCTTAGCTTTTCTTCTTCCGTGCACTGTAGTTCCTCAAATACCCTCTGACTATTCTCGAGCCATTCCTCTGCCTCTGCAGGATCATCATCTTTTCTCCCCTTAAACTCTTCAGCTCCATGCTTTCTTAATCTTTGTATAGGAGACCGGCGACTGGATACAGAGGGTTGCAACTGAGGGGCACTAGTAGATGGTGGTGGAGGCACATTTTGCACATTGCTTCTTACTACTTGTTGTAACAACTGGTTCATCGTTTGTAACAAAGTAGCAATCGGAATTTCTTGAGGAGGGGATATTGATTCACTTAGGGGTTGAGTTCTTTCTTCACTTACTGATTCTCTTCGGTCTCGGATCCTATGTGGATCTTCTTCTCTATTAGGGTTTGGGACCCTACTTTCATTTTCGGACTCTTCTCGCCTATCTGACATCTTTACTTTCTACAATATTCATAATTTAAACAATTAAATAACTAAATAACCTCTCATCACATCAACATATAAAATGACACGTACTTGTGGACTCATTTTCCCGGCCCCAAATATCAGAAAACCTTCACTCTGATACCAATAAATGTAACACCCTTATATTTGGTTCATACACACGGATGTTACAAACAGAGTTAAGTGAACAGAAGCTTGTGGGTCCTGATCTGATTCGAGAAACTGAAGAAAAAGTAAAGTTGATCCGAGAGCGATTAAAGGCTGCTTCAGATAGACAGAAGTCCTATGCGGATTTGAAAAGGAAAGATATAGAGTTCAATGTTAGTGAAAAGATTTTCTTAAAAGTGTCTCCATGGAAGAAAGTTCTCCAATTTGGCAAAAAGGGGAAATTGAGCCCAAGATTTATCGGGCCATATGAGATATTGGAAAGAATTGGTCCAGTTGCTTATCGATTGGCTCTTCCACCAGAATTAGATAAGATTCATAATGTTTTTCATGTGTCTATGTTACGGAGGTACCAATCTGACTCATCCCATGTGATTACTCCGGAGAGTATTGAAATACAACCGGATTTGACTTATGAAGAGGAACCAATAAAGATACTAGCTCAAGAAGTGAAAGAATTGAGGAATATAAGAGTTCCTCTGGTAAAAGTACTATGGAGACATCATAACTCAAAAGAAGCTACTTGGGAAAGAGAGGAAACGATGAAACAACAGTATCCACAGTTGTTCAGCACAGGTAAATTTCAAGGACGAAATTTATTTTAAGGGGGGAAGAATTGTAACATCCGTGTGTTTGAACCGGATTTGGAATAGTGATAAATTAGAATAGAGAATTATAAATGTTTAGTGAAGTAAGAAAGGTTAGAAATTTTTTTTTAAGGATTAAATAGTAAAAGAGAGAAAATATGGGGGATTAAATAGCGAATTATCTGAAATGAATTTTGAGTCATCATGGGAATTAGATTGATTGAGGAGGGGCAAAAGAGTAATTTGGTGGAAGATATTTTTTTTGGAGGCAAAGTTTTGGGCCAAAGTGTAAAGTTAAAAGGCTCAAGGCTAAGAGTGTAATTTTACCATTTTTCTTAAATGAGATATTTTAAGTGAAAATTCTAGAGAATTTGAGAGAAGAAAAAGCTAGAAGAAAAAGCTAGTTAAAAAGATGAAAATATCATGTTTTTCATTAAGTTAGCCGTCCATGGCCTTTTCTTCCATTTCCAACTTTTGCTTTTATTCCAAATAGGTCCTTCCATCATTTTTCAGCTTTCCAAACTCCAAAACCTTCCATTTTCTTTGGAACTTCTGAAAGAAAGTCATAAAAGAGAGTTAGTAGACACCTTAAACTTCTTATAGAATTAATTTTGAGGTGTTAGAGAGATAAAGGACTAAATCGAGAAAATTTGAATTCAAGGGTTAAGGTAAGAAATGGTTAAATCCTCATGATATACATGTATTTTACTGTTATTTAGCATGGAAATCATTGAATTATAGCATTTAGCTTACATGTGTTTGTGTGAAATTGAAGAGAAAGAGAAGAGAGGCAAGGATCAAATTGAAGACAGAGGAAAAGAATAGAACAAGGGGTAAAAGAGAAGGAAATCAGCCTTTTTGTTGTAAGTACTACAAGAGTTTTGAACTATGGTTTAATTTCTCTAATGGTATATGAATTATTAGCATAGAAATTGTTAGATAGGTACTTGATTTGAATGTTTATAATGATAAAATGAAGGGATTAATGTGTGATTTAGTAAAACAGTCTGCATAGAACAGAGGATTAACTTCGAAAATTCACTAAAAAATGTATATAAATATTTAAGGGTCCTATTATATATGAAATTAAAGCTTATTGAGTTTAGTTTCATATGGAAGAAACGGTGATGAAAATGGATCTGTAAATTCTGAGATACAACTGATTTTGTGTAACAAGGTCAGAGTAGGTACGAGTTCCCCTGTTCTTCATTTGAAAAATCATAGAAAAATGTATAAAAATAGTTATAGATTGAAATTTATATGTCTGAATCCTTAATGAGTCTATTTTCAATATAAACAAACGGGAACATCATTTGATCTTTTTACTTAAAGATAGATAATTTTTAGTGAAGAAAGGTCGAAACTGTCAGGTAGCAGCGAAGGGGTAAATTGAAACAATTTACTGTACAAATTGGCTGAAGTAAAAATTCTGGAAATTTTATGGTAAAACGATAATTGAGTCTAGTTTCAGAAAAATCAAGCGGATTATGATTTTGAATTCTGTAGCTCAAGATATAAATAATTTAGTGACTGTGACGCAAGTGTACAGCTTTGAAAATATAAATGTGAAGTATTTGATGATGTATTTATGTGAGATATATCATTTATGAGAAATGATGCTAATTGAGATTGTGCCCAAGTAGACAAATTAGAACCATTGTGATATTAGTGGCATGCCATTAAGGAACACTAGCGCGCTCTCTGATTAGCACTGTGTGTGCTCTCTGTTTAGCACGTCTCGTGCTCTCTGTTATTAGCACTGTGTGTGCTCTCTGATTAGCACTTTGTGTGCTCTCTGACTAGTACTTTGTGTACTCTCTGTTTAGCACTGTGTGTGCTCTCTGTTGCCCAGCACTTATGTGCTCTCTGTTTGTTCCGTATATCCTAACGGTTCTATGAAAGTCTACTAAGGGCTAAACTACAGAAAGTGGATAAAAGTGTAAGTTGTACCATTGTGGTAAGTTACAGGTTACATGTAAGAAAAGCAAGAAGTTTATATGCATGAGTACTTAAATGATCAATCATTACTTTTGTAGTGCTTACTAAGCCTTCACCGGCTTAACGTGTTTATTTTAACGCGTAGGTACAAGAAATACAAGAAAGTAGATCGGGACCTCTCATTACATCACATCACTTGGGGCTCAAATTTTGGTATATTACTTTTGATGTAAAAAGACATGTACTATGGAACTTATATGTGTACTTATTAGATAAACAAAAATGTTGTTTTGTGTGACGAAATGAAATGAGGTATTTTGGATAAAAAAAAAAGTTGCATGACTCGGTTTATTTAATGTAATACTTTTATATCGGGTTTATGTATATGAACCGGATATAAGGGTGTTACAGGCATTACTAGAATAGGCCCAAATCAAGAACTAATTGATATGATAGATCAAATGAAGAGGTTCAACCGATTAACTAAACAACTGCTTGAAGTTGGTAAAATAGAAAAATGGGACAAAAATTGACAGTTGAACAAGTTGAACTAGTATGATAAAAAATATTTTTTAAATTTTTATGAATTTTAATTATATATTTAATTATTATTGGTTTGACAATCGAACCGATCAAAATGGTTGAATCAAGAATCGATGGCTTGACCTATTCAATCACCATAAAGTATTAAAACACTTAATGTAAAACTATGAAATTGTACCCCCCATCATTACCTAAAATATTATATAATTTTTTTAATTTTCAAGTAATAATGTGCACAATCTCAAAATGTCATATCATCAAGATTTTATATCTTTCAAGTCCAAGATCCTAAATAACCTAGTTATCAAATTTAAGTGTCAAAGTGGACAAAAAAAATATACAAATATCAAAATGAATCTATTTACCAAGTTTAGGACCAAAAGTTATATTATTCCATATTTTTATTGGCAAACTTGAGAAAAGGACGGAAGTTGATTAACGTTCAGCAATTAATTTTAGGTTAAATTATTTTATCAGGCTTTATAATTTGCGAAAGTTATGGATTTAATTTTTGTACTTTAATTTGATTAATTTTAGTTTGTGTATTTTTCTCTCTCTTTTTTTTTTGCCAAAAGTCTTTGTACTTTTCTAATTGATCAATTTTAGATCTTGTACTTTTTAAATTTCAAAATTTTAATCCTAACTTAAATAATAACAGTTAAATATGTTTAATTAAATTAAATTTCTAGACTTTATTATGCCTACAATTGTAGGTTTAGTCCATATTGTCCAATTGGATCATTCTAAGTCTATATTGTCCAATTGGATCATTCTAAGTCACTTTTGTTTTTCGAATTTTTAAATTTTAATTTTGACGCAAATGACAGTCTTTAATTCATTAATTAGATTTTTAACGAGTAATATGTGAAAATAATAAGATGACATGACATTCTACATATGATAATATGTTTGCTACATCAAATTTTGAAAATAGCATAACTTAACTTAATGAAACAATTATCATTTGGTGAAGAATTGAATTTTAATTTGAAAAGTACAAAAATTAAAAAAAAAACCAAATTACAGAATAGGAATTAAATCTATAACTTTCATAAAGTGTAGAAACTAAGTGTAGAATTTAATCAAATTACAGTCACTTTATGCAATTTGTTGGTTATTTTGGATTTAGAATTTAGAGAGTGATTTATCGAATGGTTTACTTGTAATTTCATCATGCTTGTTATTTTCCAAATATATTTTTATTTTAAAAAAAAAATAAACATAATCACCCATAGTAATATCTTTTATTTTATTTTTTGTGGTTTTCATATTTTTAAATTTTTTTTGGCATTTTTAAGCTTTAAGAATTAAGGTACAATAATAATCTCATGTCAGAACCTGAGAAAATTTAGTCTCGGGATTTGCTTTGAATTCTTTGCTGATGACTTTGCCCTTGGCATTGAAGTCGACCTGCGAATCTTATGGGACATGGATTGCCTCCTCCACAACAAAGGAATCTATGGGTCAATTATTGCAGCTCGTTCTCATTCCATGGCTACAACATGGACAGATAATATAATATTATCTTTATATTATGAAAGGATGGGGCTTGAAAATCACGCGAAACGTGGTTTTTGTCCTTACCTTGTTCTATCGTATATGGGTAGGTTTCCTATGTATTTGTGAACATGACGTGAGCCATGCTACCTTTGTCTACTGACTGTTACGGCCAAACACACCCTCTCATTTCCAAAAAAAAAAAAAAAACAAAACAAAAGATTTGGGATTGATTAGACTATGTTTCGTTTTTTCTCGAAGTGGATTTAGATATAAATTAAAAGACATTATTTATCACCTGCATCACTTGCAACGTAAATTTTAATATAAATTAGAAGATATCAGGAGGGTGGAAGGGAAAAAAAAAAGAAAAAAAAAAAGTTAAAAACATTCTTGCCCGTTGGATGTCATTTCATAACTAGTGATTGTAGGAACTGACCTACAATATGATAAATGTCTCCCGAATGAAGTCTATAACCAGGAGGGTGATTATTATTATTATTTCTTTATGGGAAGAAAACAACTTCTATAAAATTACGTGTAAGTTCCTAATCAAAATCTCCAGCAACTTCCAGAACAAAAACACAAGAAAATAAAAATCTCTAGCAACATTAAACGTTTGAAATCACATTTATACCCTTTTATATTATAAAAATATCAAAAGGTCAAACATTTAAATGAAATACTGTTGCAGGTTTGCTGGACGGTAATCTAATTGAAAAATAACTTAAAAGCCCTTTTCATTTTAAAAGAAAGGGATACTATTATAAGAATATTTTTATTTTTTTATACTTTTATATGAAATTCAATAAAAAATAAGTTTAACCCAGAATTAACCTACTTGAAACCTAAGAAATGAATATTCTAATAATCAATTTGTCCAATTCTTTACATTATTTTTTTTTAATTGACATGAGTGTATTATAACTAATATTTAATAAAAAAGAGTTAAAAAAATCGACCAACGAAAAAGTGGAAAAGAGAGAAAATTTTGTTCCTCGTGTAAAAAGACGTTAAACTAAAAGTAAGGGGGAGAAAAACGAAAAAAGAAACTACCCATTGTGGGTCCTATTATTCATATACTGATCATTGATAAGCAACCACACAGGTTCAAAATACAAGCGATAGAAGCTTCTGTATAAGCCCCTCTTTTAAGCTTTCACGCTTCCCTTCCCTTCCCTTCTCTGCTCATTTTGTTTTTTGCTTTTCTTTTCCCTCAGACATATCACAAACACTTACGTTTCTCTTAAAAACCCACCATGGGTAGACCACAGCAACAATACCGTGGTGGCCGTCAAAGACATTGGGGTTCTTCTTGGGTCTCTGAAATTCGACACCCCATTTTGTAATTTCCTTGAAACTATCTTTTCTCTCCCCTTCTATAATTGTTTTTATTTATTGATTGAGGAGGAACGCGTTTGTTGTGTTTTTCAAGAAGACTAGAATATGGCTAGGCACATTTGAAACGGCAGAGGATGCAGCAAGAGCATATGACAAGGCGGCAAGGCTTATATGTGGGGCAAAAACACGAACCAATTTCCCATACAATCCTAATGACTCCCAATCTGCTTCATCAAAGCTTCTCTCGGCTACTTTGGCAGCACTGCAATTGGCTAAATAAATGCAGCAAATGACCCTTATGCAACACAATGTGGTCACCCTTTGGTTGCTCCAAGCTACACCGTCACCGGAAGCAATATCGTGGAAACGGATTGCCGGCAGCATATTTCGGGGAAGAAATGGGATGGATATGAGGAAAGTCAAGTTGGGAGTGAGCAACCGTTCATCCCATTAGAAGATGATCATATAGAGCAGATGATAGAGGAATTTTTTATCAGCTTTCTTACCCAAATAAAGATTAAGTATTGGTATCCCAAGTTTGGGTCTAATTTATATTCATCTTCAATTTTGCAAATATGATCAATTTAGGTGGTTTATAAGTATTTTTAAGATTATTTTGGTGATTTAGGAATTTTGAAAAAGAAAAGGTACAATTTAAGAAAGTGCAAGTGTGAAGAGGGACCGAGGGTGTGAATAAAGTTTAACATTTTCATTTATTTAACTGAGTACAAGATTTAACATTTTCATTTATTTGTACATATAGAGTCGAGAGCGCTCTCTCAATTGACTCAGAGAGAATAGTTTTAGACTGTGGTTGAGTTGTGGGGGAGTGGTGATTCTGCAGTTACAGTGGCTTATGGCGGAGGAGGAAGTTTCTTTATTGGAAGAGGAACTGTTCCAATTGACTGTGAAGAGTTCAGTGATTGTTCCCAAAGGGAAATTATCTTTGTTATGCACAGTTTTGACAAAGAAGTCTTTTAAACCAAACAGCTTTCGAGCCCAAATGAAAAGTGTTTGGAAAACTAGTAAAAGATTTGAGATTGATATGGTGGTCAAAATTTGTTCTTGGTTTTTTCTGATAATGAGATGGATATGGAGCATATTTTGGAAGGCAGATATTGGTTTTTCCGGCGACAACTTGTGCTTATGGATAAATTGTTATCTCCCTTGGAACGTGCAAAGGTTGAGTTGGCTATATCTCCTTTATGGCTGAAACTGGGTCCATGTCCACCAGAGTGCGACAAGAAAGACCTTATGCATGCAGTGGGGTCTACCTTTGGAGGGTTGCAACGATCGGAGATTTCAAGTAACTTCTGTCGGATTCGTGTACTGGTGGATGTCCGTAAACCTCTTCGACGAGGTCTTTTTGTTTCCACAACTCATAGGGGGAAAACTTGGTTACCTTTTAAATACGAAAACCATTCGATTTTCTGTTTTGGGTGTGGGAGAATGGGGCATGGCATTATGGACTGTATAGAGATCTCACAGGAGGAGAAGATGAGGGGGAAGATTCGTTCCCCTACAGTGTTGCGTTGAGGGTTGAGTCAAAGTTGTTAGGCAAGGAATTTCTGCAGTTTGAGTTGGCATCAAAGGCGGTTAGAACCCAGCGGAATTATACTGGAAAATCTGGGATTGTTGTTAAAAATCTGAGTTGGGGACTTTTGGTTTATTTTCGATGACCGGAGCTGCACAAATTCATTCTGATTTCGAAACGGAGGAGGAGGAAGGGAGTTACACATGGAAACTAGGGGACAAATTGGTGAGGTTGATAATTGGAAGGAGGATTTTTCGGCAGATACTGAGGGGATTGAAATAAATAAGGAGAAATTGGGGGAGGAAATGGATATGGAAGCTATTTTGTCAACTTCAAAGAGGGGTGAATTTAAAAAGAAAAATCCCATGCATTTAAAGGAGGATAAGAGTGTTTCTATGGCCAAGTGGAAACGCAATCATAGAGATGCTAAGAATATTCCCTTACCAAATGTCACTCATGTAGGAAAAAGAGAAGTGAGTTTTTTAATTGATGACGTGGATGAATTATGTAAGGCAGATAGAGATTTTGTCAAAAAAATAAAAGCACATCAGGAAGATATTAAGGTGTTTGGAATTTTGGATACTGTTGTTAACCCATTAGATCAAACCGATGCTTCCTCTAATTTTGGATCGGCGGCTGCCAATTGGTATGCCGACCGGACACAATGAAGATTATTAGTTGGAATGTCCAGGGATTGGGGAATCCACGGACAGTACGACTGTAACATCTGCGTGCTTGAACCGGATTTGGAACAGTGATAGAGTACAATTGAGAATTAGAATATATGGTTGAATTTAGAAATGTTTGGAGAAATTAAGGATGTATTAGTAAATGTGAGAAAATAGGAAGGACTAAATTGCAATTTATCTAAATTGAATTATGAGTCATCATGGAAATTAGATTGATTAAGTAGGGGCAAAGGAGTAATTTGGTGGAAGACATTTTTGGAGGCAAAGTTTTGGGCCAAAGTGTAAAGTTGGAAGGCCCAGGGATTAAAAGTGAATTTTACTATTTTTATTAAAGAGAGATCTTTTAGTGGAGAAATCTAGAGAATTTGAGAGGAATAAAATTAAATAAAAGGTGAAAATATCATCTTTTTCATTCATAACCAACCGTCCATGCCTATATCATCCATTTCCAACTTTTGCTTTTATTTCAATTAGGTCCTTCCACCATTATTAAACCTTCCAAGCTTCAAAATCTTTCATTTTCTTTGAAATTTCTTTAAGAAAGGCCTAGAAGGAAGTTAGTAGTCACCATAATTTCCTTGTAGAGCTCCCTTTGAAGGGTTAAAGTGTGTAGGGATTGAAATAGAATTTTGGAAATTCAAGAACAAAGGTAAGAGATGATTCAAATTTCTTGACATACAAGTATATTTACATAATCTAGCATGAAAAAGTATTGAATGCTAGTCTTAAGCTTATATGTGTTTGTATGAAATTGAAGAAAGAGAAAAGAGAAGGACCAAATTGAAGCAAAAGGAAAGGAGAAAGCTAAGGTGTGAGAAGAAATTATCTACAAGTGAGGTAAATACTACAAATATTAAAAGGTTTAGAATTAATTAAGTTAAAGTGTTTATAATTTTAACATATATGATTAATTATGATAAGAATGATATGTTTAATTATAAGTGTTAATTATGTATGATTTAATGAAATTTGGTGTAAAGAGACATGAAAAAGGAAGCATGTCCATTAAAACAGTTTGGACAGAACAGAGGATTAACTTTGAAAATTCACCAAAAATTGTATAAAAAGAGTTAGAGGTTGAACTAAATATGTAATTAAAGCTTATTGAGTTTAGTTTCATATGGAAGAAACGGTGATGGAAATGGATCTGTATATTCTGAGATATAACTGATTTTGTGTAACAAGGTCAGAGTAGGTTCGAGTTCCCCTATTCTGACTTTGAAAAATCATAGAAAAATATAGAAAAATTATTAGAGATTTAAATTTATATGGTTAATTCCCTAATGAGTTTATTTTCAAAAGAAACAGATTAGAACATCATTTGATCTCTGTAAAAAAAGATAGATAATTTTTAGTGAAGAAATTTTGAAACTGCCAGGCTACAGAGAAGGGGTAAATTGAAAGAATTAACTGTACAAATTAGCTAAATTAAAAATTCTTAAATTTTATAGTAAAAATATATTTGAGTCTAATTTCCGAAACATCAAGCGGATTATAATTCCGAATTTTGTAGCTCAAGATATAAATAATTTAGTGACTATGACGCAAGTGGACAGTTTTGAAAATTAATGTGAAAATAAGAGTAAGAGGTATGTGATGATGAATACATGAGAAAAATATATGGGTGAAATATTATGTGGTTAATTATAAAGATTGATTGTGTAATTACTTGGTGAAATTGTGGATTTATTTGAGAAAGTAAAGGTGAGAAATAAATGATTATGTATATGTGAAGAGTAATGTAAATGTGATATATGAAATTATGAGAAATGATGTTATATAAGATATTATGCCCATGTATACAAGTTAGAACCATTGTGATATTAGTGGCATGCCATTAAGGAACGCTAGTGCGTTTACTAATCAGCACTGTGTGTGCTTCTGTTCAGCACTATGTGTGCTTCTGTTTAGCACTGTGTGTGCTCTCTATTTAGCACGTTTCGTGCCATCTGATCAACACTTTGTGTGCCCTCTGTTATTAGCACTTCGTGTGCCCTCTATTACCCAATACTTATGTGCCCTCTGTTAAGTACTTCGGTACTTTCTGCTTGTTCCATTTATCCGATAGGTTCTATAAAAGTCTATTATGGGCCAAGTGGATAAATAAGCTAAGTGAGCTATGGTTAAAAAAAAAGCTATGGTGGCTAAACTGTGAAAAGTGAAAGAATGTGCAAATTATGACATTGAGGTAAGTGAAATGATGAATACATGAAAGATAAGTACTATATGTGTTTGTGTAATTAAATATTGATAATTAAGTGAACTACTGTGGCGGAAATGACTAAGTCGTGAAAAAGGGATGAAAATGTAAAATCTACCATTGAGGTAAGTTGGAATATGAAAATGAATGTGTGTTATAATGTCATTAAGGTAAGTTAAATGTTACATGCAAGAAAGATTAGAAATTTTATACGCATGAGTATTTGAATGTTTGATAAAATTAAGCAATAAATAAATAATCGTCTATTATGCTTGTAGTGCTTACTAAGCCTTCACCGGCTTAACGCGTTTGTTTTAACACGTAGGTACAAAGTTACAAGGAGTAAAGTCGAGTTCAGGGACCTCTCATCACATCACATCATCCTTTGGAGGACTCCAAATATAGGTATTTATTTTAAAGTAAATGACATGTACAATGGTACTTGTATGAGTCCCTAATGAGTGGGAAAAATGTTATCTCGAATGTTATGAATTATGAAATGAAATGATTAGTATACGATATTTTGACTTGAATGGTCTTAAAAGACATTGGTTTTTAAAGAAAATTTTCTATTACTTGACTTTCTGTGCCGTACTGTAATGTAATGCTTCTATATTGGGTTTATACATATAAATCGAGTATAGGGGTGTTACAACGACGGCTTCGGTATGTTTTGAAGTCAAATGGTCCCCAAATTGTCTTCTTAATGGAGACGAAATTGGATGGTACTCATATGGAAAAAGTGAGGAGACGCTACGGTTTTAG
This sequence comes from Kokia cookei, assembly GCA_039519145.1. NCBI lineage: Eukaryota > Viridiplantae > Streptophyta > Magnoliopsida > Malvales > Malvaceae > Kokia > Kokia cookei. Next base: position 3,093,586 of record CM076908.1, on the reverse strand, counting down.
TTATGGCATTGACGTTGGCTCAAATGGTTCAAGGGGTGGTTTAAGCTTGGCTTGGAAGGATGAGACGGATATTTGTTTACGAAGCTACTCAAAGAATCACATTGTGTATTGATTCGACAACCAGATAATGATAAACTTAGGCGGTTTACTGGGTTCTATGGAGAACCTTTCACAAGCACCAGAAATGAAAATTGGGATTTACTTAAACTTCTTAGTGAAAATAATAGTTTTCCATGGCTTGTGGCGGGAGACTTTAATGAGATTCTTTCTCTTTCGAGAAAATTGGTGGGTTACCAAGAGAGGAACGAAGAATGCAACTTTTTCAAGATGTGCTTGAGGATTGTGCTTTGATGAATGTTGGCTATTCTGGTACTTGGTACACTTGGGAGAGGGGTAACTTGCCTGAGACGAATATCCAAGAGCGTTTGGATAGAGGGGTTGCTTCTGAGGAGTGGTTTGAATTGTTTCGGTATGGTAACATTAGACATCTTCCTCATACTTTTTCGGATCATTGTTCGATTTTAATTAATACTGATGGGAAGGGTCATTCCAAAAATCATCCTTCTTTCAAGTTCGAATCATAGTGGTTTTTTTAGGATACTTTGGAAAATGAGATCTTGCAAGCGTGGGAGCAATCAGCAGGTTCTATCTTTGATAAATTGGAATTTTTGAGCTTGAGGTTAATTAATTGGGCACGTGATATTAAAAAGAAGCGAGCTGGTTTGAAACAAAAACCCTATAAAAAGGTTTGAAAGCTTGTAAATTCTAGCAAAAATGTTTTAAAAACTTTAGAATTCTCTATAGTTTATTTAGTGTCATAATTTTGATCCTACATTTATATCCTTTGTAGCCATTAGATGGAGAGGGCTTGACATATAAATAAGTACACCCTTTTTTCTATTCGTAAATCATTCATTTAGTTAAGTAAAAAATTTAAAAAAATTATTTTTCTAAAAGATAATTTAAAATTAAAAAGATTAAAATATTTATATTTTGTCTAAAATATTATAAATTTATTTCCACAAATAATTTTTTATTATTTTAAAAGATTATCAATTTCAAAATTTAAATAATGGAAAAAAAGAATATAACTTTCTACGAATAGTAGTCTACATCAACAGGAATTAAAAGAATATCCATGAAATCTGATAACTCTACAACAATTTATTCCGTTTTAAACTCCACATATTTCGTTGTAATTAATTTCGAAATGTCTACAACATAAAATTTGAAATTGTTTCTTCCTTTAAATGAAGCTTAATATTAAAATTATAAACTCCCCTAGAAAAGAAGAACTTAATATGAAAAATAAATTTATATAAAAAAAATCAATTATAAAGTGGTGAAGTGTAACATTCGCGTTCTTGAACCGGATTTGAGTGATAAAATAGAATTGAAAATTAGAAATGTTTAGTTGAAGTAAGGAAGGTTAGAAAATTTTAAGGATTAAATAGTAAAGGAGAGAAAATATGGGGGACTAAATAATGAATTATCCAAATTGAATTTTGAGTCATCATGGGAATTAGATTGATTGAGGAGGGACAAAAGAGTAATTTGGTGGAAGATATTTTTGGAAGCAAAGTTTTGGGCCAAGGTGTAAAGTTGGAAGGTTTAGGGACTAAAAGTGCAATTTTACCATTTTTATTAAGTGAGATATTTTAAGTGAGATTTCTAGAGAATTTGAGAAAGGTTAAAAATCAATTAAAAGGCAAAAGTATCAGCTCTTTTCATAGTTCAACCGTTCATGCAATTCTCTCTTTCATCCAACTTTTGATTTTATTCTAAATAGGTCCTTCCATCATTTTTAAGCCCTCCACGCTCCAAAATCTCCTATTTTCTTTGAAATTTCTGAAAGAAAAGTAAAGAAGGCGGTTAGTAGACACCTCAAACTTCTTATAGAATTCATTTTGAGGTGTTAGAGAGCATAGGGACTCAATTGAGAAATTTTGAATTCAAGAGTTAAGGTAATAAATGGTTAAATTCTCATGACATACATGTATTTTATTGTTATTTAGCATGAAAATTATTTAATTATAGCTTATAGCTTATATGTGTTTATGTGAAATTGAAGAGAAAGAGAAGAGAGGCAAGGATCAAATTGAAGACAAAGGAAAAGAGAAGAGCAAAGAGTGAAAAGAGAAGGAAATCAGTCTTTTTGTTGTAGGTACTATAAGAGTTTTGAATTATAGTTTTATTTCTCTAATGTTATGTGAATTATTAGCATAAAAATTGTTATATAGGTACATAATTTGAATGTTTACAATGATAAAATGAAGGGATTAACGTGTGATTTAGTAAAACAGTTTGGACAGAACAGAGAATTAACTTCAAAAATTCACAAAAAATTGTATATACTGAGTTAAGGGTCAAATTATATATTTAATTAAAGCTTATTGAGTGTAGTTTCATATGGAAGAAACAGTGAAAGAAAAGGAATTTTATATTTCGAGATATACTAGTTTTTGTATAACAAGGTCAGAGTAGGTTCGAGTTCCCCTGTTCTGAATTTGAAAAATCATAGAAAAATATATAAAAATTATTAGAGATTTAAATTTATATTACTGAATCTTTAATGAGTCTATTTTCAATAGAAACAAACGGGAACATCATTTTATCTCTGTAATAAAAGATATATAATTTTTAGTGAAGAAAGGTCGAAGTTATCAGGCAGCAGTGAAGGGGTAAATTGAAAGAATTTACTGTACAAATTGGCTAAAGTAATAATTCTTGAAATTTTATGGTAAAAATATGATTGAGTCTAGTTTCAGAAACATCAAGCAGATTATAATTTCGAATTCTGTAGCTCAATATATAAATAATATAGTGACTATGACGCAAGTGAACAGCTTTGAAAATATAAATGTGAAATATTTGATGATGTATTTACGTGAGATATATTATTTATGAGAAATTATGCTAATTGAGATTGTGCCCAAGTAGACAAATTAGAACCATTGTGATATTAGTGGCATGCCATTAAGGAACACTAGCACGCGCTCTGTTTAGCACGTTTCGTGCCCTCTGATTAGCACTTTGTGTGCTCTCTGTTTAGCAGTTAGTGTACTCTCTGTTTAGCACTGTGTGCTCTCTATTGCCCAGCACTTATGTGCTCTCTGTTAGTACTTTGGTACTCTCTGTTTGTTTCGTATATCCTAACGATTCTATGAAAGTCTACTATGGGCTAAGCTACAGAAAGTGGATAAAAGTGTAAATTGTGTCATTGTGGTAAGTTACAAGTTGCATGTAAGTAAGGCAAGAAGTTTATATGCATGAGTACTTAAATATCATTCATTACTTTTGTAGTGCTTACGAAGTCTTCACCGGCTTAACGCGTTTATTTTAACGTGTAGGTACAAAAGCTACGAGAAGTTGAAGTCAAGCTAAGAGACCTCTCATCACATCACATCACATCACTATTTGAAGACTTCAGTTTAGGTACATTACTTCTGGTTAAAATGGCATGTACAAATGATACTATTATGTGTCTCTAATGGATGGTTATAAATGTTGTTTTGGATTACTACGAGTTGATGAATTGATATGATGAGTTTTGAATAAAATAACTTTAAAACACATTGTTTGAAAGAAAAATTTTAATATACTTGCGTTAAAATCTTCGATATTGTATGTAATACTTCTATACCGAGTTTATACATGTGAATCGGGTATAGGGGTGTTACATGAAGTATATGTAACTATTGAATTTAATTATTAAACATTTAATTTTTAGTTTTTTTGTATTTAAACAGTTAAAAAAATAAAAATATCATTATATTAATATTAATTAAATTATTAAAAATACTTTTAAATAATTTTAATAACATTAATGTTAAAATTTATTTATGACACTAATTCAATCAATTAACTTAATCAACCATATTTTTCCGATTAAGTATTATATAGTATAGATTATAAATTTTTAATTAATTGAAAATAAAAAAACACACACTAGAAAATAACAAAAAATTGTGATATAAACAATAATAGATAAAATATTAATTTTCCCGAAGAAACATGAATTTGGGCTTGAAAAAGTGTTTTCAAATATGTAGTCTAACTCAGGTCAGGCCTGATATCCATAAAATATTGCAACATGAAAGGGTTACAAACACGAAGATCTGGTATGACACCCATCGAACGCAACGCGACCTCTCCGTTAATCTACACCGTCTCGCACCACAATCAGTTACTCTGGTTCTTTCTCTCTATATATATTTATTTATTTATATATATTTCATCTACTCTTTCTACGGTACGGCTGATACAAATAATGGACACATTACATATAAAATTTCATATTTGTTGATTTCTCTACATAACTTTATTTAGCTGATACAAATGTAATATAATGAATTACACAAATAAAATTACAATCAGTTCGGGTTTGCCCTGTTGTTATAATTTACCAAATAAAAATAAAATTACAATTATTTAATTAAATAACATTTGATATACTATCAAGTGAAATTTTTAGACTTCACAAGTAAAATTAAGAGTTTGATAAGAGTTTATAAAGATATGATAAAATATTAAAAAATATATTTAAAAAAAAAACACATGATAATTTTTTAAAAACTGTTTGTAGAATAAAAATAATACACTATTAATATACTAAATATTAACTTTTATTTAATTAGATAAATATATATACAAACGAGATCATTATAATCACATATAAATTCACTCAATTAAATAAATTAGTAATCAATTAAATGTACAATTCAATTGATTACGAAAATGTGTATATATAAGTAAAGTTATAATATTCATACTTAGAATAATTTAATTGGATAAATGATTATACAATTAATTGTATACAAAATTGATCAAATATCACTCTTTCTTTTTTTCTTTTTCTTTTTTTTGCATTTTACAGAAAATTGGTCAAATATCACTTTTGCTCCCTCTATTAGGCCTAATATTAAGTTTTAATCTTTATACTTGAACTTCTACAATAATTTGGTCTTATTTTTTATAATGTTTAGTCCAAATAATTAATATTGTTGATTACTTTGATAAAAAAATTACATGAATTTTTAAACAAAATATTATTCTAACAAAAAAAAATATTTTTTTTGTAGGTAAAGTAAGGATTTTTATATTGGGAGATTTATATAAAAAAGAGATAAATTTAAAAAATATATACAAATTTTTATTTAATGTGTAATTTAATGTATGGATTTGATTTTGTGTAATTATGTATATAAAATTTTGATTGTTGTTCAAATATATACAGAAAATTTTAATTTTTATTTAATTGTATTTTCAAAAGAATAAATACATTAATTTATTTTTATATTATATATATAATTATTTGTATTGAATTATGTACACCTGAAATAGAGATATATCAATAATTGTATTAATAATTTATAAACACTGAATTAAATTAATATTTCATGAATAAAATTGTTTAAATTAAAGTTTATGTATAGCGTTGCACAATAAATCAAAGTTCATGTGTAATTTCCGAATCTATCGCTATAAAAAATGATTATTTATAAAAAATATTAGCTAAAACAATTCTTTTTATTATTTAAGTATAAAAGAAAAGAGTTTAATTTTGTTTTAAGGCTGAGGAGGGGGTTGGCCGTTGGGGCCTTGGCCAGCCTCTATCTATGCTTCTATCTTGTATCTCAAAAAATAGTTGTGTGAATTATTATATTTGATTTCTTTTTTGCGCTTTTGTTTGCTTCTTTCAATTGATTAAAAATAATTAAGAGAATGCATAATTGAGTTCTTATTTTGTACTTTGTTTCGGTGTCCATTTTTTTTTAATTTTAACTTTGATTGTTTTAAACATTATTTTCATTAATAAAAATATTAAAATACATATTTAAAAACTATTTCATTACAAGTTTATATATACTTTTTAATTTTTATTCATGATAAATTTTAAATATATTTTTCAAATTTTTATTCATAATAAATTTTAAGGATAAAGATGTAAAAGTTAAAATGCGACAATATAGTGGGTTGAAGAGAGTATTATTTTTTGCTGCATAAAAGCTCTCTTTAATAGTTAAACTAATTATAAAATTGTGATAAATTTTGTGAGATGGAAGGAGTATTATTTTGTTGCTCATGTTAATGAGTTTCAAATTTAAGATTTTAAAATTTTCAAATAATTTAAATTTTCCATTAAATTAAAACAATTCTCCAAATTTCAAACTTACCATTAAACGGAGACGATCAACATATGAGGTGTGGAAATCCATAAAAATGAGAGCAGTTGATACCTTAAAAAGAGCAGAGAACTGTGGCTTAAGAGAATTTTAGGGTGGAGTTTTGATGGAGTGAAGACTATTGATCCTCCCTTCTCCTTTTATCCTAATGCTAAGGAAGTATTTATAGAGAGAAGAATGTTGTGCGTGGGTCTTAACCGTTGAATTTCCTATTTAATGTGTATTATAATAGGGTGTTGGATGTCAACTCAATACATTCTTGGAGTTAATCTGAAAGGATTGGATAAGGCACCTACTGGATGTGATAGATAGATATAAAACACTAGAAATCTTATCACATATGTACATGCGTGAAAATTACGTATTTAAAATACAAATGTGTGTTTAAAAATAAGAAGCAAATGTAATTTATGTGAAGGAACACCTAGGAGAAAGTTTGGAAGGGTTTTTTTGGTGGGAGAGTGTGTGATTTAGGAAAAAAAGTGTTTACGTGAGAGTGTATAAGCTGTTTGCATGGTCTTTCTATAGTGGGAGAGTAACTTAGTTATGTGTCTCGAGATTACTGACATGGAAGCTTGATTTGATACTCCTAGCACCAACAGTGATGTTATGTCTTGAGATAAGACATTTTAGGATGACTGGTAATCAATGATCTCATGTTTCTACATAGACCTCATGTATTTTTAGTAAAGACTTGAAGTCTTTGGTATGGTAACATTAGACATCTTCCTCATACTTTTTCGGATCATTGTTCGATTTTAATTAATACTGTTGGGAAGGGTCATTCCAAAAATCATCATTCTTTTAAGTTTGAATCATGGTGGTTATTTGAGGATACTTTGAAAATGAGATCTTGCAAGCGTGGGAGCAATCAGCAGGTTCTATCCTTGATAAATTGGAATTTTTGAGCTTGAGCTTAATTAATTTGGCACGTGATATTAAAAAGAAGCGGGCTGGTTTGAAACATAAACCCTATAAAAAGGTTTGAAAGCTTGTAAACTCTAGCAAAAATGTTTTAAAAAGTCTAGAATTCTCTATAGTTTATTTAATGTCATAATTTTGATCCTACATTTATATCATTTGTAACCATTAGATGGAGAGGGCTTGACATATAAATAAGTACATCCTTTTTTCTATTCGTAAATTATTCATTTAGTTAAGTAAAAAAATTTAAAAAAATTATTTTTCTAAAAGATAATTTAAAATTAAAAAGATTAAAATATTTATATTTTGTCTAAAATATTTTAAATTTATTTCCACAAATAATTTTTTATTATTTTAAAAGATTATCAATTTCAAAATTTAAATAATGGAAAAAAAGAATATAACTTTCTACGAATAGTAGTCTGCATTAACAAGAATTAAAAGAATATCCATGAAATCTGATAGCTCTACAACAATTTATTCCGTTTTAAACTCCACATCTTTCGTTGTAATTAATTTCGAAATGCCTACAACATAACATTTGAAATTGTTTTTTCCTTTAAATGAAGCTTAATATTAAAATTATAAACTCACCCATAAAAGAAGAATTGAATATGAAAAATAAATTTATATAAAAAAAATCAATTATAAAGTGGTGAAGTATTTGTAACTATTGAATTTAATTATTAAACATTTAATTCTTAATTTTCTATATTTAAACAGTCAAAAAAATAAAAATATCATCATATTAATATTAATTAAATTATTAAAAATACTTTTAAATAATTTTAATAAAATTAATGTCAAAATTTATTTATGACATCAATTCAATAAATTAACTTAATCAACCATATTTTTCCGATTAAGTATTATATAGTATAGATTATAAATTTTTAATTAATTAAAAATAAAAACACACGTTAGAAAATAACAATAAATTATGATGTAAATAACAATAGATAAAATATTAATCTTTCGGAGAAACATGAATTTAGGCTTGAAAAAGTGTTTTCAAATATGTAGTCTAACTCAGGCCAGGCTCGAAATCCATAAAATATTGCAACATGGAAGGGTTACAAGCACGGTGATCTGGTGTGGCGTCCATCTAACGCAACACAGCCTCTCAATTAATTTACACCGCCTCGCACCCCAACCAACGACTCTCGATTCTTTCTCTCTCTATATATTTATTTATTTATATATATTTCGTCTACTCTTTCTACTTACTTTATCCAATTTTCCCTCTCCTTTCAAAACTCTACAAGGTAAATTTTCTTTTTATTTCCCGTTCATATTTTCTCTGTTTTATTTTGCAATGCAAAGATTCGAAGTTTATCACAATCGCATTTCTTTTTTGGTTTCTCTTTGATTAGTTATGCAGTTTCGTAATGTTTACTTTTGGTGTCGCCGCTGCCAATGATAACCCTAATAAGTTGTTTGAGGTATTCACTTTTTAATTTGTATTAAATACTTCACATGGTTCACATTGTTCGTTTTAATTTTAATTTGTTGATGATGATTTTTTTAGCATAATTTTACCGTAGATGCTTTTACTATTGAGCTTTATCATTTCCTTTCTTTTTTTTTTTTGTCTATAAGCTTGTAAGTAAAGAAAGAAGTTATTCTTTCTTACTGTAATTTTTATGATTTGAATATTTTTTTTTTGATGTTACAGAGGAAAAAAAAACATAAAGTTTATTCTTTGCTTTGGTTAAATAATAGTTGACTAGAGATACTGCGATAGGCTGATGCTTTGCTCTTTTTTTTTCCCGAGTTTTTTAAAGATAAATATAGGCAAAGATCAATATTAGTATTTCAAGAAATGATACTCTTGTTGAAAAGAATAAAAGTAATTCGAACTTGGTTAAACATTTGGTATAACAAGGGGTTCTTACATGCAATTTTTTATTGTAGATTGCTCAACCACTTAGTGATTCTGTTTCTCAAGCCTTAAGCATTAATCAGATAAAAGCATACAAGACCACAAACAGAAGTGTAAACAATGGCCCAAGAAGAAAAAACTTGAACAAAACCAATCTGAGAAAAAAAAAACACGTGTAAAGGCCCCAAACCAATGCCCAATTGAATGAAGAGATGTGTCCCTAGCCCTAAGCATTAAGCAATACCCTAAGACCACGTTTGGTTCGTTGTAATGGAATAGAACTATAATGGAATAGAGTTGTAATAGAATATGGCTGTAATAAGTAATTCAGTTGTTTGGTTTGAATGGAATGGAATAGAACTGTAATAGTATTCTTGTGTTTGGTTGAATGGAATAGTGCTGTAATAGCATAATAAAAAAGACTTAAATGACTAAAATATCCTTAACAGAATTTTTTAAGTAAATAATTATTGTTATTAAATTTTAATAAGGTTATTATTAAATATAATTTAATAAAAATAATAAATAATTTAATTATATTTTAACATAATTATTATTAAATACAATTTAATAAAATAATATATAATTTAATAACATTTTTAATATAATTATTATTAAAATATAAATTAGTAAAAATTATAATATATAATATTAGAAAAATAATATATAACTTTATTAGTTTTAAACTACAATGCATATATAAGATCAAAGATCAAGAGGAAATAAAAAAGACATTTGAAAAACATTATATAACTGATAATTGTTTTTGTTGCTTCCAAACATAAAACAATGTAAACAGCCTTAGAACAAAACAAAACCATAAAAAAAAATAAATGTTTTCCTCCATTAAAAATGGGAGAAAAACTTCAATACTAACTCCTTAAAGAAAAAACCAAAGCTTATATTACATCAAACATCAAAAGGATTTTTGGGTTTGGAGCTAAGAGCTAGATTGCTGCTGGTCTCATCCTTGGCCACAGATTGTTTACATGGATCATGTTCACATCCATAATAAAACCGGCAAAGTCAGCTCCGTTTTCTTCAGCTCTTGCTAGCAACTTCAACTGCGACACAAGGCTTATTTTTCCAGAAATATAAGCCTGCCTTGTAAATGCATTGATGGTGAAGGTTACACCTGATACAAATCACAAATACCCCAAAATTAATTCAGCATAAAAAAAAAAAAGAAGTCTTTCCATGAAACGAAATTGGGAGACAGAGAAGTCACTAGCCATTACAGCCTGCAAAAGAGAAAAATAGGTTACGTGATTCACTGATATGCAATAATAATTTGTCTTAAGAAGCATCATTGTCAAGATAGAACAGTTATATATAGTATTTGCCCTAAAAAAACATTATGTCAAGATAGAACACTTGTAACTCTAAACTTCAAAGCTGAAAATGCTCAAGATTACATGCTTGTGCTTTTACATACATGGAGAATTTTTAAACATTTTTAATCACTCCATTCCATGCCTCTAAAGAATAGTTTCATAGACAACATATTCTGATTGACATCTTAAACTAATTCTCCTCATGTAGTAACAATATAACTGAAGTCTAGTTAATGAAGTAAAAACAACCAACCTGGAAGTTAACCTTTACAACGAATATGAAAAAATATTTGCAAAAGTCTAGTACAACCAATCAAAATAGTTGCATATAGGTCTTATTCATGCTTTCATACTGACAATGGAGTGGTGCAAAATTTATCTCCCGAGTAAACACTGAAAATGATGGGAATGAAAACCTATGGTAGTCTAATTCTATCACAAGAAACTATCCCTCTAATGATCAATTGAGGCCTAGAAAACCATAAGAATATCAATGTTGTAGAATTTATGCAAAAAATTTAACTTAGTTGAAACGTTACATGGAATATCTTAAAATCGTTGCATACAGCAGATGCTAGAAAGAGAGCATAGGCTTATCATACCAATCTGCATAAAAGCTGCCAAACCAACTATATTGCACAGATATAGCAAAATTTTTTTCTGAAACTACATATGGTAATTAAGATATGACAGAAGAAAAGGTTAAGTACCACGTTGATTTTGCCATGGGAACTAAGCTTGATACCTGAAACTTCAGAGCAAAATGATGAGACAAATCATGAAACTTAAAATATAAAAAACACAAGAGGAAACAGAGTTGTATATATTACCAGTGTCTTTGAAGTTTGAAAGTGAACCAAGACCTAAAGTTTTTAAGACCTAAAATTCAAATACGAGATGTGCCTCAAAATTATAAAGACAGAGAACTCATCTGCAAAGAGATATTTGCATGAATATGAACAAAGAAACTTCTAATATGCTCTCAATATCCATGCAATTGAATCAAATAGTTTTAGCTAAGTAACTTGTTCATAAACAAAGACAGATTCATCACCATTGTCATCAATCTAACAACATTTCCATACAGAACTGTTGCAAAAAATGGTGCCATGTGCACCCAAATCTACGGCCCAACCAACAGATCATTATCAAAAAACAATATTTTTTTATTTTCCCACAATAAAAGTAAATAAAAGAAATAAGAATCCTGATCCACTTTAAAACAAACACAACTCACCCCTGAAACAGAATCAAGAAGGCTTTTTTTCACCAAAACACCTGATGCCCAAGAGTAGAAAAGGCATAAAGGAAGTCCTAAAATCAAGACATAATAAACAGGGTGATGAATGAATCAACTAAAAAAGAGAGAACGGAAGAGTCAAAGAAGAGAACTGAGGTTAGCCACTCCGAGAAGGAGCCTATATCAGGGCCGATTGGGTTTTTTTTTTACAACTATTTGGTATTTTTCTCAAAAAGAAAAAGAAAGTTGGAGTTAAAAAAAGAGAATCAACAAAAAGAAAAAGAAGAAAGAAAGAAGAAAGAAAAAGAAGAAAAAACGAAGAAAATGATGTTTCAGTTACAGTTTCTTCAATATCTGGATAGAGGTGTGGGTAGAGATGAGGGCAAAAAAAAAAATTAGTTCACGCGTTGAATAACTATTCAAGGATGAGGAAAGAAAATGGCTATTTAACCTTCTCCCGTACTAAACCCTGAATATATTCAGACTTACAATAACATTACAACCAATCAAACTAATATTTGGTGGTGAGCCCACCGAATTGGGCTGGAATGAATTCTTAAGCCCCCTAACGAAACATGCCCTAAGGTGTCGGTTCACGTAAACCAAGGGATTGTCCAGAAGACTCATAAAGATTGATTCCCCCCAAAACAGAACCTCTCAACTCCCTTCGCTGAAGAAGATGAACCAGAGAGTCTCCGATTTTTGCTGTTGAAGAGAAGATCGGCTATGGAGTGCTCTTAACCTGGTAAGTATGCTTCCAATCCTTCATCTTGCTATGAGCTAAATCATGCGCTAGAGTATTACCGCTTCTAGGAACATACGAAAACTTTAAATCATGAAAGAAACTGCCCAAATGCTGAATATTAGAGATCAAAGCCCCGATTTGGGATCTGTCCGGAGATTTCGATTGACACTTTTTTATTACAGAAAGGGAGTCCCCTTCCACAATAACCCGGTCCCAACCATTCTCCAAACCCACCTTCAACACCAGAAAACAAGCCCAGGCCTCAGCAGCAAAGGCGGAAGCCACATGATCTTGAGAAGCCCGCCGTTCCATAAGCACGTACCGTTATCGTCTCTGCCCACAACCCCAGCCATTGCTTTACAAGAGCTAGCATCAAAAGCACTATCAAAGTTCATCTTTACAACCCCAGACGGAGGAGGCTCCCAACAAACAGGTTCTGGTATACTAGATATAGTTCATATTTACTATATATTCCATCAACTTACTTTATCCAGTTTTCTCTCTCTTTTCAAAACCCTGCAAGGTTAATTTTCTTCTTCTTCCCCGTTCATATTTTCTCTGTTTTATTTTACAATGCAAAGATTCGAAGTTTATCACAATCGCATTTCTTTTTTGATTTCTCTTTGATTAATTATGCAGTTTCGTAATGTCTACTTTTGGTGTCGCTGCCAATCATAACCCTAATAAATCATTTGAGGTATTCACTTTTTAATTCATATTAAATACTTCATATTGTTCGCATTGTTCGTTTTAATTTTAATTTGTTGATGATGATTTTTTTAGCATAATTTTACCGTAGATGCTTTTACTATTGAGCTTTATCATTCCTTTTTTTTTTGTCTATAAGCTTGTAAGTAAAGAAAGAAGTTGTTTTTTCTTACTGTAATTTATGATTTGGATATTTTTTTTTTGATGTTACAGAGGAAAGAAAAAACAAAAAACATAAAGTTTATTCTTTGCTTTGGTTAAATAATAGTTGACTGGAGATACTGCGATAGGATGATGCTTTGCTCTTGTTTTTTTCCGAGTTTTTTTGAGATAAATATAGGCAAGGATCAATGTTAGTGTTTCAAGAAATGATACTCTTGTTGAAAAGAATAAAAGTAATTCGAGCTTGGTTGAACTTCTGGTACAGCAAGGGGTTCTTACATGCAATTTTTTATTGTAGGTTGCTCAACCACCCAGTGATTCTGTTTCAAGCCTTAGCTTCAGTCCCAAGGCCAATTTCTTGATTGCTACTTCATGGGATAATCAGGTCTACTCACTTTTCTTTGTTTCTCCTGTTGATTATTGCCATTTCTCAATTTTGTTCTTTTAGTAAGATGATGAATTATTGAAATTTAAGAAATGAAATTTCTTTCCGTGTTGTTTCCCTTTTATTTTGTTAAGGTTAGCTGAAGTTTGATCCCTCTTTCCTCTTTTGAATGATTATGCAGGTGAGATGTTGGGAAATTTCCCGTAATGGTACAGCTGTTGCTAGTACACCAAAGGCATCAATTACTCATGATCAGCCGGTAATGAGTCAGAGTGTATTGTATTTAGAGACATTATTCTATTCTTCAAATTGTAGTTGTTGTAAACTAATGCTGTTTTCTCCTTGCTCTTTTAAAAGGTTTTGTGCTCAACCTGGAAGGATGATGGGATGACAGTCTTTTCTGGAGGCTGTGACAAGCAGGTCAAAATGTGGCCTTTACTATCCGGTGGTCAACCAATGACAGTTGCCATGCATGATGCCCCTATTAAAGAAGTTGCTTGGATCCCAGAAATGAACCTGTTAGCTACGGGGAGCTGGGACAAGACATTAAAGTAATACTCTCTCCTTTCCTCATTTTTGTACCATTGGGAAATATGAAGTCTTGTTTTCTGGTATTGCATCCTAGTGATTAACATCATGCCAAGTAATGCATTTCATGTGAGGGCACTCTTGCCTTCTTGCTAAGTAGTGCCTGCTTATTTGTAAGTTCCATTCTCAATTCATAGGAGGTATGATTATGTGGTAGTCACAAGGTGCTTGTTCCACTAATTGTTCACATGGTGTAGTCATGTAGGAGGTGTTATTGCTTGTGTTCTAGACATGCGTATAATTATGTTATGATAAAAATATAAATTTAGCTTGGATTTTAGGGCCACATGTAGGAGGTTTTTGGGAGACTGGAAATAATTTGTAACTTTAGGAAGGGATCTCTTCACATTCAAAGTTGTTCATTCTGAAGCATCACTTTTAATGTTGAAGCTGAATATTTATGGGCAACATTAATTTTTGGTCTATTATTTACATTACTTTTACATGTTTTTTGTGTTATTGGTCATTAACTAATGAGTTTTTCCATATTGCTTTTACTTCATCTATTGATGTCAGCAATTTGATTCTTTTATGTTACTGTGGCTTTTAATCAACTAGTGGTTTTTTACCTTTACCTTCAGATATTGGGATACAAGGCAGTCAAACCCGGTGCATACTCAACAACTTCCTGATCGCTGCTATGCACTCACAGTGAAATATCCATTGATGGTTGTTGGTACTGCAGATAGGAATCTGATAGTCTTTAACTTGCAGAACCCTCAGGTAGTGTTTTCTTATAAATCAAGTTATAGATTAAGGTTCTTCACTATTTTTAAATCTCTCCTATAACTAATGCTCCTCCAACCCCCCCCCCCCCCCCCCCAAAAGCTTTGCCACTGTTATCGACTTATCTTGTTTGTCTCATTGTAGTTTTGATGTTATGCATAACTATTATTGCATTTGGTTGTATGGAATTTTATTATTTATAAACTGGTGGAAGTATTCTAGGAGTTACGGATAATAGCACTCATGCCTACTTTTTTATTTCTATCTGTAAAAGTCTAGTGTAAGTGGACTACGCTAATGTTTTTCTTTCTATGTGACTGGTTGGACATTAATGATGTTAATAGAATTGTCAACTGATGAATTGAGAAAATTTTCATGTTATTTGTTTGCTTTTCTCTTGCATCATCATGTTAAATAACATTGCTGGAATGCTAACAGAATGAATACAAGAGAGTCACCTCACCCCTCAAGTATCAGACAAGATGTGTTGCTGCCTTCCCTGACCAGCAAGGTTTTTTGGTATGCATATTCCTTCCTTTCATCTTTAGACTTCCAAAAATGTGATACTTGTATTCATCATTTTGTCTTAATGGAGAAACATCTTTGGAAGACATCATTTTTAAAAAAAATTTTCAGTCCAATGTACTAGTTTGAGCGATTTATAGAAGTCACGTTTCATAGTGGTTTAGTTTGTGTATTTGTACTTCAACCTGAGTTGTTTCCCCCTATTTCTGCATCATCTTTTAGATTCTAATGTTCTTTCGTTCTGTCATTCTGTCATTCTGTAATCTTGGTTCCTTTCTCCTTTTGCTCGTCTTTTTTTTCAAGTCATCACTTGGCATTTGATATATATACATATATCTGTTTTTATACCTTTCGTGTTGGTTGATACCCAAGTGTTGTTACCAACTTTAATTCTGAAACAGCCTGAGACAACTGCCTGCTTTCTGTATTTCTGCATATAATTCTTTTTCCATTTTTTAGGTGCAACTAATAATGGAAGAGTTTCATTGCTAGTATTAACTTTTATGATTTTTCTTTACAGGTTGGTTCAATTGAGGGAAGGGTTGGTGTACACCACCTTGATGACGGTCAACAGGGTAAAAACTTTACTTTCAAATGCCACAGGGATGGCAGTGAGATATATTCTGTCAACTCGTTAAACTTCCATCCTGTAAGTTTTGTTTTGCCTTGTACATCTTCATGTTGTTTGCTTCCTTGTTTGTTTCACATTATCTATGCTAGGTAGATATTATTTTTAACCATTTTAGGGATGTAAATCTTCTTTGGCTTGTGATCTGATGTTGATGTGTTCTTGTTTCAGATACATCACACTTTTGCCACTGCGGGGTCTGATGGTGCTTTCAATTTCTGGGACAAGGATAGCAAACAGAGACTAAAAGTATTCTTAGAATCCTTTGTCCATTTAATTTATGAGATAAACTGTTGCGGGTTATTTTTTCTTTGGCAGTTAGCCTCCCTCCTCTACTACTTGTACAATATGATTTGTAATTAGTTAAATTGTTATCTTTCAAATACCAGTATCAAAGATAACAGTGAGCCCGAGTTCCTCAACAGTCTGATTGGTGTCTATTAGAAAGTAGAAACCCTTAAATGTTTTCTATCTTTACAGAGATCAATTTTGCCAAATGAAAAGAGAATCGCCATTAAATTGTTTGTCCTTTTTTAAATTAAATTGATGGTGGTCTGAACTTAGCAATTCTAACTATGGCAGCAAAATCATCTGTGCTGTATTCTGGTTGGTAATAAATGCTGTCTTTTGCTGATATGCAGGCAATGTCAAGGTGCAGTCAACCTATACCATGCAGTACTTTCAACAATGATGGATCAATATTTGCATATTCGGTATCTACTTTGCAAGAATGCTTATTTTCTCTTTGAAGTGAAATATCATTCGTAAGTTAAATTTTACATTGAATTTGTTATAATAGGTATGTTATGACTGGAGTAAGGGTGCTGAAAATCACAACCCATCAACAGCAAAATCCTACATTTTCCTGCACTTGCCACAGGTACATTGAAATGAATGATCTCACACACTTGATCATTTATTCTATTCACTTCACGTTTATTCAAAAAAGCCATTTTTAATAAGAAATTTTTTACTAATGAATGTGTGTCGTGGAATACAGGAATCTGAAGTTAAAGGCAAGCCAAGAGTTGGAACAAGTGGTAGAAAGTGAGAAGGTTAGTTTGGACCTGGAAGAAAAAGGATTCGCCACATTTTGTCTGGTTTGGTTTCTCGATGGGCCATTGGTTGAAGTTGAGTCCACTAGGGTAGGAATGTGTTGAATTCTTTTTTCCCTTTTCAACGTTTTAGTTTAGAATCTGTAGAGAGGTTGCGAAGTTACAAACGTTATTTGAGGAAGAAGTAACTTTGACACTCTTCAAATTTTAACGGCACTAATGTGATAGTCCGCATGGTGTTTGTTGGTAATGTCGATAATATTTTTTAAGCTTTTATGAACTGTTTCTTGAAATCTTGAATAACCTTTTTTTTTTCTCATAAAAATTTTTAAGCAAAATAATTAGCTTGAATTGCTTAAAAAAAAAACAAATGGCGACGTATACGTTAGTTAGTTTCAAAGTAGATGATCGACTGGCAAGAAGGGAACAAAAAGACGTACAAGTCAAAGTGAAATTCACGTGGAATTCAATGGAATCAAAGGTTACTTACAATTACGTGGTAGAGAGGGATGCCCATTTTCCCTATCTTGATCATGAAACCCAACAAGGACTTCGACGTTTTATTGCAGTTTAGGCACACCTTTATCACTAATTAGGCATCCCCATGTCCCCCCGTTACTCATATTTGGCTCATCAACTAGTACTGTCTCATGGCAATAAATAAAGACGGACAAAAACAAGTTGATCAGTAATGCCCACCATTTAGTAAACACTGTGCATTTAATTCTGTTAGCATTTGCACGGTACATACTGCAAGGTTGCATGGGCTAATAAGCACATGAATACGTGATCAGCCTAAGATAAAAATACATGTCTGCATGCATGAAACCTACTTAGACTGTCAGGTAAATTACATCGTCTAGATGACGCATTGGAAATTACTCAACAAGTCCTTTAGTGAAAACGGTAGTGTAACAGCTTCCCTAGCTGCCATTTTTCTTCCATTTTTAGCATTGGTGCGAGTAAGTAGGCAATTATGAAAATTGGCTAAATGAATCTTCTTCTTCTCTACTTCACTCTCTTTTCTCTCTCCCTTCAGTCTTTTCTATTTTTCTGAAACGAAGTGCATCATATAGCAAAAGCTTCCTTGTTTTGAACCCCCTTAACTATGAACAAATGTCCGAGGTCTTCTGTTTTTCCAAAACTTTCTAGTTTAATAACAAAAAAGAAATGGAATATCTTCTAGAAATAGAGCAGTAAACAGAGCGTTTCTCCGTTTGATGAACAGCAATACAGCTAGGCTATATGTTTGCAAAATTTCAAGGATTTGATTACTCCCTAAAGGAAATAAAAAAAAAAGGCAATGAACCAAGCGCCTCACGTTTTGAGGCATCAGTCCACTCATCTTCCCAGCAGTATATACACCAGGCTTTGTTGTGACCTGCGCAACCAAATTACAAAAAGTCAGTCAACTTTGCTCATTAGTCAGTACGACGATAACATAAAGTAGGGAGCAAGAGAGATGACCTTTACGCTTCCGCAGTTTCCCCCGATTTCCACACTATATCTTTCAGTTCACTCGAAAAACTTTTATAGAACTGTCATTCACACAACTTACAGATGAGTTTAAATGGAAGAATAATTGCTGTTAAACTGAGTTACTGAAACATTTTCTCACCAACAAAACTAAAATTAAAAGCAACTATACCTTGTGAAACTCCAATGTGTCACCACCAGTTTTACGAAGCTCCACCATATGTAAGGAGGGGGCCACCTCAAACACCTGAGATCAAAGAGCAATTAGGTTTACACGTTCCTCAGATATGGAATGATCAAAGATCTTAATTACATCTTCGAAAGCTTTGAAGGGTAGTTTAGAGAATGCTATCTAAGCTAAACCTGGTACAATACCAAGCTTCAGACTAAAATATCTGGGTCGTCATAATCCAGTATTGCTATCTGCTAACCCCATGGCGACATGATCCAAAATGATGTTGATTCCAAATAAGAAATATGTAACTAATGCGCTTTCATTTAGATGATAAACAGTAAATTTTTCATTGCGCACAACAGAACTTAAAAAGGGGCCTGACTGGCTACAGACAATTCAATACCTCTGTGGCTACAGAAAGCTGGCCCTTTCTCCCACTTTTGTCACCTTTCAACTTCATCTGTGCCAAAACCAGCAGAACAAACGCATGAGTGTTGAAACAGAAGTTATAAACATCTGAACTAGATGTTTTGAATAAGCAAGAAATTTAGCTTGCCCGACAGATAAAGCGAACCTTGTAGTTTCGCTTGTGAACATTAAAGCCCAGAGGTTTTGCAGCTTCCTCAATTTTTGACAGAATTTCATTAGGAGGGCGTTGGGAAGCGAAACTGGTTTCTGGCTTCACAGAACCCTGCAGTTTCAATTCAAACCAGAAAAGAAAAAGAATATACACTTAGATAAGAAATACTTTCTCATAATTATAGGAGGAAAGCTGGAGATGAAGGGTAGAAACATTTAACAGAGATAATTGTTCAAATTCTACTATTAACACAATATCATACAAGGAAAGCCAAAGGGATCTTAGTTACATACACACTGCTTCTCAAACAATTTGTCAAGACTAAAGCTCTGTGACCTAGAGATAAGCTCAAAAGCATTCATTGACACAGGTTTCTCTTTCCTTTCTGTCACAAGGTGTTCCTGCACAACAAACAAATCATAATTAGCATTAGATGAAATTTATTCTCTTATTAATCTTTCATTTAGGTTACATAGTTTCCAAAGCAATGGACACAACAACAACAATAATAAAATGTCTTACCGTTGAGTCATTAAAGACAGCATCTATGTCATCAAGATTTACATCCTCATCCTGCTCAAATTTGGGTGGCTTGTACCCTTTCTTGAACCATTCATCTTGAAGAATTTCAGGAATAGTTATACGCTGCCAAGAAGAACATGCAGAATTTCAACCAAAATGCATGCGTTATAAAGCTTGTACCGAGATCAAAGATTGCAAGTAATCACAAAGTTTCATAGGATGAATTGAATTTGAAACTTTACGGTAAGAGGGTTTGGATCAAGAATACGCTTAATCAAATTCCTAGCACCAGATGAAAACCATGATGGGCAGCTGAAAGAAGCCTCCCAAATCTGAAATGTATCAATGTACAAACAATTTTAATGAAGTTCTCATCTAAAAAGACAAAGCCAAATCTGGAGGGTACTTACTTTCTTATACAAGCCTATAAGGCTTGGCTCATCAAAAGGCAAATAACCAGCCATGAGAACAAAGAGAATAACTCCGCAAGACCAAATATCAGATGATGTACCATCATAACCTTTATCTTTGAGCACCTGATAATAAAAATATCAGATACCAGAATGAAAAGGAAAAAAAGAAAAAGAAAGAAGAGTTGCAGCAATACAGCTAATTATTTTCTATGAGTTCATGAGTGAAAACCTCCGGAGCAACATAATTTGGAGTCCCGCAAGCAGTGTGAAGCAACCCATCCTCCTACATTTTGAACATGTCAAAGAAAATAAAAGATTGCACTACTAGACATGGAGCTTTCTTTCTTTTCCTCCATTATTGACAGTTAACATTTATAAGATGCTACTGTTTCAACCATTTTCCCATACAAATTATTGGTTAATAAATGGATTTTATCGTCTCGCCATATGAATTCCATCCTGTCTTCTTAATATTTGCCTCTCCTTTTTAATATGGAAAATTTCCTTTACATCGAGACTTTTTTTTCCGTTAAAATGAAGGAATAATTCGGCATATCTGTAAAATAGATAGTCCCCTTAGAAAAAGTACAAAAAAGCTCAAGAGTGTATTTCTTTAGCCATGCCGGCGATACTTTTGGAATTTTGAGGGTTTTTCTCGTTTCTTTTTCATAATTTTTACTCTTTTTTTTTTATTCAATTTCTATTTTTGTCCATGCCTCTCAAGCCTTAAATAATTAAAATTTACATCACTAAATACTCTTAAACCCACATTTTCTTGATTATTATAACAATCGTACTAACTGAGATAAACTTCAATCCGCCATAATTTATATTTTTATAATTAAATACGATAAAAAGTCTTCTATGGGCAATTAGCATTTGATAACAATAATAAAAGTATATTTTAAATTGAGTTTTTAAATTTTACATAAAATATTAAAAAATAAAAATACCTTAAGATAATATTTATTATTTTGTAATTGAAAAGGGTGTTAATTATTTTTCAATTTAATTGATGTCAGATTAATGATGACATCAACTCAATTAAATACAATATATATAATACAAGTATATAACTAAAAACATTTTTCAAAATTTTAATAAAAATGTATTACATGTAATTTCTTTATTAAAGTAATAATGAAATTTTTTCATCGATCGAGTGCGCTGAAACGCATTATCCTCTTATAATGAGATCGAGCTTTTTTACCACAATAATACAAAAGAATAATAACTCAAATGGTATGCCTGTGAGTTTATTTACCAAAATAGTACATTTGTTATAGTGTTTTGTCGGTGTGTTGCCTAATAAATTAGCAGCACCAGACTGAAATGTGATGAATGTGATGACCTAAAATATAAAGGGATTTGATATGCAAAATTTACCGTTTTGATTGAAAAGCTTTAAGGGTGTGAGATTGTGGCAGAACCAAACTTTAAATAGGTTAAATTCTTTCATAAACCCTTCTTATTTATTATTTCTTTTTATTTCCTTTCAACACAAAAAATTAGAGAAATCTCGTATCAATTAGTTCAAAAAATATTTTTGTAAAAAACACGAATTCGACTGAAAATAAATTTTATTTGTTATTCAAAAAAAATTCAAATAATTTTTTCAAAATTAATTTTCAAAAAATTATTCCAACTAAAATACAAGCTTACCCGAACTTGCTGCGAGAATGCACTCAATCCAAAATCTGAAATTTTAAGAACACCATACGAGTCCAGAAGAAGATTCTCTGGCTGCAAAGTATCGTAATTAACGGTTAAATACATCTGTGTCTAAAAAAACTTTTGCAAACAGTACTCGTTGATCAGTTAACTAAATGGAAAAAAAAAAAAAAGAGTTGAAAACCTTCAAATCTCTATGGTAGACGCCTCTACTGTGGCAGTAATCAACAGCATTGACAAGCTGATGAAAATAGCTCCTAGCTTCATCCTCTTTTAGTCTCCCGTTCTTGGCCTGCAAATATCCAATATTTTTTTCACACCTCACACACAATAAACGACTACCTTCCTTCAATATAATTAAGAAACGACGATCTAACACTCATACGTATAGAGCGAACAAGGTTCCTTGAGGGTTACAATTTTTTTTTTTTACACATGTTCATTTCACCATAAATATATCCGTCGCTAAATTAATGGCAACTCCCTTACAATTTTGTCGAAAAGCTCGCCTCCATCAACAAATTCGATGACGATATAAATCCTTGTCCTGCTTGCCATAACCTACGCATTAGAATTTAGAAAACAAACAACTCTGAATTAAAATAATTTGATGAGCAATGCTAATTAAACTGAACCAACCTTAATAACAGGGATTAGTTTATTTACCTCAAATATTTTAATGACATTGGGATGCTTTATAAGCTTCATTGTTGATATTTCTCTTTTTATCTGCCCCATACAATACTGAAAATCTTAAGGCTTCAAAGTTTTAACACAACAAATTAACCAAAGACCTTGAAACAAAATTTTGATCATAAGTACAAGTGAGACCCATGTTTATTGACGGCCGAGATCTATCTCAAATCTTTTTGGTCTTGTTTGTGCACGGACCATGGAGGAGATGGAAGAAAGGAGAGGGAAGGGAGGGGAGTTTTTAGTTTTTACCTGTTCCACCATTCGGTGACGGAGAACTTGGTCACGGTCGAGGATTTTAATGGCGACGCACTCGCCGGTCTCAACATTCTTAGCGAACTTAACCTTTGCAAAGCTCCCCTCACCCAAGGTTTTCCCAAGCTCGTACTTCCCTACACGCGTCCTCGTCGTGTTACCCTGCAACACCTTCCTCTTAGAGCTCATACTCTCGTCTTCAACCTTCCGATCAGATCTCAAGATTTCAAAATTTTCCTTGGTTGTTAGACTCAGTTTTTCTTTGTTCCTTGTAGTAAATTGAAATTTCAGGTTGTGGCAGAAATGGCGATTAGAAAGGGGAGGGAAAAGTGGGACAAGTAAACAATAATGCGAGCGAGAGATGGAAGGGATATGGGTTATATCAGGTGGGGTGGGGTCCTCTATATGATGACGTGGATACATATCATGTGTGGAGAAATATCCCCACGTTTCTTCCGTGGCTGCCCGCCCAATTTACTAATCTCTCCCTCGTCTGTCTTATCTTATAGCCAAATCTATATATATGGTTACAAAGTAGTGTATACTACATATTAATCACACATAGGGATTTAATCCCATTTTAACATCTTTATTTATTAAATGCTTCATTCGTTTTTTCTAATATAAATACATTTATTGCTTAACATTGTTTTTCACTTAGATTCTTTCTACCGACCGATATTAGAATTATATTTTGTATAAGTATTTATAATATATTATCCTTATTTTAAATCTTTAAGATTATTTTTCATCAAATTCGATGGAGCAATTACTGATTAGGATACGTTTGAATTAGAAAATATCTGAAGAATTTATTTAGATGAATAAATAAAAAAAAACTTGACAATCATTTTTTCATAAAATTAATAAATGTTTTTTTAAAAAAAAAATTATGTATAAACGATCCAGTAAATTAAAATAAAATGAAAAGATGGATCCAACCATGAAAACAATTTAGATTTGATAAAAATTATAAAAATGACTTCATTCTGTCTGACCTTCTTAATGTAAACAATGATCGGTAGAAGGTAGAAAAAGAGGCAGAGGGGCTTTGGGGCATAACTAGTTACAAGGGTGCTGAAGTAATTGAACGATAACTAAGGATGGGCATTATCCCTTTAACGATCAACAATTCAATTTTGTTTTTTGGGATAGAAAACGATCAATAATTCAGAAAATTGGGTGGTCCATATTTCCTGTTTACTGATTAAATAAATGTAAATAATAACGTATATGAATAAAATATTAAAATCAAAATTTTGTCGCCTTATAATTTCCATAAAATATTAAAATCTAAAATGAATCCAGTGATGTGGTAGAAGGAAGGGTGGATGGCTGTGGGGCAAAGACAGGGAACAGTGTCCACAAATGAATCCAGTGGGGGATTTTTTTGGCTCTATCCACCACTCATATTTGGTCCAGCCTCTCATTGCTTTCCGTATTTTAATCATGTAAGTCGTGTCGTTTTAGAACTACTTTATTCATTATTATTATTTGGCCGTCACATTATTAATTATATTTGGACGTAATAATTAAGTGAATGATTGTTGAACAATGAAAAATTATATCAAATACTTCTTCTTTCGGGGTATAACGTGGAATTCTAATGAGATCGTTAAAGTTTCGGATACATAAGTTACACAGTATTTTATGGTGTTTAGAGAGGTTTTCATTTGTTGTCAGGATTTTACTGTTGAGCAATTAAATGCAGAGAATTAGGTTTTCTAGTCTTGTTGTTGCCAGGGGTGTTGTGCGGGATTAGATTCTTAGGTATAATCATCATTTGGAAAGATGCTCAGTCTTTGACGCTAAATTATGAAATATTTTGGATGGGCTCAAAATATCCAAAGAAGAGGTCATGACAATATTATAATCCAATCTCATAGTTTGGAGGTAGTTAGATAGATTTAAGACGGTATATCGACCATCTCAAATTCTGCTCTAATCAGGAAGATCTAATATCTTTCATCTGGTGAAGACCAACAACTTATAATACACATATCTAGAGAGTACAACCATGTTACGAACGCTTTAACCAAATTAGCTTTTGGATCTCGATTTTCTTACAAGGAATATTTAAGAAAACCTAGAAACGGATAGGGTTAAAAATGTGTCATTTCATAATGTTACCATGTAACTAACTGCTCATCTCAGTTTCTTTCAAAACAGAAAAAGAAAAAGAGTTGTATCAAAGAATTGAAACGAGGTTTAAATATTTTGGAACTATTGGGCTTCTGGGGTCATATAAATCCACTCACAGATTAAACTATTAAGTATTCAGTTCTTGGGCCCATTTTAAATAATTTTTTGGATATCGTTTAGCCTCATCATCATCATCATCATCATCTCCATCTCAGGTTTCCTAAAACCTACCTTCCTCCTTTTTTTAATGTATCTCTCCTCTCTCACACTATATGTAGTATCTGTATGTTTCAAATTTAGTTGTCTTACTCTTTATTGGTTTTATACCTTTTTTATATTGAATATTGTTATTTTTAAATTTTTATGTCACTTGTAATATTAATTAACTCATTATTATCATGTAATACTCACAAAAAAGCAAATCATTTTAATGATTGAATTTAATAACTATTAAATTCAAATTTCAAATTTCAAAAAATATATGAAAAAAAATATCAAACTGGAGAACAATAACCAAATGTATAATTTACACATAATATGAAACTAATAAATAATAATAAGCTTTGATTTCATAGATTTAATTGTCATTGCTCGATCAAAATTGAAATCCAAAATTTTAAAAATATAAAAATTAAAATTGACTAAATTAAAATATAAACACTCAACCTACAAGTTAATAATAATATAGTTTGACCTATATTTAATGCGTTGATAATGGAGTGGTGAATCATTTCATTGAAAATTGGTTAAGGAACTAATAATTTGATTTGTATTTAATTTTTTATAATTTCACAAGGTGGTATGCTTGGGTAACGGTTTTAATTGGTGGGTCCTTTTTAATTGGATGTAACTGGAATATCTTAATTACACTTTTCAATTCTTATAGAGAGTGTAAAAATTAGAGTAATTATACCCAAATTCAATTTAAAAAAAATATATATTTTTATACAAGTTATAAAAATTGTATTATATGCATTAACACTTATGAATATTTGGAATGATTATGAAAATTTTTCTTATATTATAAATCCTAACAAAGTATTATAAAAATAATTTATGTATTTTATAAAGTTATTACAAAAAATTATATTATTTAAATCATAAAAAAAGTTATATTGTTATGCCCAAAAAATTATTATAAAAAATATTTTACATGTTATAAAAGTGTTATAATAGATTTATTTATAAAAAAATTATTACTAAATATCAACATATCTTATTTATGTGTCAATACTATATATTATAAAAATAATATATTTATTTATAAAAGAATATTATAATTTTTTTATCATAATTTATTTATAAAAAATAATTTTCAAAAATTACAAAAGAATTATATTATTTATAAAGAGTGTGATGAAAGTTTTGGATAATTTATAATTTTTTTTTAAAGATTGTATATTATAATTTTTTATTTAATTTACATATTATAAAAAGAGATTTAACCCATCATAAGTTTATTTTCAAATTAATTTTATATAAATTTTTACAATTAAAAAGCTATAAACTATTTAGACTGTGAACTTAAATATTATAAAGTTAATGCTAATAATGTAAATAAAAAATGTTTTTTGCACCATAACATAAGATATAATACCACTTGAGAGAATGATCCTAAACATAAACACCATACACAGCTTGCAAATTCTTTAATTTGATATCTACAAGACTTCAAAATGTAATTGAGAAGGCATTTATTTTTTTAAAAATAACATTTCTCATATTAACATCACCTTAATATAATATAAATGTAACACCTCAACCCGACCCGTTTGTCGGATCCGAGCAAGGAGCACACAATTAGAGCGAGTTTACCTATCCTTAATTTTATTGATTAAACAGATTAAAATAAAGCAAATAATAATTCTTAAAAATAAAATCATAATTAATTCTTACAACCAGGGCTTTAAGCCACCGAATATTTAGTCCCTTAATTTCTTATCTCTAAAAAGACTGTTTATTGACAATGAAGTTCTTACGGCTCCTATTATTGCAGATTTATTTTGATTACTCTTTCATAACGATACTTTTAATTTTTAAATAAATAAATTTAGAATCTTGCTACCATTGAACGTGTTAATTTATGGATCTTATTTTTGAAAACTGCTTTATCGGGGTTTATTATCTAAAAAAACCTATTTTAAAAAATAATTACGGAAATGGATCATTTTGGTTGATATTTATCGGAATAGTCTGATTTTACAAAAATGTGTTGAGTTGATGTCGCTTTCAGGAAAATTAAAAAAAATGCATCTAATTGGAAGCACTTTTCTCTCTAACCTGTAAAAATACTTTTAATTGGATGCGTTTTTTTAAATTTTTCTTGAAAGTGACATTAATTTAATATAAACATTTCGATAAATATCAACCAAAACAATCTATTTTCGTAAATAATTGTAGAAAAGAGGTTTATTATTATTATTATTATTATTATTATTATTATAAACCCGCTTTATTGAAAGAATAAAATATGAAATTAAAAATTAGAGTGGTGTTGAAATGATACACAGAAAGGATGTTGAAGCCGCCTCTAAAGAACAACCTTAGCATCTATGAGAGAAAGTGAAGGCCCACTTTGTGATGGGAACAAAAAAGAATGCTAAAGATGGGTTGGATGAGTTGCCACGATGAAACAAGCGTTTGTCGTCTTATCCTAAATCTGAAATGTGTCATGTCCCAAGTTCCCCACACTCAACCCTTCAACTCAACTTCATTTTTCATGCCTATACTTGTACGTATGCATGGATTTCAATCTAACCAATCAAATCAATTTCCACATCCCATTACTCTTCCCCTTCTAATTTAATTCTCTCCTTTGTTTTGTAGCTAGGTCTTTTCCCTTGGTCTGCCCTCGAACCTGTTTATGTACATATAATACCATGTTCGACTGCAAGCAAACAACGCACCTGACAAATGAAGAAGGAAAACCTATTAAAAAAAAGGTCAAAACAATCTACCCCAGATACACCCGCGCACCAGTAAATTAGTCTTAAAAGCTGGAAAACAATCACTTTCTTCTTTTACATTTTTTTATTACCATTAAAGAACGACTTTGATAGAAAGGCACGCCCCTCACCTGATTGCTACTTCAATCAGTGTTTAACTTGGACGAGTATCGCCTGAATTCTGGCCCCAACTCAGCATATATGTTTTCATCCCACAACAACTGACATTCCAAAGGCTCCTCCTCCTCTTCCTCTTCCTCTTCCCCTTCCCCCATCATCGATTTAACCTTGGTTGGTATATATAAGAAGAGGGTACTTCTCTGTGTTTTAGGGGGAAAAAGGGTTTGTTGATATGGGTTCTGAAGAAGACGATATATTAGAGAGCAAGATGAAGGGATCCAGAAAGACCATGAACACAGTCATGGCTTGCTTATGGTCTTTTCTGGTGAGTTTGGGCGGAGGCCTGTTGTTGGCATGGTGGGAATACCAATATCATCCAACAAATGGGCAGCTTTGGATGGTACCCTTTGGTCTTATTCTGTTTTTTACTCCACTCATCGTTTGGTTCGCCATTTTCGTTTCTGATATCTTCAGTTTAACACCCGATATAACCCAACCAGATGCCTCTATTCATCATCCGGAAAAGCTGATCAATCAAGTAATTTCAACTTCCTGTTGATTGCTTCTGCAATTTTTTAAAAATATGAAATATACTTTACAGTAATTGCATATATACTCTTATGGCTTACCTCTTTACATCAGTACTTTATATATATAAAATGTTTCTTCATGTGAATTTATTATCAAACACTGATAGAATTAACTGAGAATGATGGACAGTCGTAGTTTCTGGCAATCAGATTGAACAGTTTAGAGTTTAGATAATTAATTAGGCTCATTTTCTTAGTATACTTTCTGGATTGCATAAAGCAGATTAATATTAAATTAAGTAATGATACATATTCCGGGCTAAAGACAGCTAAGTCCTATACATACATACATACATACATACATTAAGCAGAAGATATTTATAAATCTTAAAAAAAAAAATGTGGTAATGGTAGGTGTCAACTTGGTGAGTTTTATATGATTAAACAAAGAATCATGTAGGAAAAACCAATGAGAATCAGAAGGTTTTTGTTAACTTCAATGGTTTCTGCTCTAATCCCAAGAGTTTAGATGCCGCTACAACTATGCATTTTTAATTGCACTTAGGGAGGTAGCACTGGAAATCTACAACTAGTAGAGTCCAAGTCAAAGTGACGGCAGCCATTCATTTAAGGGAAACTCCCACGGACGAAAGGATTATGGATACTTGCCGGGTGGAAGCCATCTGTTCTGTGTGATTCTTCAAAATGTCTCAAGTCGAACATGAAAGTTGGCTGGGGTCTTTTACTCTGTAATTTCTTATTTCCATTCCTTGGGAACCACAGATTTCGCTTCTTTCTTCTGAAATATACCATCCACACATGAGGTTTTAGGAGCCGGCGGTATCACTATAATATCAGACTTCAGATTCAACATTTAAACTAGAAGGAATATGATTGATGCACAGGCATTCACTTTGACTGCCATAATTGAGATAGATGGTACTCTCACCACAACCTCAAGCCTTTTAACTTTTGATGATGTTTGGAAACTCCAGGCCACCGACTGCCGTTATGTTGTCTAGTGAGGAAAATGGAAAGTGCCCTGCCAAGCACCTTTAACCCCGAAAATGGATGATTACGAAAGTTTGAATATGCTGTCCCTTAGCACCCTTTCAATTTCCACCTTCAATCATCTTATAATTTTCATTGCATGATCGCTTACGCAATTTAAAACGACTCGTTAGATGGCCTGAAAAGCCCTTGAATGGACGTTTATGCGACTTCCCCGAATCTGCCTTCTCTACGTGGAAATGTGATGTATATATATATATTAAATTAATAATCAATAAAGGCTTCACCAGAAAAGGAAAAAATAAAAAAATAAAACAGCCTATCCTATTGGTAATTTCAACTCACCCATGGTCATATAAAACTAATGCATGAGATATGGAACCAACACGCACGGCTCCGCCAAAGCAATACCAAAGACAACCAACATTTTTCCTCAACTATTTCATTCAATTCCTTCTTGTATTAGGAATTGGATTGGATTTTGTCTCCTCAATTCAAAAAATGGACAAATTAATCTATTAAAAATTGGTTCTTGTACATCAGCATAAAATACATATTTCATACCATGTGTAACTGTTAAGTTATTCCGTTACCAACTTCAGTTTGAACAGTAAAAATGGATGAAATTTTTAATAAAAAAAGAGATTATTTTACTCTTTGATCTAACATTTGACATTTTCTGAATAAAGTTACAAATTTGTATAAAGCTCTCTTTCTCTCTTAATTCTTAGTCTGAAATCAATAATTCGTTGATAATGAGAAATGACATGTTCTGCAATTATTTGCGGTGAATGTTTTGCTTTGCATATCCCATGATGTTGATGATAGACCAAGGATTCAACTATGCAATAACCTTTATAGCAAATTCATGCACCCTAACTATTAATTAAGCCCTTAAATTATGCTTAACCACACCCAACTATTATTTATTGAACTCATTAGAAAATTAATATTATGGGTCTAAATTTGTTATAATTTCTTGTTGGGTCCAACATATAGTGTTGGACGATGCTATTAATTGGGACCAATGAAACAAGCCGCCCATCTTACAACTCCATTGGCATTTGTCTTACTAATACAGACTCTTATGAGTAAGGTATGTAATATCAAATGCGAGAGTTGTGAATGAATAATGGAGTATGGTTGTGTGATCTTGATATAATATATATTTTTTTGGGTGAAATACAAGAATATGATAAAGTCCGAACAATAAACATGATTAATCGATTCAAACTCAGGCTATATTTGGGACTGTGAACACCCTGACCATCAAGCCATCACATGAGATTTTATATTTAATAAATTAAATTGTGTTCCTAATCCTAACCTGCCTAATTACTAATTATCCTTGAATTTATATTTCAACGCTTAATTACGTGTAAATAACGCAACATCACACACAACTTTGATAATTACCATTTCCTTTTTGCCTAATAAATTTCGTAATTAATTGTAGAGGACATAATTAATACTCTCACTTTATACATCTAAAGCTTTTTTGTTTCCTTTCTTTTTCATTACCTAACCATGTCATCATCATTTTTAAATGTGCAATATCAAAATTAAATACTCATTTCTATGACTTTACAACGAAAATATTAAGTGTTTTTATTAATATTTTAATGATAATTGATATTGATGTATGTATTTCTTCTGCTTACAATACTGTTGCTGATACAAATAAGAAATGACAACATTTTTTTTTATAAAAAATTATTTTTTAAACCCTTAATTTACTAATAAATTAGTCAATTAAAATTTACACTAGTCGAATCCACTACCTTCAGTTTATTAAAAATAAAATCAAAAGATTTCAGGAAACAAAAGCTATTTTATTTCGTTTATTTGAAAAATAAAAATAAAAAATTTTAACTTTAAATGAAATGCAAAAAAAATAAAAAAAAAAATACTTTTTTAAATATAAAATTTGTTGCTTCGATTCAAATCCATAAGAAACAAGTTTTTCATATTTTCATTGTTTAAAGAATAATTTCTATTTATCAAACATGTTAAAAAAATAAAAATGTTTTTTTAGAAATAAAAATAAATAATGTTATTAAAAACCAAACAAAAACTTAAGCTTGGTTAAAACAAAATTATTTACTTAATAATAAATGGCAATGTGATAGAGGAATATTTTAAATTTTGAGATTTCATAATTTATATGGATATCTATATTAATAAAAAAAATTGTGATTGAGTTGAGTAATATCACACCTTAGTCAATGTAAATATAATTAAATAATACACTACAAACTAAATAATAATAATAATAATAATAATAAAATCAAAACTTTTATGCACTTTTATTTTTTTCTTTTAAGGTAATTATTTACTTATAAATTAAGACTTTAATAAGGATTATTATTTTATTCAGTACCAGTTGAGTCTTTTAACTCCACAAAGTTTCAATAAATGACACTTTTGTTTTAATTTTTTTTTTAAATTTCCTAAGAACACATGGTAACATTTCATTCCTGTTTGTAGAGCTTTTTAACTCCTACGAAAGGAGTGATGGATCCTGAAAATAAGTTTTAGGGGGAGCGTTAGTAAAATTTTAGGAGTTTAATGATTTTTTTTTTTTAAATGGGATCTAATTAACATTTTAAAATTTCTTGTGAGATTAACGAGAATTTTCAAAAAAATTAAAAGAGTTTAATAAAAAAATTTCAAAATTTTAGATCAAAAGATTGTGCACCAGATAGTTTTTTTTTTTTTAAATTAAAATATATATTAAAAAATTGATCGCCGTCATGAATTCTATAATGCTAGGAATTGAACTATGCATTTTTATGTGTACATTCATAGAATTATTTTGCCGTTAGCATTGGGGTATAACGTTGTAAATTAATGACCAATAAAAATGGAAATGAAAAGGAAAGAAAAGAGAAGAAAAATAGCGAGGTAGTGTTCAATGTTTCCACGTCAGAGTATTTGATTACAGTTACGCAAAATGCATATGAATCACGTGTTCAAAATGTCGTTCATGCACTCAGCTGTGAGGGCCTGAACTCAACCCCAATTCTTTAACTCGGTTATAGGTTCATTCATTTAAATAATTATTTAATATTGAATAAGATAACTTATCCCTTTGGTTTTCAGGGCTAGTGAAAATTCTTTCCCCAACGCAACGGTATAAACACGCGCCCCCTCCTCCTCCGTTCCTGTCTCTTCATCTATCTCATTTTTATTCTTTTTCTTTTTGGAAATATGTAATATCATTAGTTTTAAAAATGTTGGTCTCAACCACATTGAATCAGTTCAACCGTCAATTGGATGAGGCGTCGGTTTAACGAGAAATGAATAAAACATTAGTTAACTTGTGAGATGAATCATGTTAAAATTGTTGGTGCTAATGCTATGCCTTGCATTCACCTCACCACCCTGAAATATGTCCACAGTTGTTTGGATTTAAATTAGGATACTAGATTTAGAATATTTAAAAAAAAAAATTCATTTGAAGTTAAAAATTTTGATTTCATCATTTTCAGTTTTACAAAGTATTTTTAGTAAAAACAATGAAACCAACTTTTTATTATTTTTTAATTTTCACATATTTTTATTCTCATTTTTCACACATCATTTTTTTTAATTTTAATCAAACATGTTTTTTTTTTTTTTTTCTAATTAACTACTAATTGTAGTGGAAAAAACAACATTTGGCAAAATTGTACAATGTTAGGCAAGAATTATAAATTGGTTAAGTTTTGTAATATAAAAATTTATAGGAGATCTGTCAAATGGTTACGGTCATCATTAAGTCTTTAAGAGCCAAATTTAAACAAATTTAAGAACATCCCAAAACTATATATTATTTTTCTTTTTCCAAATAATTCTCACAATTTATATATTATTTTTTTGCTTTTTAAAAAAAAAAGAAAAATAAAAGATACAGGTGTTCTTAGCGTTTTCATTTTATTGAGGGCTGGTAAATAGTGCTATAGGGTCCTCTGTTTTGCACAAGTCCTCAACGATTCTATAGCATCCTCCGTTACATTGATTAAATTAGGTTGGCTTCAAACCATAGATTTTGAGCTTCATCAATAGTAACCTGATTTGATTTGTAAAAACAAAAATTTCAATATTGCAGTCCATAGTTACGGCCTGACATTATTATATGTTTTTGGAATGGATTTTGTTTCTAGTTTATAAACATGCACCAATGTTGTCTTCGTTTTTATTTATTTATTTATTTTGTGTATATCCATTAAGGAATACTATTTCTTTTAAAGTTCACACCTGTCATGAACTCGGGGAACAGACACAGACAGAACATTTGATAAAAGAAAGCAGGGCAGACCAACCCCCACCCCCTCCCTCTCCCCAAAAAAAAAAGAACCGAAGAGTTGCTTGAAATTCTTTCGATTACATAGAAACAAGCAGGAACGGCTAAAGCAAACCAGAAGATGAAGCAAAAAAACTGGAAAGAAGAAAGGAACGGAAGGAATAAAAATAAGTAGGAGGAAATAGAGCATTTAAAAACAGAAACTCTGGATAACCATAATTAAACCTTACTGCAGATCTAGGCTCCTGAGAAGAGCAGATTTGAGGCCTTCTTCAGTTCTCAACCCATCAGGAAGCCCGACCACAATGTCCTGAAGCATCAGGTCGTTAACAGACGACATGCTTGCATGATGGACCTGGAATTCCAAGTCACGAAGGGCACCCATTAACCTAGCTGCTGGATAGTTCACATTCTCTGACTGAACCCTAATCATTGCATCGTTTACCATAATCTTGATCTCCAGTTCAAGGCCACTCCCAGTTCCAGGGGATGAAAAGCTGGGCTTGGTTGCCTGTTGCTCTTCCTCGGACGTGGTAGTAGTAGTCGTGCTTTGGTTATCCATTGTATCAACCATTTCTACCTTCACTTTCTTACACTCTCTCTGAAGCTGCGACTCTAATTCATCAATTTTCGCCTTTAGCTCATTGATGTAGGAAACAGCGTCAGATAAGAGCGATGCTTTGTCCATGCGCGACACGTTCGGAACTACGGCTCGGAGAGCGTAGAATCTGTGGTTCAGCTTCTCACGGCGTTGCCTTTCCGCTTCCACATGGTTCAACGGTGTCTCTCGTCCGAGCCCGGGTTTCCTTCCTCGTTTCTTTGGGGTTCGCTTCTCCACGTTAGTCATGGCCAGTAATGGAAAATCAGAATCTGAATGCTCCGAGTCCACATAAGAAGGTTGCCCAAGTTTTGAGGAATCTTTCTTGGTTTGGTTATTCTTGTGCTCTTGCTTTGTTTTAATATCCTGGCTTGCATCGTCTTCTTCCTGAACCCCCGCTATTATGCCGATGTCTGCAAATGAGATATTTCTGTCAAGGAACTGGATCGAAGCTGGGGTTAAATTTGGAGGAGTCGACTGTTTTGGAACCAGACCAATGAGATCGGATTCGAATAGGGATTTCACTTGCTGGACTAAACCCCAGTTTTCCCTGATAATATCAGAGGATCCTAGTTCAAGAACACCACAAGAAGTGGGTACACAAACTAGGGATTCAAGGCCATGCATTTGGGCTTCTCTAGCTCTTTCACAATTGTAAAATTGCAACTCATGAGCACCAGTTAACCAAACCAAAGACCCAGTACTCAGAGCCTTGCCAGGAATCCCTTCACCAGCAGAGAAGGACCGAGTCATTGACATCGTATAGAACCATTCGACATCAGTGATATCGGTTCCGTCGATCATAGACATATCGATGTCATGGTGGTCTCCAATGAGGGCTTGGATTCCTTTCATCACCTTAGTTCGTTCGCTGTGGAAGCTGGAACTCAACCTTGGAGAAGTATCTTTAGTGCATTGAAGATGACCATCTCCCCAAGCCAAGAACAGACGACCCAGGTCATCGTTTAGTGTCTGCCAAAATATAGCATATGCCCACAAATCTTGCTGGCTTTGGATTACAAACTGCAGCCTCTGCTGGAGGGTTGAAGACGGAGTTTCCTGGGAAAAAGAAACCAGAGAAGAAGATGAAGACGGAGAGATTATGAGGTCTTCCATGGGTGACAGAAAGGAGAAAACAGAGAGGTGTGGAATGGAATGAGAAGTTGGAAGGGGGTTGGGTTTATAAGGGCCGGATTGCAGAAGTTGAAGGTTGGGGGGGGGGGGAGGGGGTCCGAATTTAGGCTATTAGGTGCGTCACTATTATGCAGAAGTAGCACATGAAGTGACGGCGAGAGCGACAGTGACTGACTGACCACTGATGCCTACTCCTCCTCCTCCCTCATTGTTTGCGTTTACATCAAATTTCTTCTCTTTTTCCTTTTTTTTTTTTTAATCTTAAACCTCAATCAATACCAAAATCAATTTAAACCATTTCAACAAGGGAATAGCATTGAACCCATTTTAAATGTTTCCTATACTAAACTCAAGACCCAAGTGGTTTTAACTTTAGTCTGTTGAACCAAATAAGAGAATATTTTTTGTCTTTTACCCTTTTAATAATTGATCACACATTACTACCAAAAAAAAAATCTAATGGCACATATATTTATAAATATTCACTTATCTACTTTCCTTTTTTCTTTTTCTTTTTTTGAATTATCTACTTTCCCTTTTAATTTTGATACAGTGGTTAAGCCTTTCGCTAACAATTTAAAGTTCAGGTTTCAAAAAAATTATCAACTTAAAATTTTATATTTTTTACACTGAAAAGCATATTCAGATGAAATATTAGATTGTAATTGATGAAATAATTAAGGAGACCCTTTATTAAAAGATGAATTGTATTTCATCTTTCTATTAAAAAAAACGAATAAATTAACCCTATAAGTTTAAAAAAAAAATTGCAAATTGACAATTTCATTAAAAAATTTCATTCATATGTGTTGTTAAGTGATGATTTGGATTTTTCAAAATTTTAAGTGATATGGAATTAAATGAGGTAAAAATGTCATAGAGACACATGTATTAGGAGTCGTATTGCAGTTTGCTCCCTTTACTCAAATAAATGGACAAGTTAATCTTTTTGTGTAATATCTCTAACTCGTCCTAAACGTTACGACCAAATTCTAACTGCTACATTAGCTATCGAAATGGCCTAGTAAAATTACTGGAGCTTTTAAAACAATATTTTTAAAACATTTATTTGCCTTTAAAGTAAAACTTAGTGTGATATCTCCTTTTCACTTAAAGATACAATTTTTCCAAAGAACTGGTTGATTTTTAATGTTTACTTTATAAAAGTTGATTTTCAATTTATTTACTTCTCAAAACTCATTTTTAATTTTGTAGCGGAAAAGTGATAATTGACAGAATTTTGACATGCCAAAATTATCCCAAAACTTAAGTCTCATGCCACAATTCAGGTAAAATAATACAGCTCTCAAATAGCAGAAACTATAAATATTATGTCTAAAAATCTTTTAACGAAAATAATATGAGCCAAGAACTTCGAATGTCAAGTCCGTATCCTAATCTTGTGAGTTGTCTGTGAAGATTGAAATTGTAACATCTCGTTTTTAAGTAGTGTCAGAAACAATGGTTCCGATACCACAATTTCGACGAGTGAATTCGTGAATATTAAATAATAATATTTACGAGCCAAATATAGTTTGTTGAATTTTGATATGATAAATTTATTAATTTCTGTAAACCGAACCCGTAAATATTTTTAATAAATATTTACGGAGTTGTTACATAGGTGAATTGAATTTTTGATAGCCAGTTTTTCTGAATTAGTGATTAATTAAGGTACAATGACTAAATCGTAAAAATTAATCACTACTGAATTGTAGCTTATAAAAGGTTTAATTAACGAATCTATAGGGGTTTAAGTGGGTCGGTTAATGCTTATAACCAATGATTTATAAGTTAGATTTTAATGTTAAATTTAAGTTAAAAGGTTAATCAGCAATGAAACAAAAATAAAGGTGGACACCCATTTTATTTTCTTTCTTCTTCAACCGTGGGTGTCAAAAAGACTGAAGGAAGCCATGGTTAACCTTCAACCGTTTGGCCAAGCTTCCAAGCTTTGCATGGGTATGTTATTTTAGTTCATTTTTTGACACTGTTGAAATTTCTCGGTTTAGTTAATCCGGATGTTAGTTTCTGAAGCTGTTAAAATTTCTAAATGTTACCATTTTTGAATGCTTGATGATATTAATATTATTTTGTTAGATCTTCTGATTAGATATGAAAAAGGATTAAATTGTAATTTTGAATACAGGAACTAAAACAAAAATATTCCAAAATTGGTAAGAAATTCCCGTAATTATTGAATTTAGAGGGTTGTACAGGGATGGAATTGAAATCGGATTGTAAAATGAAGCTTGAATTTGAAAGATATAGCTATTTCATTTTTAGGGATTAAATTGAATAAAATGTGAAAATTTAGGAAAATTGTATAAAATTAAATTAAATTGTTATATACATATACTAAGCTGTTATAAAGCTAATGGAGTTGATAAAATGTAATGAATTATTATAGGTTTGGAATTAAATCAATCGAAAGTTAATTGAAAAATAAGAGAAATTGCATATTAGTCCCTAATATTTTGTGGTTGTCATTTTCCAGGTAATTTCATATGGAATTATATATATACACATGTATCTTCTTAATTTAGTTGATATTTTTAGTTAATAAGTTGATGAATCCTATTTTATTAATTTCTTATAATTTTTAAATATTTTTATAAATTATTTAAGAAACAACTCAAGAATGAACCGAGACAAATTTGAACTTAGATAGTCATCTGTCCAAATTCATTCTAGATGTTGCTTTAATAAATTTTTAAATAATTTCAAAAAATATATAATTTCTTATAAAGTTTAAATAAATTTTTTATAATTATTTAAAAAACAACGTCTAGGATGAACTTGGACAACTATTTATCTTATTTATTTTTTAGATTTATTTTTTAATTTTCAAATATTTGTTGATGTGGCAAAATGTGACACATTAGCATGAGCTACATGTGGCACGCCACGTGTTGTTATTTAGTTGCTCCGTCAATCACAGAAAGACCAATTTGTTCTTTGGTCTAACTTACGGTGATTAATTTGTCAATTTTTTAATAGAGAAAACAAAATGCAATTCGATTCTTAGTACAGGGGCACTGTGACATTTTTACTTAATCCTACTCATATATATATATATTTTTTAATGAAATATGGTGGATATTATTATAAAAAAACAATCAAAAGCCATTACAAAGTCTGGACCCAACAAATAACAATAGGCCTACATCACATAAAGATTCAAAGAAACAAAAAAAAACATGAAAGGACTAAACAAAGAAATTAAAACATCCACCTATATTAAAAGCAAAACCAGGGTTCCAAGATTGAGATTTCCAATGCCCACGGTTTTAGCCTTGAAGAAACAGAGATCATAAAACAAATTGCATTTTCCTGTTCCTCCATCAATGACATAAGAACACGATCAGTCTGGTTCTCGGACACGCTCAGCCTTCTTGCTACGAACTGCAAAATTTGGAACACCTCCAACCACGTAAGTTGATTCTCCCCTCTTTAAACTTTCGGTGGCCAAAGTATGAGCCAGTTGATTTGCTACTCTTCTGGTATGTTGAAAAAAAAGATCCTGTATTTGGGGACCTCAACGACTAGCTTTAGCCCCTTTGATAACCCCATTTTGAAGGGCCAAACGCATGAAGGTGGAGAGACCCTCACTGCATATCAAAAACAAGAATGGACTTAATGGGTCTCCTTGTCGAAGCCCTCGGGAAGGCTTGAACCAATCACCCATTTTACCGTTAATACTCACTGAGTAATCTACTGTGGAGACACACTTCATAATAAGACAAATCCATCGATCATCAAAACCCATGCTAATCATCATTTATTGAAGGAAGCCCCATTCAACCCGGTCATACGCCTTGCTCATATCTAGTTTCAAGCCCATAAAACCTTTTTTCCCTATGCGCTTCTGGCAGAAGGTGTGAAGTATCTCATAGGCCAACCAAACATTGTCTGAAATCAAACGTTCAGGCACAAACGCACTTTGGGCCTTGTCAATACACACCTCAAGTACTTTCTGAAAATGGTTAGCAATAGTTTTTTCAATAATTTTATATAAAATATTGCATAAACTTATGAGCCGAAAATTTACCATATTCGTCGGGTTCAATACTTTAGGAATAAGGACAATATTAGTCCCATTTATGTGACTTAACTCCTTTCTGTTATTCAAGATGTCCAAGCAAAAGGCAGTAATATCACCTCCCACAATATACCAACAATGTTGATAAAATAATGTCGAAAAACCGTCTAACCTAGGGGCTTTCGTCGGACCCATACTCTGTAAAGCCACATGAATCTCTTCAGCCGTGTAAACAGCCATTAGCGCCGCATTCATCTCCTCAGAAATATTACATTGGACCCTAGAAAGAATACAACCCATATCATGTAACACCCCTACACCCGGTTCACACGTATAAACCCGACATAAGAGTATTACATACAATGTCAGAGAATTAAAAACGAGTATAATAAAATTTTTCTTTCAATTCATGTAAATTTTCAAAACAATATTAGTAACCTGTTAATTAGGGACACCTAAGTATACCATTTATACATGCCATTTTTCTTCAAAGTAAATTACCTAAACTTTAGTTTCAAAAGTGATGTGATGTGATGAGAGGTCCTTTGCTCTACTCTAGCTTTTCGTAGCTTTTGTACCTACGCGTTAAAATAAACGCGTTAAGCCGGTGAAGGCTTAGTAAGCACTACAAGCATAATAGATGATTATTTATTTATTGCTTAATTTTATCAAACATTTAATTACTCATGCGTATGAAATTTCTAACCTTTCTTGCATGTAATATTTAACTTACTATAATTTCTCCATAACACACATTCATCCTCATATTCCAACTTACCTCAACGGTAGATTTTACATTTTCATTCCTTTTTCACAACTTAGTCATTTCAATCACATTAGTTCACTTAATTATTAACATATAATTACACATACAAATATAGTACTTCTCTTTCATGTATTTATCATTCCTTTACCTCAATGTAATAATTTGCACATTCTTTCACTTTTCACAATTTAGTCATCATAGCTTTCTTAACCATAGCTCACTTAGCTTATTTATCCACTTAGCCCATAGTAGACTTTTATAAAACCCATCAGATAAACGGAACAAACAGAGAGTACCGAAGTACTAAACAGAGAGCACATAAGTGCTGGGCAACAGAGAGCACACAAAGCGCTAAACAGAGAGTACACAAAGTACTGAGCACACAAAGTGCTAATCAGAGAGCACACGAAGTGCTAAACAGAGAGCACACACAGTGCTAATCAGAGAGCGCGCTAGTGTTCCTTAATGGCATGCCACTATTATCACAATGGTTTTAACTTGTCTACATGGGCATAATCTCTCATATTCATCATTTCTCATAATTTCATATATCACATTTACATTTCTCTTCACATATACATAATCATGTATTTTTCACCTTTATTTGCTCAAAGGCTTACACAATATCACCATTTTATCATATAATCAATATTCATAATTAAACACATAATATTTCAAATATATATTGTTCATCACATATGTATTATCATATACCTCTTTACTCTTATTTTCACATTAATTTTCAAAGCTGTCCACTTGCGTCACAGTCACTAAATTATTTATATCTTGGGCTACAGAATTCGAAATTATATCTTGGGCTACAGAATTCGAAATTACAACTCTAGTAGAAAACTTCATTTTCCTCTTTGATCTTCTCTTTTCTTTTCTCTTCAATTGAGTCATTCTCCTTCTTTTCTTTCTCTTCAATTCCATACAAAACACATATATTCACATTAAAATCATTCTAACATATCATAATCTATGTTTCTAAACCAAAACTAACATGTATTTAAAGAGGAGTTTAGCTTTCTTACCTTAATCACTTGTATTCAACACTAATTCCCATTTTCTTTCTCCTCCAAGACAAGTATGGATGCATTTATTTCAACAATTGGATAGCTACTACATTTCTCTATCAATTTTATTCACTAATCTTGAAGAAATTTGGAAGAAACTAGCTTAATTGGTTTGTATTTGGTGAAAAAGGACTAATTTGTAAGAAAAGCAAAAGTTGAAATGGTGGAAAAATGGTGGCCAACGTGAAGCACCATGGCTGATGGCTTTTATAGCATTTTCATCATTTCTTTTCTTCATTTCTCTAGACTTTTCTATCAATTTCTCTTTATAAAAATATCTTTCTTTAATAATGGAAAAATTGCACTTTTAGTCCTTGGGCCTTCCAACTTTACACTTTGGCCCAAAACATTGCCTCCAAAAATATCTTCCACCAAATTACTCTTTTGCCCCTCCTTAATCAATCTAATTCCCATAATGACTCATAATTCAATTTTGATAAATTACTATTTAGTCTTTCTTTCTTTCTCACACTTACTAATTAATCCTTAATTTTCTAACTATTTTCTTATTTTAGCTATATAGTCTAATTCTCAATTCTACTCTATTACTATTTCAAATCCGGTTCAAGAACGCGGATGTTACATATCATCAGTACCTTTCGAAAGAAACAGGTCCTGAAAATATTCCTTTATAATTTCAGCCATCTCTGCGTCCGTCGAAACCAGCCTCTTACTAGCATCCTCCAGCCCTTTAATGGTGTTCATCTTTCGACAAATAGTAGCAAACTTGTAAAAATAACTGGTATTTTGGTCACCAAGACGTAACCAATTCACTCTTACTCGTTATTCCCAAAGAGCCTCATCCATTTCAATTTCCAAACTCAGCCGTGCTTTCGTTTCAATAAGATCAGCCCATGTCTGTTAATCCCTATCTTTTAATAAAATACATTCTAGCTTTTTAGACAACTCATGTTTCACATTCGATCTTCCTTTTTTAATACCCACGGCCCATATCTTCAAACCATCCCTCAAAACTTCCAATTTATTCGTAGTATCCCCATGACCCAAACTCCAAAGACGACGAACCTATGCTTCAAAAGATGGTTCCATCGTCTACCAAGCCTCAAATCGAAACCGATTACCATACCATATTTTTCCTTCAGTGCCACATTTAATTAAAAGTGGGCAATGGTTTAGTGAAGTCTGAGGTAGATGAAGCAATTCGAAATAAGGAAAGAGCCGAATCCAATCATCAATGGAAACTCCTCTGTCCAATCTCTCACGGATATTTATTTCGGGCCGATTGCCCCTTTCCCAAGTATACCAAGGCCCCATAAAATCGACATCACGCAAATGACAATCATGAAGTACCTCACAAAAAATTGTCATTCTCCTTTCTTCTCTCGATAATCCCCCTCGTTTCTCAAAAGAATAAAGCACTTCATTTAAGTCTCCACGAACAAGCCACGGGAGATTTTGACTTCGTCATAGAGTCCGTAGAATATTCCACAATTCATCCCTATTTCTTGCAAAAGGGGAACCGTAAAATCCAGTGAATCGCCAAACTCTTTGCTTCCTTCTCATCCACTACAACATCAATATGGTTAATCAAATAGCTTCGTAATGTAACAACCATCGACTCCTTCCAAGCCAAACAGAAACCACCACTAGTCCCCATTGCTGCAACATCTATCCCATTAAGGAAACCACAACTGCTACGAATTCTCTTCATTTTCTTATCATCTAATTTAGTCTCCATGATGAAGATCAAAGTTGGGGAATAATTCTTCAGCTGATGCCGAAGGCTTTTTATTGCTCGCAGACTCCTCAATCCGCGAACGTTCCAACAGAGTGTTTTCATTGGTCCCGGTCGGCTTGCTCAATGGCAACCGTCGATCCATAATTCGAAGCAATCAAAAGCTCCATGTTCGTGTCCATCATATCCATAACTTCCACTGGGATTGATTCACCAACAATAAATTTTGACTTTTTATTTCCATTCTCCTTCCAATCAATACTATTAGATTCTTCATTAATACAGGCTTGTACTTTCCTTTTTTCCACCACTAACAAAGTCCCCTGCTGACTTTTTTAAGCAGGTTTTACTTTCCTTTTCGAGACACCCTTTTTTGACATGTGTCGACTATCATGCAAAATGTCAGACATATCTTTTTTATTTCCTTCCATTTTTTATTCCAACTGCAAATCACCCATATCTTCCTTAATAAAAGGATTAGTAATTTCATCTTTATTCGTAATTGAAGGGATTGATTCCTCCAATAATCCCGATAAATCAGCAGTTGCCTTAGTAATGTGGGTTTCTTTAAAATTACTACTGCAGGTCAATTCAGCCACCGGAGCTACTTCTTCCATATTCACCCGATCATTTGTTTCTGGCGATTAAAGTATTTTTTCAACTATCAATTTTCCAATACACTCTTTCCTGCCATCGACATAATCTTCTCCAGCATAATTACACTGTCTCATGGATTTCTTTCCCATTTGGAAGCTTTCCCTTCCAAAAATCGAAGTTTCTGCCCTCAATGCTATCGAGTATGGATGCTCATATGCTTTTTTTCCTTCTCACTGGTTGAAATCTGATCAAATTCCATGACACTGTGACCCATCCTACGACAACCAAAACAGAAACTTGAGAGATTTTCGTTTTTGAAAGCTAACCAAGTTTTAAAATTATTTTTCGTTGACACAAAAATACCTCTCCTTAGGGGCTTCTGCACATTCACACGAACTTTTAGTCTACAGAATTCACCTTTGATTTTTGACTGAAGTAAACCCCCAAAAGTCGATCCAACAGCATGAATCAGATCCTTCTTGTCACACTCCAGCG
This sequence comes from Kokia cookei, assembly GCA_039519145.1. Classification (NCBI taxonomy): domain Eukaryota; kingdom Viridiplantae; phylum Streptophyta; class Magnoliopsida; order Malvales; family Malvaceae; genus Kokia; species Kokia cookei. Next base: position 3,049,277 of record CM076908.1, on the reverse strand, counting down.
GACAAGGACTAATCTTTAACAAAAAGGGTGAGTAAGATAAACGAATCTGTTTTCGATCTATTGATTCATTAAGACGTTCAAATAAGATGAGTTGACGCCTAACTAACCAAGGACAACCTTCAAGAATCAATTTCAAATCTTCTTCACTTTCAAAAGAGATGGTGAACAAATTTTGCCCTACCTCTTGAATGTCGAACTTCTATATCGTTTTCCAAATGCTCTTAAGCTATCGAAATTATAAGTTTTTTTTGTCCAAACTGAGCACAGCAACGTCGGATTAACCCCCAGACTTATTGCAGATGTCTTCACTAACAATTGAACTAACTCTTCTTCTAGAAGAGAGATCTCATCTCTCTCCATTCTCTTCTACCAGAACACCACCCTCTGCCACTCAACCCCAAACACACTGTTTCTTTGAGACATAATAGAGAGCACTCTTGCTCAAGAGAAGAGAACTTAATCCTACTCATATTTTAATTCCATACTACTTGCATAAAAACTTTGGAAAATCCAAATCACCATTTAATAATTCATATGTACAAAATTTTTAACGGAATGATTAATTTATACTTTTTTTTCTAACTATAAAATTAATTTATTTATTATTAATAGAAATACAATATAATTTACCTCTTAATTTATATTCACGTTTTCTTGATTTGAGAAGTATATGATGAAAATTTGAAATGATCAGTAACCAAACAAAATTTTAAAATTAAATTTGACATAATGTAATCATAATTTTATTTGTAATAATGACATATATTGTATATTTCCACAAATTCATTGAACATTTAATTTCATGTAAAATACACATGAACAAAAAGATTCTTCTTAATAGCATAATAATAAAAAATATAAAGCATCGCTTTAATGGATTCAACGGGTGATCATTTTGGTGAAGGCAGTAGGGAGGCTATTGGTGATGGGGCCCTTGGTAGGGCTACGAAGAAAGTCCAGCGTTGGCTGGAGAAATCATCGGATACAGCTGATCAAGTTGTTGATGACAGAGGTATGAAGGTGAATGAGCCACCAAAGGCCTCTTGGAAAGATAAGCTTTTTGGTTCATCGGTTGATGGGACCAATTCACAAATGGAAGAGGAGTTTAATCTTCTTAAAGGTGATGTTAGAATGGTAATGGTTGACGGCATACCGTCTACCTCTTTTCTAATATAGTTTTTCAGTTCATTGCTAAGCGAATGTCTCGTATAGTCTTGTTAAATTAATCGGAAGGAAGTTGGCTTACTCGACTATGGTGAATAGGTTAAAATTACTATGGAGATCTAACCAATCGTTTCAAGTCATTAACCTTGAAAATGATTATTTTTCAGTTAAGTTTGTGGATGAAGAAGACTATCAGCATGCCCTCTCAGGTGGGCCATGGACAATTTTTGGGAATTATCTCATGGTTCATCCTTGCTCTCCAAGCTTTTCAACAAATCAACGACAATTTTCAAATCTCTTAGTTTAGATTCGTCTTTCGGGATTATCAGAGAGTCTTTATACTAAGAGTCTGTTAGAGTTTATTGGAAGTGCAGTTGGATCGATTGGAAAGATCGATCGAACTACCGATAGCAAGATGAAGGGTTAGTTTGCAAGACTAGTTGTGTTCATTGACACTAAGAAACCTTGGGTTTTGAGGATTATGATAGATGGTAAACCATAACGAGTTGAATACGAATGTTTATCTTTGGTTTGTTTTAGTTGTGGGCGATTCGGGCATTCTCGAGAATTTTGTTCCCATGGTGATTCTCAGAATGGTTCTAAGGATAAACAAGGTGAAGATACAGGTAAAAATTCAACATCATCGGCTGAGGGTTATGATTGATAATCCCTATGAGCCATGGATGATTGTCGATCGAAAAAAGAATCGGCTTTCTAATCGCCGACGTTGAAATCTTTGAATCAAGATGCCTCAGTTATGGAAGGTGGTTCTAGATTTGGTATCTTGAGCAGCAATTCAGGGGAATTAATGGTGACGAAATTTAAGAAGCAAAATCCGGTAGTGATGGGGAAGAAGTTTGATTCAGAGAAAAATATGGCAGGAAATTTTGCTTTATATGGTAACAGAAAGAAATTGGGTAAAGATAAAGGTAAAAGGGTGGTGATTTTTGTTGGAACAAAAGTCAAAGCTAATGCATTGAAACCTAATAATTCAATTGGGTTAGGCTCTGGGGCAAGTAATCCATTCGATAATGAGGCAAAAATGGTCCGAAAAATTTAGGAAAGGTCCAAGATCCTTTTACATTCAAGGCAGTTAGACATGGATTAGACTCAACTAAACATTTGATTGTTCGGGTACAGTTGGGACGTGGTTTTGATTGGGGAGAAAAATTTTCGGATGGCCTTGCCAGTGGTTTCGATGATGGGAGATATCAGAATAATCTAGGGTCAACTGAAATAATAGGGACTAGTGAAAATTTTGGACAAGTTTTTTCACATATGGAAGGGGTGGATAATTGTTTAATTCTCGTCGATAGAGCCATGGACGAGATGGTTGTTGGTCTATGTAATAAAGTGGAAAATGATGTTGGATTAAATAGAAAAGGCATTAACTCTTTGGTTGAGCCAATGAATGATGTGGTTGCTTGATCATGGCCTCGGTTTGTGTCCTATCTCCTTTTTTTATGATTCTACCATTTACTGTTATTTTTTGGAATTGTCAAGGATGTAGTCACTCGCGGTTTAACAGTATTTTGAAGGAGAACATGAGAGATGTCAAACTGACCTTATAGCTCTATTTGAAACTCGTATTGGTTGCGATAAGGTTGACTCGGTTGTGTCAAAGCTCGACTTTGAATCTTTGTTCCGCGTTGAAGCAACAGGATTTACAGGTGGTATTTTTTTTTTATGGAATTCGAGTATTGAAGTTTATATTCTTCATGTACATTGTCAATATATTCATATGCGTGTTAAGTGTTCTTCAGGGAGGCAGTCATTTTTGTGCTCTGCTGTTTATGGTAGTCCGCATAAGTCCAAAAGGGATGAATTGTGAGATGAGTTGGGAGCTTTATCATCAGGAATTGATGAGCCTTGGATTTTTACCGGCGATTTTAATATTATTTTAAATGCCGAGGAACGGTAGGGTGGTCAAGAAGCAAGGAATTCAGTTTGTCATAAATTCAGTGATTTTGTTTTCAATCATAATATCTCGGATCTAGGTTTTAATGGTCCGAAGTTCACGTGGCAACGTTGTTGTCTTCTCCAACGATTAGATCGGGCGTTGGGTAATGATCTGTGGCTTGTTGAAACTTCTCATCTAATAGTTAGGCACTTGCATAAATTGAAGTCGGATCATCGCCCAATTTTGGTGTCTACTATTAGTGCTAATGTTGGTAGGAAAGAGCGACCATTCCGTCTACTAACCAGCTAGTTTGATCATCCGAAATTCCAAAACTTGCGGAATCCATGGAATATGAAAGGTACAATATTGGATAATTTGAATAATTTCTCTTCTTTGGTTAAAGAATGAAACTCCACGGTCTTTGGCAATATTTTTTCTCGCAAATGTAAAACCATACTGGAACTTGAGAACATCCAAAAGATTCTGGAGGTGCGTTCTTCCTCTAGGCTGATCAAGAGAGAATTTGAGTTACGTCTTGAGGTTGAGGAAATTCCCAAGCAAGAGGAGCTCCTCTGTTTTCAAAAAGCATGTTGTAAATGGCTGGTCGATGGGGATAGGAACACAAAGTATTTCCATCAGCATACTTTATCTCGTCGTAAGTATCACAAAATTTCAACTTTGAGGCATATGAAAGGTAATTGGTGTTATGATAAAGATTGTCTTGAATCCATGGCGGTTGAGCATTTTTCTAGTTTATATATTGTCGATAATTATATCATTGGAGATTTCCTTATTAAAGGTTGTTTTCCTAAGATTGCATAGGAGGATCTTTATGCTCTTTCTGCTACGATCACCAAAGAAGAGTTTCATCAAGCAGTTTTTAGTATGGATCCTCTTAAGGCTCCGGGGGTGGATGGTATTCATGTTATGTTCTTTCAATCGCAGTGGGGTATTGTAGAAGATAGTGTTTGTAGAATGGTGAAAAATGTTCTAACTCATGGTACTTTGGATCCACGTCTTTATAAGACGTTACTTGTCTTAAAACCAAAAAGTGCTAGGGCAGATTGTATGAGTCAGTTTAGGCTAATCAGCTTGTGTACCATTGCGTACAAAATTATTACTAAAATTATTGTCATTAGGTTGTGTAGGTTGATGCAGTATCTTGTCTGACCTAATCAGTCGAGTTTTATCCTGTCTCGTAGCATCTCTAATAATATCATAATAGCTCAAGAGGTTATTCATACAATGAAATAGACTAAAAGTAAACATGGATGGATGGCTGTGAAAGTAGATTTGGAGAAGGCTTATGATAGAGTGCGTTGGGATTTTTTAGGGATACTTTGGTTGATGCAGGATTCCCTTGTTCCTTAGTAAGGGCAATTATGGTATGTGTTTCCTCAGCTACTATGCAGTTACTTTGGAATGGTTCCATGGCCATTCCTTTTGTTCCGACTAGGGGGTGAGAGAAGGTGACCCTTTATCACCATATTTATTTATTTTGGGTATGGAATGGTTGGGTCACCTAATCGAGGATGCTATTACGAGGAAGGAGTGGGAACTAATTCAGTTATCTAGGAATGGTCCTTGCGTTTTGCATCTGTTCTTTGCGGATAACTTATTGTTATTCTGTCGTGCCTCTGAGGTTGGGGTTGATTGCTCTCGAAAAACACTTGATACTTTTTGTCACTTTACAGGGAATATAGTTAATAAGTAAAAGACGCAGATATTTTTCTCTTCGAATGTGATTGAGGAGGTTGCTCGAACGATATATGGTAATCTAGGTTTTACAAAAGTTTCAGACTTGGGTATTTACTTGGGGATGCCCTTGTTCCATGGTCGTGTTGGTGTTAACACTTTCCAATTTCTGATCGACAAAGTTCGTAACAAGCTGTCTGGTTGGGATGTACGTAAACTATCGTTGGTAAGACGACGTACTCTTGTTAAATCTGTCTTAATGGCTATTCCTAATTACTTCATGGCCATTGCAAAAATTCCTATTACTGTTTGCAATGATATTGAGCGCTCGGCTCGAATGTTTTTATGAGGTTCCTTTCGAGATAGCCGTAAGCCATCTTTAACAAACTGGCAGGTGTGTTATTCTCCGTTGGAAGATGGCGGGTTGGGTGTCCGAAGCCTTCATATTCAGTATCAGTTGTTACTTTTGAAGATTGGCTACAATTTACTAGTCAATACTGATGCTTTGTGGGTCCAAATCCTTAGGAACAAGTATAAGGTGGTGTGTATGATTCTTTCAAACATCAAACGTACTAATGTTTCACATCTTTGGTGATCACTATCTTATATTTGGGATAAGGTTACTGAGGGTGTTATTTGGTGTATAAGGGATGGTCAAACCATCAATTTTTGGAATGATGACTAGGTTCGGGAGGTTGGTCCATTGAAGTATTTTTTTCTAAGGACATGGTGACCTTGATCTCACTATTCGGGTATGTGATGTGATTTTAGGAGATGGAAGCTGGAATTTTGTTTGGTTGAATACTGTTCTTCCAGCAACTATGGTGGATCATATTGCAACTCATGCTCCTCCTACTACAAATGTTAGTTCGTATTATACTAAATGGAAGTGGTCTGTAGCAGGAAATTTCTTAACATCTAAGACATACAAGCATTTTCTTAAGGCTACTGCTGTTGGGGTTCCTTGCACTGCGCTGAAGGTTTGGAAAGCTGGTATTCCTCAACATGTCCGCATGTTCATTTGGTTACTACTTCGTGACTGTCTGTTGACTAATGAGATTCGGGCTAAAAGGGGCATGTGTGATGTCCCTAGTTGTGATCTTTGTGGAGAGGTAGTTGAGACGGCTTTACATGCAATTCGCGATTATGCTAGTGCAAGACCAATTTGACATCGGTTAGTACCTCGATATGATTAGGACCAGTTTTTTACTCTTCCTCTTCAAAGCTGGCTCTTTTGGAATATGGATAATCGAGGAGGATTTGATGGTTTTAATGGTCATCGGGGTTCTGCTTTTGGAATTATTTGCTGGCTTATTTGGAAGAATCGGAACGAGACCATTTTTCTGCATTCTCATAAACCAACAGAGGTTATTATTTCTACAGCAAGTGTTGAGATGAAATCTCTTCCAAGGGTGCAGCTTTAAAATCAAATGGGCAACCACGTCTATGACCCGGAATGTATGGCAAAAACCGCAGAATGGATGGATTAAACTGAATACGGATGGCTCTTTTTCAAGTGATGGTCTATCTGCTTCCATTGGTGGCTTAAGGCGGGATTCTAAGGGTCATTGGCTTTTTGGATTTAAAATGAAGCTGTTCACTTCTGAAATTTTACAGATAGAAGCAGCGGCTATTGTTTCTGGTCTTAAAGTTGCTTGGAACAAAGGATATAGGAGGGTGGAGCTCGAATGTGATAATGCGCACGTTGTTGACATTGTACACTCCGGGTTGGCACCATTAAGTAAGATCTCTGATATCCAAAAAATTCATGTTCTCTGTTGTCGAGAGTGGTCAATCCAAGTTCGATGTATTCCTCGAAAGCTTAATATGGTGGCTGATCATTCAACCAGAAGGAGCAACTTGCCGATGGGACGACTGGTTTTCTTGGATGAACCACCTCATGAAGTCTTTCCCCTATTCCAGGCGGGTACTATTTCTACTTATGCTTAATGCAAACATCATTTAGTTTAATTATCTGTTTCTAAGATTATCCTGTCTTTATTACCAAAAAAAAATAGCATAATAATTGTACCACTATTAAATTGATTCCCCGTACACATAATTTCATTTTCATACTTTCTTGTCTTTCGAAAATACTGTGATTCCTCCATCAAATATCCTATTAAATTAGAGAGAATGATGGCTAATTTTGAAGAAAATGTTAAATTTGAAGAAAAATTAGAGATTTGAATCGGTTTTTAAAATATTTAAAGAAATAGATTGATTTTGGAGAGAAGATAAATACAAATCATACAAGTCGTGCTTTCTGACATTTTTTATATACTAGTTCTTTTGATTAGATGGTTAAATATTAAACCTAGGACTAAAGGATGAGATCACTATTATTTAACCATCTAATCAGAAAAGCTAATATAATAAAAATATTAATTAAAAATAACACAAAACTTGAAACAACATGAAATAAAAAATATAAATGTAAATAGGAAAAAAATCAAACTCAGGACTCATGGACAGAACCACTAACATGGCAAAAAAGTCAAAAAACCATTTGACCAGAGGAGTTGATGTGTCAAAAAAGTTAGAAAACGCACTTTGTAAGACATGTTTTTATCTAATGTGGCAGTGAAAATGCACCTTATAGGACGCGCTTTAAGTCACATCAACAAAAAAAGTGTCTTACTGGACACGTTTTTATCTTCTTTTTTTAAAATCGACCTATTTCCTTAAATATCTCATAAATCGACCCAAATCCCTAATTTTTCTTTAAACTTAGCATTTTCTTCAAATTTAAGTTGTCTTGACCTAATATATTCTAGGGTGTGACATCATGCGTTTGGTCAATAAGCAAATTAATCATTCAGTTAAAAACTTCATCTATTTTTACTTTTAAATGATTATTTGATTGATGAAACAATCAAATAGAAACATGTGGTATGCCACATGAACCTTATGCTTATGTGATAAATTTTTTCACATCAACAATATTTAAATATTAAAAATAAATATTTTTTTAATAATTATTTAAAAACCTCGTCCAAGATTAAAGTAGACAATTGGTTGTTAATGTTCAATTGAACATGAGCAAATAGTTATCTAAGTCCATCCTGAAGGTGATTTTTAAATAATTATAAAAAATATTTAAAATTATTAAAATTTATAACAAATTATAATTTTTTTAAATGATTAAAAACTATTTAAAAGTTATTAAAACAATGTGTAGAAATATTTATAAAAATATAAAACAAATTAAGAAATATAATAAAAAATTATAAACGATATATATATATATATATATAGTTTGAATAATTCAAATATACTTATATATATACACATATATCTTTTTAATTGAGTTGATATTTTTAGTTAATTAAGTTGATGAGTGTTACTTTATTAATTTATTATAATTCTTAATAACTCTTAAATATTTTTATATAATTATTTAAGAAACAACTCTAAAATGAAATTAGACAAACTTGAACTTTGACAATCATTTGTATAAATTTATTCTAGATGTTGTTTTAATAATTTCTTAAATAATTTAATAATATATATAATTTCTTATAATGTTTAAATAATTTTTTATAAATATTTTAAAAACCACTATTAGGATGAATTTGGACAATTATTTATCTTATTTATTTTTTATTTTTTATTTATTTTTAAATATTTATTGATGTGACAAAATGTGGCACATTAGCATTAGGTACATGATCGCTATTTAGTTGCTTCGTCAATCACATCATCACTTAAAAATAAGAACGAACAAAATTTTTAATAGAATGATCAATTTATCTAACTTATATAGACTAATTTATTTAATTTTTTAATAAATAAGGCAATATACAATCCGACTCTTAACTCTGAGGGCACCATGGTGCTTTTACTTTATCTTACTCATCTTTTTTTTTTTTGGTGAAATATCTTACTCATTCTTTAATTCCACGTTACTTACATACAAAACTTTGAAAAATCCAAATTATCATTTAATAATACATATAAATGGAATTTTCAACGGAATAATTAATTTACATTTTTTCTAACGTTAATTTACACTTTTTAATAAAAGAACAAAACATAGTTTACATAGTATAATTGCTTACCCCTTAATTTATATTCACGTTTTCATTGTTTGAGAAGAATATGACGAAAATTTGAAAAAATTAAACCAAACAAAATAAAAAAATTATATATGACATATTTGTCAAATATAATTTTGTAATGATGACATGTATTATTCATTTCCACAAATTCATTGAACATTTACTTTGATGTGAAATACTCATGATGAAAAAATATTTTTCATTATAACGTAATATTTTTATCACTATTAAATTTATATTTAACCATTTATCTAGAGAAATTAATGTGATAAAAATATTAATTAAAAAAAATGAAATAACATGACATAAAAAATAAAAATATGAATAGAAGAGAAATCAAACTCAGAATTTAAAGATAAAATCTTTAACATTTAACCATCTGATCAAAAGAGTTGATGCGTTAAAAAAATAAAATAAAAAACACCTTGTAGGACGTGTTTTTATGTAATGTGGTAATGAAAATGTACATTATAGAGCTTGTTTTCAGCCACCCATTAATAAAAAACACATCTTACTGGATACATTTTCGTCTTTTTTTTTTTTAAACCGACCTATTTCTCTTAATATCTTAGAAATTAGCCCAAATCCCTAATTTTTATTTAAATTTAACATTTTCTTCAAATTTAGCCGAGAATGAATGCAGTAATAGTTCCAAAAGAGATGGGGGCAGTGAACAGAAGTATATTATAACATTTTAAAACCGTATATTTGACATATATTAGGCTGTGATTTGTTTTAGTGAAAATATTTTTTTTGTTTATTTCATAAAAAATAATTTAGTCAATAAAAAGAATCATTTGATGAATGGAAAATGAAAAGTAACTTTATTTATTTTCGGGAAAAAATTATTTACAAGTAACTTTATTTTTATTCTTAAGATGGATCTCTCTAATAATTTGAAGGGAATCTTTTTGAAAGAGTTTTAGTTTTTTTCGAGAATTATTTTCTTTCTTGATTGTCGTTCTTTTATTAGTTGTTTCACATGTATTTAATGGACACTTGTTTCAAGACCCCTATTAATAAAACCAAACAGATTTTTTTTAATAAAAACTTTATTTTTATATAAAAATTAATTTGAATAAACTCAAATATTATTATATTAATAATAAAAATTTAACATTAAAAATATTAAGATTTTAATCTCAATTATTACAATTTTCAATCTTATTAAACATAAAAATTTATATTTAGTCATATAATAGATATAATATTATGATTTTATTTTAATAATAAATTTTAACATTAATAATAGTTTTAAATTTTAAGAATAATTCTTAATATTTTGTTGGAAATTTTATGTGAATAGCTTATAATATATATTGGAATTTATAAATATTTAGGAATAATAATTTATAGTATAAAATATAAACATTATTGAAATCCTTCTTAATTTAATTTTTTTTTTCTTCCACCCACCGTAATTAATTTCTAAATCCTGTGATCTTGATTGGTGGTGTCACTCTCCTTACTAAGAATAAATTAATGATTTGATCCAGATGTGATGGTAAAATGTGAAGGCAATTAAATCATTTATAAATTTGATAATTTTATTTTATGAATCCCCTGATCCACTTCTTCCTATGGGCAGGGCACCGTTAGAATCCATATTAAGTGGTTACCGTATTTAATGAAAATTAGACACGTTCTTAATTTAATTTAATTTTTTCTTCCACCCACCGTAATTAATTTCTAAATCCTGTGATCTTGATTGGTGGTGTGACTCTCCTTACTAAGAATAAATTAATGATTTGATCCAGATGTGATGGTAAAATGTGAAGGCAATTAAATCATTTATAGCTTGATTGAAAAGGCATAGAACAGGAACGTGAAATTTGATAATTTTATTTTATGAATCCCCTGGTCCACTTCTTCCTATGGGCAGGGCACCGTTAGAATCCATATTAAGTGGTTACCGTATTTAATGAAAATTAGACACGTTCTTAATCACTCCAATTTACCAATTATATGTATTTGATATTTAAAATTTTTTTATTTAAATTTAAAAATCACGAATTAATTTAATATTTTTAAGTATTTAATTAACATAATTAAAAAATATTGATGTGACATTAATGATTAATAACATGATGAACGCGATAATTTTACATTTTGATATATAATAAAAAAATATTTTAATTGTGTTAATCAAAGTACTTAATTGATTTATCATTTTAAAATTTTAGATATTAATTAAATTAAAAAATAGGTATCAAATAATTACAAATTACTAATTTCACATACGTAAGCATATATTCTTTTTAAAAAGGCATCTGCAAAAAATAACCAGAATAAAATTACCAAAAAATATGTAATGTAGTAAAATATTATAACAATTAAAAATATAAATATTATAAAATTATAAAAAATAATATTTTAGTTCCAAGATTTTGAAAATAATATTCTGTCCGTCTGTCTGGTGTAAAAGCATCTCCGTTAGTACGCAGCTTCAAAATTATGGGTCCGACCGGGACCCTTTTGTTTGTTCATATGCATGTATAGTTTTCCCAACTCACAGCCTGTTAAAAAGGTTTTCTAGTAGACCCAGAAGTGCGGTAAAAAACAAATGCTTTCAAATCTATAACCGTATCGTGTGCTGTCAAATGTAAATCTCAAGAGATTTCCAATGTCCTTGTGTCGTCAAATGTAAATGACAAGAGAGCTGTAAACCCAATTGCCTGGACATTATCTTGTTTCAGACAGCTCACATGCCACTGCCAATCACAAGATGAAAGGAGTCGCCGTGAAAATTGATTCTCACAACATCAGGTCATTTCTTGTGCAATTAACAATGATTCACCCCACATATGTAGTTGTTTTTTTTTTTTCTTGGATCGATGTAGTTAATTCCAAAAGCCAACCAACTGTTGTAAGAATGATCACCTAATTTTAACACAACCTTCTGATTGACCAACCTTTTCGTGCGTATTAGCGTCCAATGAAATGCTGATAAGATATGTCGCAAATGATGTGAATGCTAAGACATGTTAACATCCTGAAATTATCACGTTCCCAACACTAATCCCACTTTCCTTTTACAACTCCACGTCAATGAGGCGTACGGTGGATTTGAGTGGAGCGACTTGCTTCCCAAATCACTCATTCTAATTTTGTAACTCGATGTCAAATCAATTCTAATGATAAAATACTATTTGTCCCTCCACAATTATAAACTCCATGTTTTGATCCCTCCCCAGATAAATTTCCAACTCTGCACAGGGATAGGTGCAGCTGAGTATGGTGATTATTGGCAACAAGATGTGTAATGAGTTCTCTCTAACTTTGGGACTCAAACAAGGCGATGTGTTGCAAGACCATCTGCTATTGGTGTCCCGTTAAAAGTGAAAGCTTTTCGCACGGACAGTTTGCTCTCAGCACCTGATAACAGTGGAATCGGTGCCTCCAAAATGAGAACACACGCGTTATCAGGGGAAGTATGTTCCTGATATTTCGTGATGAGATCGGAAAGCAGTGGAATGAATGGGAAACGAGTGGAATGGATTGTGGTTCATACAAACGTGCATTAGATCATTCTCAGCCAGCTGCATGATTTTATTATACAATGACATGGCGCTGCATGTAGAGCTTGATTGGCATATCAATGAATGTTGATTTTGTCGTTTACTGCACATCACAGTCCTTCATCAAACCCCCCCTTTTTTTGATCGCGTACCGTCCTTTAGCAAGTTGGGGTATGTAAGGGGCAGCTTCATCATTTCATCGCATACAGACGTAAAACATAATTTTGAGGGCCTGTTCTGATTGTGACACGTCCTTGAATGCCATATCATCATGTCCTTCCTCACACATCAATCTTGTTCTCTTCAGTTACATCGGTTAACCAAGGGATTTAAGCACATTCTCTTTCGGAACTTTCCTCCCATATTCATATCAGATACTTCTTTCTCCCTCGCTTCAGTACCAAGATGATGAGTTACAAATGTTTTCTGGAGATTTACATATTGAAGGGTTAAAATGTAATGTATACTAATTTTGGGATATAAAAACTCGATTGAGTGCGTCTGAAACATTACATTAATTCCTTACGTCCAATAATTAAATGGTTCACATTGAAAGGGCACCAGATAGGAGGAGGATGAAATCTGATATGTCCTTGTTTGATTATGACCCAAAAAGAAAAATTCATCTAACTTAACTTGGATGCTGCTTCCCAAGTTTTAACATTTTCGGTTCCCAAAAGGCAAATAGTGTCATAACTCTACCAGCCTGGATGTTGGTTAGTTGTTATAATCTTCAAGTGCAGAAGAACGAAGGGAAATGGACCCTTCCACATGCACCGCCATGAACTCTATCAAGAGAAGGGAGACAGGTCCCCTCAATCCCCAATGGTGTGTATTCAATTTCAATTCATACATCATATTATTATTTTGCAAGATGGCTAATACATTTATGCCCATCACTCTACTTCTGGAGTTTTAAGTTGGGTTAAAAATCGCCTGCATTTTCGTTCACAGATGATATCCCCCTCACCTGCTACCATTAATTTGCATTCAATCAACTTTTTCTTCCCCCTCCTATCCTGGAGTGGCGCCTGCTCCAACAGGGTGACACCACCTCAATTCATGTTTCCACATCAACATAAAATCTGACTTGTACTTCTTCCCATTGGCTTTTCCATGCATCTTCAATTACATCAATCCATTATGATAATTTTATTCAAGCATGAATGGTTACTACGAGTTAAATCGACTCTAGATCAGGTCTCGGCTGAATTTCAAGGTTAATTTTATCTATTAAGTTGTTATTCCTATTAATGTTGATTATAACTATTCATGAGTAAAGTTCGATTCAATATTTGAAAGGATTTAGACAAAAATATTATATTCGAAAAATTAGACTCATTTTAAATATAGGCTAAGATTGAGTTCCAATGTCCAAAGTTTCTTCTAACTTATTTTTAGTATTACAATATATTATTTTATCTTATTTTTATATATTATTAAATTTATATAACATAAAAAGTAAATCTATAATAATATTAAAAAACAAAATTTAATATGAATATATATTCCGCCCAATAAAATCTATAACTTTAATGATTAATTTGAAAATTATTTTAATTATTTTTCATATTTAGGTGATTATATGTATAGTTTATCAAATAATTTAACATATTAGGTACTTAATAGAGTAATTTTGGACTTACTAAATATGACACTTGAATAATTATTTTCTTATTTGAAAAAATAGGTTATTATATTCGATACATTTCGATGCATAAGCCTCATACATCATCGATGAATAATAACATGACATCTCATCATTAGATTAAACAAAAAAAAAAAGATTTATAAATAAATATTAATAACTTCATTTAAATATGAATAAATGCTAAAACTTTAAACTCTAGACTCTAGATCATAAACTCGAAACCTTAGATCCTAACTTTTAAAACCCAAAATCTTGAATATGAGAATTATTAATATTTATTTGTAATAGTTAGGATTAATATTTAATTATATTTAAATAAAATTATTAATATTTATTTACAAATCTATTTTTTATTGTGCATCAAATATTATTTATATTTATATAAAATCTTGGAGGTGGACTGATTGGAGCTCTTGTTTGTACTTTTATTTTTGAATAGACTCATGTCGGGCAACACCACAAGGATTGAATTGAGCAGCACATGATGGTAACTGAAAATGTTATATATTAAATTATAAATAGTTGTTTCGATCATTTATTTTAAAAAAGTTTTAATTAAAATAGCATAATTTGAATGAAAAATATAAATGAAGATCCTAGTGAAGGGATCCCGATTAAATTTTGGAATAGAGAGCTGCAAATAAGTTTTGGATATTTCTTTACTCTTCGTGCTATCATCATTATTAACTTGACAGGGGTGATAACGAAATTGCAATCCCATTAACTTTTGGAATTCTTTTTTTTTTTTTTTGCACAAATATATATTTCTATTTTCTTTTCTTTTCACTTCTTAATTAATTTCTAAGTCGACCCTATTTAGAGCTTGACTATGATGCTTTTCCTTTTGGGTAAATGTGTTATTGGTCATTCAAATTTTATAACTTTTCAGTTTAAGCATAAAAAAATGATAAAAGTATGGTAAAATGATGTCTATCATAAATTTTTTTATTCTCTGTACTTAAAATGAAAATTTTATGAAAGTTGGATGATTAACTATGTAATTCACCCTTTGTTCTTCATGGTGAAAAGGGGATTTTAAATTTTTTTTTTTTTTATATCTTTAGACGAAAAAATCATATATTAATAAGTTGATTTATAAATGGAAAAATAAGATTAGAGGATGACCTATCACTCTTCTCTGTTATTTAATTTTAAATAGATGAATCCATTCTTAATTAATATTTAATAAATATATAAATATGACTATAAATATATCTTAAAATTTTAGGTTAAAATATGTTCTAAATCATTATACTCTTTATAAATTTGGAATTTAATTCATTTACTTTTATTTTAAGGAATTTATTCTATCTACTTTTAATGTTTCAAAATTCAAGTATAATTGTTAAATTTATTGGCGTGATATTTTTTTGGTGAATTACAATAACAGGGCAAAGCTCGAACAATCAATACGATTAGCGCGACTCGAACCCAGACCACACATGTTATGTTTGTTTGTTTATCCCAATAAAAAAATTTGGAGCCCAATTCCACCTATGAATAACTTTATCATGTTACTACAAGCAGAATAATGAGTAGAAAACTAGAAGCAGGTTTGTTTGTTTATGCCTTTCAACATCAAAACCTTTAATTTTGATATTCTTTTTATGAATAATATTTAGAGTTGGAAAATGCCCTAAATAATCATACTTTGAATGATTAACACACACACACACGTATATATAATGATAGTAGTAACTAAAAAGAAGCATTTTATTTTGAATATCCATCATGATGTGCAAACATTGATTTTGCTTTACTTGTGTTTGGAAAATGGAAATTACCCCAAACCCTAATTTAATTTAACGTAATGGTCATGCTTCTACTTTCACGTCCCAAGATTCGTTCCACCATTAAACTTTACTTTCGTGTGCAAATATGTAGAATATTTTTGGATAAAATTTGTTAATTCAAATGGAAAGAAATGTGAAGTTGATCCACTTTCCCTTTAAGCCGGTTAGGTGATAAATTGATACCACATAGTCCCTCCACCAATTTGCATTAATCACAAATCTTTTCTTTTTCTAAGTAAAAATATAATAAATTTGTAATATAAACAATCCCAACTGTTGGTTTTAGCTATGTATTTCTTCTGGATTAAGGATTAGAAGCTAACTTCTGGTCTGTGCTCTCTACCAACAATGCCCATAAAAGAGATAAAACCCAAAATGAACCCTTTGCAATTGGACATTATTTCTGTTCACTTTTGATTCAGACAGGCAATGCAAGTATAAAAGTATTTTATGGTTGGTTTCTCTACCATTATTGCACATCATGAGACTAAGAAGAAATCGTTCATCTATAGCTTTCACTTAGTACTTACTACCAAACCAATCCTACAAGCATACACAATCAATGGTACAAAGCAAACAAACATATAAACATTTTGGGATACGGTAATGATGTATCACATTCCAGCTTTATCCACCTCCTCTAGTATTTACAATCCCCAGGTTTCGGCTCTTCTTGCTTGACTTACTCAACTGAAATACAGGGTGTCTGCATAACTGCCTTACACCTTTTCTTAAACTTTGCCGCTCCTTGCTATCGTACCCACCTCTACATTCATGTTCAACAGTTGCCATTTCAGATGCATTTGGCGTGCTGTTACCTGAAATCGACTCCAATTCCTCTTCCCCGTTACCACTCCGAGAGCTCCATAGTTTCTCTTCAGGATCACACTCCAGTCTACTGAGAGTGGCAGCCCTCGATAGCTTAGATGGACTCGAACCCAGAACTTGCTCATTGGATATCCCACTGTCTGCAGTTGCAGAGTGGGTAGTAGGAGAATAGGATGGCAGCAACCTGTCCTTGGAAGCTGATTCCTCCCTTCCACTAAGTGTCTTTAAGATCAGTGTTCTGAGGAAGTTCATTACTTGCACAGCATGAATCAATGCTGTCAAAGGATCAGCCATCTGGACCATATTTAGATTTAGACTGAAATTAGTGTTCAAAATGAAAAACTCTCGAGTGCATTGTTCTGATACTAGGTCAAGTCGGAAAGTTATTGGCTAAAATATCCAGCAAAAGGAAGATGGAATAACAAAAAGGTAAAATCTCTGAAGATGGATCCCTTCTGGTCCTCACTGTGCCCTGTCCCATGATAATAACAGAATCATTGAGAGAAGTAGCCTAAGTTCGTGCTCAACTCTGCTGCATTAAAGGCCAACTGCACTTCAGGCAAAAATTCTTTAAAAGAACTATACTGCCATTACATAAAACCCCAAGGACGAGAGACGACCGTGTGCATCCCCATTTTAGATATCCCAAATCGGGCTTTTCTGAAACACCCAATTAAACTGAGATCAACTCACCAGGTGTCTCTCTCTGAGAACTATGATTTTCGCAGTGAGCACTATTAACTACCTTGGCACCTGACACTTATGACGCTAGTGAGACTAAAAATAGCAAGAATGGATGGTAAAAGAAAACCTGAGTCATGTTTGGTGCAAAAACCATGGCAATGTTTCGTGCATTCATTTTGTTGTATTCTTCATGCTGCACCACATCAGCCATCAAATTGATAGCCCAGTCAAGGAGAGCAGCTTCTGTTGGAGGAAGTAACTTCACGAGTTCATTGCAGTCATCTTCGGTGTTGCAGTGCATCACCTGCTCTGGTGTGAGGGAATCAAGAACTCCACTAGGAAGTTCTCTAAGCCATGCCTACAAAGCATTTCAAGCATAGGACCAATTGAAAAATGGAAGTCTGAAATGTGGATCATGAGGAAGTCGATTTGAAAAATAATTATTAGGAATTATAACCGACTCTTTACTAGGAAAAACTGGGAAACACAAGTACCTGGAACAAAACCCGGGTAATCAATCAATAGTACAGTATGTGTACCTTTATCAAACCTGCCAAACAGTGGACATCAATTCCACGTGGTACTACACCTTTGTTTAACTTGTCTCGGACATACTCTTCTTGACTATTCTCGGCATTAATCCGGAATATCCCTTCCGCCTTCAATCAACATAACCCATCTTTGAAAAAACCTTAAGCATTTAGAATACTTAAAATGATTAATCCAAAACATACGCTTAGACTTAACCTTAAGGCCTCCTCCTGCATACAAACGTTTCTGCATCATCATCAGAATAGTTGGCACACTGTTCCCTCGGTCATCATAAGAGCACTGCATTGACTCGGCAGAAACTCCGAAAACACTTGCACTGCACAATGGAAAAGATGCATCTTGTATGTTTAATATAAAAAACAACACACTAAATCATGCAAGAAAAAGGTGACAACAAAAATATTTTCTGGGAGATTCCATACACAACAAAGCATTTTTGGTTGTCCTGTTTTCAAACAAAAGAAATGAACTCTGCTCTACAAGTTGTTTGCATGGTAATTGATAAAAAGAAATAACATGAAAAACTTGATAATCAAGAGAGAACAACGGCCCATATCCAAACCATGCATACCACAGTAACAGTTACTTATCATCAAACAGTCGATTGATTTTTTTAGAACGCATGATATGATCTTTTTTTGGATCGAAGGCCAGGGCTTATGCAGGTTAGAACCATCCAAACCCAGAATCGACGGTGAAAGGGTCATTTGAATCAAAACCCTTTACCCCTTTCACTCTGAATATCAACAACTAAGCATGCAGGCAGGGGTGGAAAAGCACATCCTAATGCATGAAATAAAAGCGCCATCCTTTGAATTTTAAGGAAAAAGCAAAACATTTATTGCAGAACAACAACAGCTCCTCATCTAACACGGCAAAAGTAGCTGGAATGTTCCTTTCTCGTACAGCTTTAATCAACGACATCCATAAGCTAATCTCTCCTTTTTTGACAAACAAGAGAAAGTCAAAACATACAAATACACCTTCAACAACAGTAGCATTTCTTTCACTTTATTTGCCAATTAATATCATACGTATATGCAAAAGTGAAAAGGCTAGTAATTTAATGTTATAAAAAACATTACCTTTGTTTATAAAAAATAAGATAAATTTTAAAATAAAATCGGAAATTCCCAAAATCAATAGATTCAGAAGATTCAGCTTCTTAATAAATTCAAATTTCAAACAAAAAAGAATCAAAATCAGCAATGCAAATAAACAGAATTGAGAACCAAACCTGGCACTGGGAACCCTTCTGGGAACATCATGCTGAAGCTCAGTAGGCAAGCCGAGGAAACCATTAAAGCGGTCAAAAGTCACGTGCGAGACATGCCTGACTTCAGTTGGCAAGCTAATATCCATGGAAGACACGTCGTCAGTATCGACGCTGCACGTGACCAGCGACTTTCTTAACAAGGCCGCCAAAATATCCAAAAAAGGAAACTGGTTATTGTCTTTGGACGTGGAATGACCGCTTCGCCTCTGACTACTACTACATCTCGACTTGGGGCTTATAAACGGCGTCGTAGCGATGGGGTTCCCATCATAGCCTTCTTCTTCATCGTCGTCCTCCTCTTCTTCGTCACTGGCTTCATAATTGTTGGTTTCGGGTTGGTGGAAGAATGGACTCGAAGGAGCATGGTTGAACTCAGTGATTCCGACGAGTCCACAAGACTTGGATCGGAACAATCCACTCATCTTTCTCTTTGTCAAGTCTTTTTTTTTCCTTTTTAAAAAAAAAAATTAAAAAGTGAAGGGATTAAGAATAGAAAGAGAAGAAAGAAACATACCAATATAATAATAAAAAGAAAGAAGAAGAGGGAGTAGTAGGGGCAGAAACTAAGAAGAAAAAGATTTTGTGAGATTAAGAAGAAAGAGTAGAGAGGGGCGGAGGTTTCTTGGGAGTGGAGATTGTAGATACGGTTGATGGGGACATTGGGGTGTAAAGTTTGGAGGGGAAGTGAAAACCAAAATATGAAAAGGTGGAGCCAGGGTGCAAAAGTAGAGCAAGGAAAGGTAATCCAGGTTACGAGTCGACACTCACTCGACAACAAAGGCCAACAAGAGGGCGGCTACATGCATCAATGTGCGGGTGCCCTGACTTTGATGTTTGGGGACTTCATATATTTCCTGTTTGTTCGGACTCAACTACAGTTTTATTTTCCATATTTTATCTATCTATATCACTGACAGTCGCAATTTATATGAATATTTAGCAAATCAGTAAAACATGGTTCTTTTCTCTCTTTTTTTTTTTTTTCTCAAAATTGGTAAAAGTTAGAATTGTTGAGGGCTGGACGCCCAGCCAAGGTGGATAAGTTAAGGCAGATAATCCTAATTTAGGATGTAAGGACACAGTAAGCCAAGATTGTTTTTTGTTCCGTGAGGACAGTATAAGTCGGTCGAGAAACGAGGGAATTGGATGTACATAGCAGGTGTTGGATGCCCAATCCCCACAGTCTAGTCACATGGGTCACATGGCAAGTGTAGCCTACTTGTCCCAAACCTTAATTTTTTGTGGGATTTCTCTACCCTACTAATTAACCTGTCATTGCAGAAGACGAGCTTCCAGAGTGTCAGTAACAACAAAAAAGAATAATAATAATAATAATAGCAGAATGATCCCATTAGTCTCATAAACTTAATTTTTTTTATCCCCAAAACGAAAGGCATCTTATGTAGCCTAACCTTAAATTAAAATTTGGATAGTAAAACCGTGGTCCTTTTAGGATGTCTGCCACGTGAACCCTTAACATCTACCATATCGACTAAGTAGAATGCAGCTAAGGCGATCGACGATGGAGTCAGATTTTCTCGTGCGTTAAGTTGTAAACTTACATTATTTTGGTGACCAAATCAGCAGCAGCCGAGAAACAACATTACAATGAGTTTAGGTATAAGTAAGTTGAAATTAAAATATATATATGTACACAGTGGTACCGTTGCAGGCAATGATGTGGCCAACATTTTGTGCAATAAACAAATGAAATCAAAGCTGGTGGAGCAATTCAACTGTTGGTTTAGGCCTATGAGTTCTGATTTCAAGTTTTATACATGAATTAAAATTAAAAAATGTCCAGTTGAAACACAACATCTTGAGTGAAGAGAATAAGTAGTTGTAGTCCAACTTAGAAAAAGTCTTTTGGATGGATTGGTTTCCCATGTCAGAACCTAACACTGACAAGGATTTAATTAATTCAAATCCACAAGCAATTATTCATGTGTTCTATCTTGTGCTTCTACCTCTCTCCAAATGTAAGCCCAACAAACATAAACTATGCTTACATTTTCAAACATCATTTTCTGGGTCAAGCGTGATGGTTTTTTTTTTTTTTCCTTAAAACAAAACCCTCAACTGCCGAATATAACATCACTCCAAATCATTATATAATAATAAAAGTATATTGTATTATCCATTCATCTTTAAATTATCATCTGAATAGTGAATAGAACGTAAACAACTCATTAGTTACTTTGGTTTGATCCAAAATGCCAGTAAAGAACAAACATAATGAGACGAAACAAATATTTAGGTTTTTTTTTTTTTTTTTTTTTTTGTTGGGGTATGTAATATATAGTTAATTGGTTATATAAGTAGTTTCATCAAAAGCTTTGGGTTAATGTGGCAGTGGAGTGACCTTAAAATTTTTGAGGTTTCAAGTTTAAACGTAAACAGTGAATTTGATCGAAGTTTATTTTGATGATATGAGATAATTGTATAAATAAAAGGTGGAACGAAACGTAAAGAGGAAGAAACTATGACTGCTTCCAAGCAAGTGTTGATTGATGGATGTAAGCAGGTTATATTGGGTGGTGGTCGACAAACATGCACTGCATGGGATTATAAGTGAAATTCAAGTTGAGTGAAAATGTAGATATTATTGTTGGCATTCCCAATGATTTTAACGCCACACCAACTCTAAACAATCTGTGCTTCAACAGTGAATCAGCATGCAAAAATGGTTATAGCTTGTGAGGACGCTACAGGTAATGGGTGATTCACATCACCATGTCATTTGGATGAGACAGCATGAAGCAGCGTCGAGAATCACCATTTCATTATGATCATCTTGAAAGTTAGTTAATCGGAGTTGGGTGGAATATGAAATTTTTTGGGAATTGGAGAGATTAATGAGTTGACACCGTTAAATAAAATGAAACCTTATGTAATAGATGTCCCATGTCAAAACTTGCTTCAATAATTACAGTGGTGAAGACTCTACTTCTACAACAGAAGGTATAACATAAATATCTAAAGAAAGATGAAATAAGAAATATGTGATTTTATAAAATCAAATTTTTAATTGATAATAATATATGATGTATAATTAATTATTACATTAGTGGTGAAAATTTTTAATTCATTAAATAAGGTTGAGATTTGTCATATATTTTTTTTTATAATACACAAGCGGTGAAAATATTTAATATACATAACGAAATCTGAATTTTATATGTGGAGTTAAAAATTTTCATCATTTATAATTGTTCATATATTTTTATTAAATAAAATATTGTAATTCTTCGATAATGATTTAATATTTAACATTTATTTTTTAATTTTATGAGTAAAAACTAATATTTGATAACTTTGTTGGAAAATGACATACTGTAATTTATTGGTATAATGATAAATGTAATCTTTAATGATTACTTCTTTTGTCTGTTTTGGTTCTATTTTTTTCTTTTTTTTATCACTTTGGTCCTTAATTTTTGAATTTTAGTTAAATTATATTTTTTATATAGAAAAGTTTATTGGATAGTGAAAATTTTAATTACATTAATGTGACAATTCGTGTGGCAATTTACGTGTATTTTTAAAAATTATTAAAAATTCAATCAATATTTTTTTTAAAATATAATTGTTTTTTTAAAAAATTATTTCCCTTTTATTTTTTTATAAGGCTTTAATTTTTTTAGTTTCTCTTACATGTTAGTCAAATTTTTAATTTTTGGGATTTTCTTCATGTCTGTCTTATTTTTCATATTTAGATTTATGGTTATTTTTTCCAATATTATTATTTCTATGTTCAAATTTGTGTTCTCTCAATGAAACTACAATGACATGTAGAATCAACTCAATACAAAGTATAACGGATGAAGAACTGAAAATAACCGGAAAAACCCACGCATGACACACGCACAATATAAAATAGAACTTCACACATCGTAATTATACATGATAAGACTTGAACCCAAATTTTAAAGACTTGAGATCTCCGCTTTAATAAAAAAATCAAAAGCTAATTGACTTTTTCATATGGTGAGATTTGAACCCAACGCATGCAGTAGGATTAACAGCTGCTTTTAGAAATCGCAAACTCTTTAATATTAGAAGCCCACAGGATTGGTGACAAACAAAAATTGTTCTGGTAATGTATATATTCATTTTAGTGGGTTGCTGGGTGTATACTATTAGGGCTGGAAAAAGAACCCAATTATGTGCGATGGCCCAGGATCACACCCTTTTCTTCCTAAAACTATTCAATTTACTCTTATTTGGGTCCCCGTTCCTCCACAATTGACATTATATGTTCCACCAAACCAAAATAAGTCAATATATAGATATAAATTAGTTTATAGTTACTTGTATACGCAACAACTTCAATCTTCAAAAGAAAAGAAAGATCCAGTTGGTGTTGGGGATGGTAAAGGGTGGTAAGTTGAAGTTGAGTGGGCAGTCCTGTTTAAATGGTTTTACCCAACAAGACTTTCAGTGGCGTAATTAACGGGTTCCTCGGCTTAAATGATTTACCCAACACCGTGCAGTGACTCCCCAACATTTTCTTACGACATAAAATCAGTGAGGCTTTTCAACTTTCAAGCATCCATCCCATTCACAGGCGTTGCCCCATGCTAACCCACTTTCCTCGTACGCTCCACCATGTGTGGCCGATTTTAAGTTTATGGGTCTCCCTCTTCACCCAGCCTATTCATTACAATATTAGCTGGCCCTGATTCACCGACTTCAGCAATTACTCATGTACTCCTACTCTTTTCTTGTATTATGGGTGACATTAATTTCATATTTGCTAATTGGGTTTGCTTGTTTTTTTCTCAGATCTTCCTCGCAGTTAGGTTTTAGGAGAAATTTAGATTGCTCGATGCTAGATCGGTCGACCAACTAAATGCTTCATTGACAATAAACCAGCCTGAGAATGCAATAAAGAAGCATAGACCCATCCATTGCCTTACCTGCTGGATTGAGTGTGAAGAGAGAGAGGGGTTTCTTTTTCTCCAAGTTTTATACGTACTTGCTTCATATTATAAGCATCCATTAATGGTTAGTGGTAGAGGCATTTAAGTTGGACCAAAGCATTTAAGTTACTAATCCGATTAGATTAAAATTTGATTGAAGGTTTTGCATTTTTCCAAGTTAATGTTTGAAAATGAAACATTGACTAATTTTATCACTGTCCTCCAACCACGTATTAACACAAAACCAACTCAATTATGTCCAGGGGCTGATGGTAATAGGAGGCAGGCGAGCCTTGGTCATCTTAATTTTTGGTAATTTCTATTAGGTCCCTAAAAATTTTGAAAATTTAATTAGATCTTTCCCATTTTTTTGGATTTCATTCTTTTAAATTTTTTTAATCAGACCCCTGAATTTTTTTTATATTCTAATTAAAACTCTTAAAATTAAAAATAAGTAATTTGGTCCCTAAAACTTAATACCAAAATTTGCTAGCAATTATGTCCTTTTTAACAAAAATAAAAATAAAAATCATCATTTGAACTCTAAAAGCGGTGCTAAGAGATTACCATAGTGACCAAATGGCACGTCAGTATCTTTAATTTCCAACTGATAATAGATGGATCTCAAACCAATTTTGGAGAACACAATTATTCGACGTTTTCAATTATGTCCCTAACATTTTAGATGTCTTCAGTTAATTTTTTTTAACCTTAAAAAAATCAATTGGGATATTACGTTAATTATAAATTGTCATGTGGCAAGCACTGACCTCATAATGATATCATCGTTTAAAAATACCAAAAAATCTTTAAAAACATGTTAAAATTTTAAATAAATTGTAAAAAATTATAAAAATTATTAGAAATTGTAAAATATTGTAAAGTTTTGTAAAAATTATTAGAAATCGAAAAAAGTTGTAAAATAGTAAAAATTGTTGTATCTTTTAATTAAGTATACATTCGTTAATCATATTTAAAATATTAAATACAAAACCCTAAATATATATATATATATATATGTGTGTGTGTTTTTAAAAAATGGAAATATTAATAAACCTAAAATGGTGATCAAAACATATAAATATTAATTAATAATAAAAAATCATACATCGAATGGATAAAAAAATAAGTGTATAATAAATCAATAATTAATTGAAAAGTTGTTATATAAATTGTTTTTTTATTAGTGGTGAAAAGAATACCACAATTGAGTCGTTTTTATTTAATAAGTTGAGTTATTAAATCCATTTTATTTAATCAAAGACCGATTAATCTAGATTTGATTTTGATGTATGTGTTTTTTCCTTTGTCCTCGTCAAACATTGAAACTTGAAGTACAAATAATAGCCACAAGCAGAGTCAAAATGATGATGCAACACACGGCAAAAGGATAAGGAGAGCTCTCTTTAATTAGCTAATGTCAAAGTTAATTTTAATTACTGTAGAGCATATAAATATTGACCTTATAAATGTACATATTTAATGGAGAGATTATTTATATTAATGTAACATTAAAAAAGTTCTTATGTGCAGGTCATCAATACTATTTCGGTGAGTATATCGTTTTTGTTCTCATATTGATACATTTTGATCACCATTTTAGATTTATCATGTAATTTTTTTACTTTAAATCTTAAATCTCGAACTTTGAATATTGATAAAAAATAAATAATTTAAATAAATCAATTTAATTAACTCAAACCCCTTTTCTCAAAGTTAAATCAAATTTTATAGTACCCAAATAAAATTATATTATTTTTTATTTTAAATTTATATTCAATTTAATTTACCTCATTTCCCCCAAAGCCCAAACCTTTTATTTTACCCAATTTTTTCCGTTAAAGGTTAAAACCAATCCATAAACTAAACCCAAATATTTTTAATTTTTTACCTTTTACCTTACCCAAATATAATTTCGTTCTTGCAACAAATTCATAAACTAAACCCAAAATAAATTTTATCTTCTTAAAAAAAACCCTAAATTAAATAAAAATATATTTTTTTAAAAATCATATAAAATTAAACAACACCAAATTAATTTTTTTAATTTAACTGGAACAATTATGTTCGATTCGATTCGATTTGAATTCAATCTCATTCGACTCGATTCGTAAAAATTTCAAATCGACTTAGGATGATGAAATAGAATTCGAAAATTCGATTAACTCAAAAATTTTCTATTCGATTCGATTCGATCGAATGCTCACCCTTAAATTCTAGAAATATGACAATTGGACCTCAACTATTACGAATATTAATATAATTATGGAACCTACATCTTAATTAATATATAATACTTAATTTCATTCAGAAATAAATATAAATAATTTTCATATTTAGGAAACAAATTCTATTTAAAATTCATTCAAGTTTTTTTAAAGGAAACTTAATTTATAATTGAAAATTTCTCTAAACCTTTTTATTAAAATAAAAACCTATTTCTTATAATATTTAATATAAAAATTTATTTTTTAAATTACTCTAAATTTTTTGAATATATTATTTTTAATGTTTTACTTATAAATCTTTTATTTATAAAAAAATAATACGAATCGATTTAATATATTTTAATTATTAACAAATAGATCGTTGATCGTATGCAATATATATATATACATATTTGTTCTAGAGAGAAAATTGTCTAAAGTAAGATTTTCACGCAAAATAGTAAGTAGTCGTAGGCGGAGGAGTTTATAATGTAATAGGTCTCATCGATGGACATATCAACAATTTATAATATATTAAAATAATAATTAAGACCCACTATTAATCGAAAGTAGTAAAGCATTGTTCGGTTACGAAGAAAACTTCTAACCTAACAGTAAACAGGTTTTATCACAACCCTTAGTTCTTATTTAAGATTAGGCAACTGGATGTCTTTGTACCCGATCCATGGTTCAACACTTGCGGAAGGCATTTGAGCTAGGAGAGTTGGGGTTGCCTTTGGTTAAAGTTAAAGTTTGATGAAAATCCTTGCAAGGGTAGAGAAAAATAATTTGATGGGTGTTCATCAAATGTTTCAAACTTAAGATTAATTGTTCAAGGCTTGAGGTCATGGGTCAATATTTACTATTAGAGTTTAAGATTTTCAATGCTTAGGAAAAACAATGGTGTTGAAAAAATTACTAAAGGGTTTGTGGCTTACTTAACGTATGTTTCGTTACTCAACACATAATCTTAAAAATTTAAATTTAAAAAAACGAGTTAAGATTGGTCGATAAGGCAACAAAAAAAAAAAAAAAAAACGATGGATTTGTTTGATTACAATGACAAAAAAAAAAAAAAAAGTCACTGAATAATTAAATTTAAAGGTTAAGGATTAAGGAAATGAATTTAAGGTCCTCAATGCTTGAAGATAGTACTAGTGGTCAAAGAAAAATAAACTCGAGGGTTTGTGATCTTACTCAACAAATGCCCCATTACTCAATGTATGTGCTCGAGATTTAGGGATGAGGATAACGGGTTGGAGCTTTGGTTGGGTTCCTTATTTGCGAAGAGCAACAACATAATAGCTAGTCAAATAGTAAAGATTAGGGAAATGAATTAAGGTTTAGCCACGAAACGAACAAGGTTTTTATGACTATTATTGGTTTGATAGTTGAAAGGAAAGTTGCCGGGATGAGGTGAGCCAATTCACTTGTGAGGTCGATGATCTCCTAGCAACAAATATATTGCATGGATGACATACGTGTTGGAATATTTGTCACTAAAGTCCTTAATATTTTAATGAATTAGATAATTTTATGTGTTTGCTATGAAGTGGTTATTTTGACTCAAAAGTAATGGAAGATTCTCAAAGCATACAGATTCCATGACTATCAAGCTCTATGGCTGAAGTCTAGATTGATTTTTATTTCAACGTTTTTGCAAATGTCTTCAATCTTGAGCGTATTGTTGAACCATTCATATTCATTTTTCAACTGTTATATATGTTAATATGCATTTGAATTCATATAGTTAATTTTAGGATCTAACATTAAATACAACAAAAATGATCTCGATGCTTATATTTGCTACCTGGACCAACACACCCTTGGAAGAAGAAAAATCCATAGAGGATATAGAATTTGACCTCAACTCTTTAGCAATAGACTCCTCTGAAATTCTGCAACTCTAGGATTAAAGGAAATATGTTATGTTATTTGTTTTTTATCAAAGTGTTATGTTATTACACAATTTGTTGTTTTTAACATGAAGTATAATGTAAATTATACTATTTTAAATGATTTTTATGAAATTTTTTTATAAATGTTATTTAAATCTCTAGTTTAGTTGGTGTCAAGAGTTAATTGGACATCAATTCGATTAAGAAACATATTAAAATGTCTTTTCATATTTAAAGCAATCTGTATTATTCGAGGGTACTTTAATATTTTTATTTAAAAAACAATAAAAATTTATATATGATGAGATTTGAACTTATGTCAATTACACTAATAAAAATTTAAATATACCACTCAACCAATTCTTTATTTTTAATAAATATATTTGTTACTTAAATTTATTTTTTGCCCACATCGTAAATATGCTATAATCTAGTGTAATTTAAATGTGTAATGAAAAATTGTTACTCACTTTTTTTCTCCAATATTCACATGGTTATTCAATATATTTTGTTAAACCTAAACCAAATAAATTAAAGTTAATAATTAAAAAAAATATGTAAGGTCCCTTGACTTTTCTTCATTAGTACATTCGCATAGTAAATTCATTATATTTTTGAATTGATTAATTTTAGTATTTAAAAATGTGCTTCATTCTCATGGTTAAGGATTAAACTTTCGACCTCATAGTTAAGGGATGAGATGAACGACCATCACAACAGGTTTTATGGTTCATATTCTTCAATTTGATCATTACTAATCTTAATATTTTTAATTTTTAAAATTTCAATCTTAATGCAAACAACATTTTCTTAATTTGTTGACCAATTCTTTTTAAATAATAAAATATAAAATTTTAAAAATAATAAAAATTATTTAATTAAAATTTAAAATTCGTAAAATATAAAAATTAAAAATAATCTAATCAAAATTAAAGTGTAAAGATAAAATTTAGTTTGGATCTAAAAGTCGCTTCAATGTGGGCACTTTATTGCCCAATTTTACTACAGCCAATTGAAATTCATTTCCATCACATTAAAGCTCTGGTAAAGTTTTACAGCTCCTACTAATGCTCCTACTAATGCTCTTTTTCCTGCTTGTATTCTTCCTCTCACTCTGACGTTTTTGGTTATTTTTTACTTTAAACATATTAAATAATTTTATTATTTTAACTTTTTAATAAATTAATATATGTTATATCACCAATGCATTGGCAATAACATATAAATTAATATATATTTAAATTATTTTGATTTAAAAGTTATATTCATTGGCCAATTGAGTGTTAAGAGGATGTGGATTCGAGTATCTTGAAACACATTATTCTTCTATGCAAAAACTAAATATATTTTAAAAATAATTCAGACAAAAACAAATGTTTTAAAAACAGTTATTGATTTTATTATAATAATAGTTTCATATAACTCTATACCAATTAACTAAAATACTTAAATTAATATATTAAATAGTTTAACCAATTTTTCAGATAAGTTATACAATCAATCAAATGAAAATTTTAATCAACATAATCATTTTGAACTCTTATTACAAATTACATTGTCGCTATTGTCGCATTTGCATTTAAACTTATATATTTTAATTAACTTAAATATAAGATATTTAATTTCATCATTACAATAATTAAATACTGTTATAGTTATTTTTAATCTCAATCATAAATCCACGTATTACTGGACTGGTAAAAATAAAAAATAAAAAGTTGTCACCCTGACTATCACTGAAATGAAATGTCGCGTATTTCGAACCTTCGACCAGGTCTCTGCCGGTGTTGCGTCAGCTCTGATTCCCCAAATCCTCTATTTGGATCACTTTCCATATATTACGAATCCATAATTCACCACAACGCGTATCCTCCCTTCACTAACCATAACAAGCCACCTGGCACCTTATGGCATTTTAGTCATTAACCTACCCCCCGTCATTTCCATTGAAAGTCCGAAAATACCCTTTCTCTTATATTAGATCAAGCATAGAATCCAAACCCTCGTTGTTGTTTTTTATTAAAGATAATAATAATATAACGGCAAGAGAAGTAGAAAAAGACAAAATAAAAAGGAATTTATACAAATAAAAGAGAGAACGTTAAAAGAAATTTTCCTATTTTCGAGCCATTTTAATTTTTAAAAAAGAAAAAAAATCGTAATTTCAACTTTCCTTATAAAAAAAATAAACAAGATTCTTCAAATCTAACGTCTCAAAATTAATGATGAAAATTTTCCTTTTATCAATCTTCACTGTAACATTAAATAATAAATTTTCTTTATAATTTTCTTCCTCAGCCCTTCTCTTTCTCTGTGTCTTTGTCTCACTTTTTTTCCCTGACTCGAATTTCTATTTCATTCTTTTCTTTTATCGTTTTCTCGCCGCACTTCTCTTTCTCTGTTATCAGATCAGGTAGGAGAGGAAGGAAGATTGCTGGAACCGTCCGATGTTTGGACTTTTGACTTCGTTGTGATCGGGGGTAATTTAGGATGGGGCAGTGTTACGGCAAAGTTAATCAATCGGGAGTTCATGAAGGAACAACGACGACTATGGTGGTTTCAGCGGATCGGGACGAAACCACGGCACAATTGGCTAATGGCGCTGGTAATGTTCCCTCAGTGAAGAATACTCCAGCTAGGTCTTCGAGCCAGAGTCCATGGCCCAGCCCATACCCGCACGGGGTGTCTGCCAGTCCGCTTCCTCCGGGTGTATCGCCTTCTCCGGCGAGGGCTTCAAGGGGTTCGACGCCGAGGAGATTCTTCCGGCGGCCGTTTCCGCCGCCTTCTCCGGCGAAACACATAAAGGCGTCACTAGTGAAGCGTCTTGGCGGTAAGCCAAAGGAAGGACCGATCCCCGAGGATCGTGGAACTGAACCGGAGCAAGCTTTGGATAAGAACTTTGGTTATGGTAAGAATTTTGGAGCTAAGTATGAGCTTGGAAAGGAAGTCGGGAGGGGACATTTTGGTCATACTTGCTCTGCTAGAGGTAAAAAGGGTGAGCTCAAGGATCAACCTGTCGCTGTTAAGATCATCTCAAAAGCTAAGGTACACTGCTCTCTCTTTTGCTCATTTTCCCTCCTTTTTTATATTGTTTATAATGAGTAATTTTGACTAATTTATCAAGTTCTTTAGATATTTCGATTGTTTTCTCAACGCATTTGGAGGTATTGTATTGGGTTTATAAGATATTCTTAAGAGAATGGCCTTTAGTTAAGAACTTAAGATGGTATTGTTATGTTATTGCAAACATTTGGTGGATGTTTGTTTTCTTGATTCAAGTAAACTCGGCCGGAGTAGGCTCTTAGTTGAAGAATATAAGTTACATAAGCTGTACTATTTATAGAATGATCATGATCATTGATATTTGGCAATTATATGAGCTATATAGGATATACGTGAGTTTAAAGGATACCTCTTGCTTTGATTAGCCGTATCTTTTTTGTCGGTTAGGAGGTAGCGCGATCGCGATTCCCGACCGAAAGAAGACAAAGTCGTATTTGTCTTTACTTGGTGATCATTTAGGGTGTATAGCAATAATGCAGTGCTACTTGGGATATTTTGTACCTAAAGTCTAAAACGGAAATGCAACTGTAGCCACATCAAGCACAATAGAATTTGGTTCGAATGCAAATTTTATTTTCTACTTTCTTCAATGAGAGATTTTTGGTGTAATATCGACATCTTATCCCCTAAATCCTCAGGCCATCTTTCTGCCTACAGAATGGCATTGTTGGTTGAGTGAGTCTGTGGCTGACAACCTTGTTCTACCTTATTTTGTGTGAAAGCAACTCTTTCTAAATTTGTCTTAGGATCATACCTGTTTTCCCTTCCTTTCTCATAATTTAAGCAGATAAGGTTCTCTTTTCTGCATTATACTTGTATTTAAGTTTCCAATATAATTCTTTTTTCTCTTTTTGGTTTCCAATTCACTGGTAAGTTCTCCCCAAAAAAATAAATAAATAAATAACAGGTGATCAAGTGTGTTGATTGACCAAAGGTTCGGCCTGGTGGTTCCTCCCCTCCCTTTATTTGGTGGGGTCTTCTGCAGGACTAGGATCAAATCCTAGGTCCTGTATCTCCATGGGGTTATATATACTCTTTTTTTTAATCAAGGGAGAAAATAATAAGTATGAAATGTTGATTGCAACGGCTGCATTTTAACCAGGTTTAATTTGACAGATGACAACAGCAATATCGATTGAAGATGTTCGAAGGGAGGTGAAAATATTAAAAGCACTATCAGGACATAAGCATCTGGTCAAATTTTATGATGCATGTGAGGATGCCAATAATGTGTATATAGTCATGGAGTACGTCTTCTCTCGTTTCTGTTAAAACTTATTTTAGTAAAATGGTTTATCTTCATTAAAGTCCATGCATTATCCTTTCTACTTGCATATGATTTGATTTTTGGTCTTCTAGTTGGTTCCTTTCCTTCTTTTTAGTAGCTTTAGTTTCTTAACTTTTTGAACATTTCTGCATGGTAATAACAGGCCTGATTTGCTCTGTAGAGATTCGAGAACATTCCAACAGTACCATAAAAAAATTGTATTGCATTTTTAAAGTTTTGGTCTAACAGTAGTGGACTTCTCTATCTTTTCAGATTGTGTGAAGGTGGAGAGCTGTTAGACAGAATTTTGGCGAGGTAATTTGTTTTCTTATAATGTCCATGTTTTTAGGCAGTCTTATTTGCCATTCTGTTTGAATATCATTATCTTTACAGAAGGCAGAAGGTTAGATAAATGGCATTGTATTTGTTCCCTTTTGATTCATGTTAATGGCTGTTAAACAGGCTTTGTTAAACAGGCTTTATGCCTGCCTTTTGTTTGCTACTTTTTTTGCCTTAGATTTTTCATGATTATACAGAAGATTGAAGGCCCCTAATGTGATTAGTGTGATACATTGTGAAACTGAAATGAGAATTTCTCTGTTCCAGGGGAGGAAGGTACACCGAAGACGACGCAAAAGCTATAGTTGTACAAATTTTAAGTGTGGTTTCATTTTGTCATCTGCAGGGAGTTGTTCACCGTGACTTAAAGCCAGAGGTTTTCACTTTTGCATTTGATTTTTATGGACTGTGAAACTGACAAGTATATATTCCGTCAAATTATCACATCTCTAATTCTATACTTTGTTGCTTGAGCTACAGAACTTCCTTTTCACTTCTGGTGGTGAAGATGCAGACATGAAACTAATTGATTTCGGTCTTTCTGATTTTATAAAACCAGGTCATAGCTGATTATACCTTATTTTTTGGGTGGTTGCTTTGTAGATTAGTAATGTTTGTAGATTTTTATAGGATAATTAAGTTTAAACCTACAATCCGCAATATTCTTTCACCTCTGTTCTTCTGTAAATTGGAGAAGAAATTAAGTTGCTTTCATATGTCTAAAACCTTAAGCCATTTAAACCCCAATGAAGCGAAATTGTGTGAGCCTGTGAGGTATTTTTAAACCCCAATGGATTACTAAGTAGGAAGCAGATAAATTTATGTTGGATTTCTATCAATTTACTTTTCTCACTTCATATGATGGACATATATCTTTAGACTGAATCAAAACAAAGCTAAATTCTGCTTTCTTTTTTTAACTTTTGATGTCATGTATGTTTGTAACAGATGAAAGACTCAATGATATTGTTGGAAGTGCTTATTATGTTGCCCCTGAAGTTCTGCATAGATCTTATCGTCTGGAAGCAGATATATGGAGCATTGGAGTAATCACCTACATCTTGTTATGTGGAAGCCGGCCTTTCTGGGCACGTACTGAATCTGGAATTTTTCGTTCTGTGCTAAGATCCGATCCCAATTTTGATGATTTGCCTTGGCCATCTGTCACTCCAGAGGCCAAAGATTTTGTCAAGAGACTCCTAAACAAGGATTACAGAAAAAGAATGACTGCTGTTCAAGCTCTAAGTAAGTTCGCGTACTTAACTGGTGAACATGTGGACTTTACCCCATTGAAATGATTAATTACCTTTGTCTGACAAGCTAGTCACTGTTGGTGGTAGGATTAGCATATTAATTACATATGTCTGAGAAGCCAGTTACTTTTAATGGTAGGATTAACACAAATCAGATGAATTAATATGCTTTTATGACATTTCAGCTCATCCTTGGTTGCGGGATGACAGTCGTCAGGTTCCTCTTGATGTATTGGTCTATAAGTTAGTCAAGCTATATCTGCATGCAACACCATTCAAACGTGCAGCTCTAAAGGTATGATCTCGCTCTCTCTCTCTTCTGTCTCTCTTAATTTATGACAGAAATGTGCAGCAACTTTTGAACCTTTGCTTTCCTTTTCCTCCTGAACATTTCTTGCTCTGGGTTGCCAAAATCTTTTCTGACTAATTGCAAAAGTCTTAGTGAAAGCTATGATTGTTATAGAAAATAGCTCAGTTGAATTAATATTTCGACTTTCAACTATCCAATTTAGTAAAAACTGCCAAACACCCTTCTCCATTTTAAACCTGTTGTGAACGCTAGTGATATGCTTATGAATGTTCTAAACTATAATTGGTATTTTCTGGCAAAGGCTTTAGCTTAATTAAGATCTGTGCTATATTATACTGGTAACAATTCAGCAGAAGTTAGGTTTTTGGCTTTTGTATGTGAAAATTAAAACTCTTCCTTATGCCATGCAAATATTTCATAATTTTGCTGCAATGTTTGACTGCAAAAGAAATTGTGAGAATCTCTTCTGTTGTTGCAATTAATCATGATATCCATATAAATAATGATTGTTTTTGACTGGCTAGAGCTTGTCGAAGTATGTTTGTGTGTGTTAAGGTGCATGAACATTACTTTTGCTTTCTGTCACTCTCTCACTCGTATTTTCGTAATTGTTACAACTGTAGGCTCTTTCAAAAGCATTGACCGAAGATGAGCTGGTTTATCTCAGAGCACAATTCAGGCTGTTGGAACCGAGTAGAGATGGGAGTGTCTCTCTTGAAAATTTTAAAATGGTTATTGACTGCCTCTGTAATCCTGTCAATTCAATTTTAAAACTAAAATGGTTAATGATTTGAAGCTAATCTCTGTTTATTTCTTTACTTCACATGTGACTTAATTAGACAATTATACGGTATCTAAGTTTTTCTAGAGCCCTTATCTTTGATCTCTCTTTTTTCCTTTTTTGTTTATTATTTCATTTAGCTTATATAAAGTCTATATGATATTAGTGTATCATTTTTCAGGCACTTGCTCGAAATGCTACTGAAGCAATGGGTGAATCAAGGGTACCTGACATTCTTAATAATGTAAGTCTCTTACTAGAAGTTTTCCTTGGTTGCAACTTGGGTCATGTTTTTGACTCACAGTTCAGTCTTTTTGGTTAGACATTTTGGCTAAAGAGTCTTCACGTCATGAGGAAAATGGTTTTCATTTAAAATTGCTTTATTAATATGAAAAGATGTGAGGAGTTTGGTGACTTTGTATGCTTTTACTTTCCAAAATAGATAAGCATCTTAATCAGCATTCATGGTAGTTAGATTCTTCTTCCTTTTGATGTTTGTGCTTTCTTGGAATACCACAATACAACCTCCCCGTCTCCCCTGCTTTGGTCTTTTATCGGTCATTTGAATTTCAGTTCCTTATCATTGTATTGCTGTTTTCTCAGATTGGAACACTTGCATATAGGAAGATGTACTTTGAAGAGTTTTGTGCTGCTGCAATTAGCACACATCAATTGGAAGCAGTTGAAGGTTGGGAGCAGATTGCCTCCACTGCTTTTGAACATTTTGAACAGGAGGGCAATAGAGTAATCTCAATTGAAGAATTGGCACGGGTAGGTTGCTTGTTGCTTCCACGCATCTCGCTATCTCAGCTTGAACTTATTATTGTACTACTATGGAGTTGTGATTTCTTTGATTTGACTGCAGGAGTTGAATGTTGGCCCTTCAGCTTATTCATTCCTCAAAGACTGGATCAGGGTCTCGGATGGAAAGCTAAGCTTGCTTGGATATACCAAATTTTTACATGGTGTGACGCTTCGTAGCTCAAATACAAGACATCATTAATCTATAGCTGTTGATATATACAGTTCTTAAAAAAAATTCATGGCATTTAGAATGACTTGTGATAATTTTTTTTTTTTCGAAAATTATTTTTGCTTTAGGGGGAAAAAATGTGCATAAGTGAATATTGTTAGTGAGATTGTGGAGGAAAAGTTACAATGAGAAGATTGATTTTGCCCATGTCCCGTTTCTTGCTTATCGTGCATGAATGAATGTGGGTGTCGGGCTTCCAGATTTTGAGCTTTGAATTAAGATTAGAAGATGGACTGTTGTAAGATGTGCGGTGGTTGTACGAAGTTTTAATGTTAAGTTTTTTAAAATTTTAAATTAGTAAAAAAAAAATATTTATATTTTGATCTCTTTAAAAATCTAAAATTTTGATTTAATCTTTTAAAAATTATTTTTTTATTATCGTGAAAAATTTTAATTTAATTTCAATCTCTCTAAATACAATTTCTGGTTTCTCCATCAAAGTCTAAATGCAATGATGAAATGGGTTGTTGAAGACATGTATTGTAATGCATAAAACAATGGGGGTTTGAATTTGAGTTTTTACAGTATACTGCTCCTCCTTTGTCCGTTAACAATAATAATCGGTTCCAACAATTTTCCTAATTTTCAAAAGCACCCCCATTCTTTTAATTTCAGCTCTGTCAAATTTAAAGCAGAAATTTTATGTTATCCACTACATTGAAAACAAAAGCAAAGAGTCGTTAATTTTGGGTTGATAGATTACTCATCCATATGCTGTTTAAATGATTATTGAGGGTTGGGTTGGGTGATTATTGCACATCTCTTTCAGATAGGATTCGTACATTATGTTACCATGTCTCTATCTTTCTCCTTGTCCTCAAAATTAACAAGTTGGACAGTCTTAATTATGTATATCTATTACCATCACCGCCCAGTAACAGTAAAATGCCATGAATTTATCAACTTTGAATATGAATGATACCAAAGAAGGAAATGTCATCTTCAAATGAATGCTTTATATTCAATAATGCCATCTCTATCTATAATTTTGTTTCAAGTACAAGAGGATGGATGCATATATATATATTTCATGCCCAATTTTTATTTCTAATTACTGAAAATAATATCAAAATGGGCAAGTTGGTGCCTAGAGTAAAAAAATTATTAAGATGTAGATGAATATAAGCAATCTCATTAAAGACCTCTTAAATTATGGAAATAAAAATACAAAAATAATACAGCTCCTCAGAACCCTAAAAATTATTAAATTTTATTGCACGTACGTTCAATGAGTTCATACTGCATGGCTTTAACCTTGGAATTTTCTCAACATAAATGGTTCAGTGTTGAGGCTGCTTATTCCCCAACCATATAAACAGGGTCTGAAAAAAAGAGTAGGAAACTGAACTTGTAATATAAGAAACTCATACCAACCAGAAGTATTTGGAGGATATAAGTAAACAAACAAACTCGTGCATTCGTCATCCCAGGGACTTATACGTGACTGTCAAGTCACAATTTATGCAATTTTTTTTCTACAAAAATTAATTAATTAAATTTTAAAAAAAAAGTACTATTCGTACTAAAAAAAGAATTTATGCATGATAAAGATTACTGTGTTGAACCCAACAAGTGGCTCCAGTGAAAAAGAGGATGATGTTCATCTTAGGGATCTCGGGTTCGAGCGCCTATGTGTGCGAGGTGTGTGTACGTTGTCAAAGGATTAAGAAAGTATAAACAGATATTATCATGTAATCACATTAATATATTCAAAAAATATATATATATACAGTGTTAGAACGAAAGGAAACGGCACTTAATTTTAAATTGCATAAATATCATTGACGTGCAGTTTTAGTAAACCATTACAAGAAATTTTTGGAAAACCAAATTAATTCCACTTCATACGCATGTCAGTATTTCCCGGAGAAATCAATGCTGAATCTTTGTTTCTCCCTTGGATTTTTAGGAAGTGGGTGACTAAATTAAACATTTGTGTGATTTGATAATTCACAACATTGACAAAAAATGTATCATCAAGGAGGGTTGGGTGTAGAACTAAAAGATGGGTTGACAGCAGCTGTAGAAATCTGAGCTCCGCTAATTTTTATCATTGAAACCAGGCCGTAACCAAGTTTTATTCAAGTAAACAGAACATTGTGGATGACTCACATTAAGATTGCAGAAATGCAATTTACATCGCTTAATATCATCACATCACGTATGAAAACGGACTAGCAAATACCCAGAGTCCATACTGTAATGCATTTCGATCACACACCAAGACAAGAGGGGGAAAGCCAAGTTTCAACATGGGAGCAAGTCATTGTGAAGTCTTGGTCAAGCTTCTAAGGAAAAACCGACCAATCATTACAATGCACATACAAGTAATACAAAGTATATATGGGTTTTTCTTTATTTTTATAGCCAACCAGAAACGGATATTATAATGGTAATAAACATGATAGAATCTCAAATACTCAAGGTGATAAACATCCTTGAAATGTACTCCACCGCTAATCTTTCAACTTCGCTTGTTAACTTAATGTGATGATTGATCAATAGTTTCAGCAATGTAGGGATGCTGAGAAGGACAAAGAGAGCAAAGGATTTAGATGATAAATGCTTCTGCTGTGTGACAAGCTACCGGCATACGTGTTAAGTACGGCCAACAGACTAGAAACAGAAGAAAAAGTAACCCTTTCTTCCCTGCTACTTATTCTAATCAACAGTTCCTTCGTTTGTTATGCTTCTCAGCATCCATGAATAAAGCTAATAGCAAACTATGCAAAAAGTTTGATGGGAAAGGTAAACTATAGAAAATATTTTAAACCTCGTTTTAATCACTATTCCCAAATGTGTACCGAAGAAGAAGCACGAACATAGGGAAAAACTCCCTTCCTTCAACTGGTTGTGCTCCTTAACTAGAGCTCAACAAAAACTAATTAAGTAAGCGTGCATCTGAATCCATGGATGGGAAATTTGTGCCTCTTTAAAATACCAGGACAGAGTGAAGAAAGAAAGCATTTGATGGAACAATTAAGGGAGCCATTTTACTAAATTTGAACATTCAATAATGACATCTTGAGGATCAAATTTAGGGTTTTAGATATGTCATGAGTGACAAAGCCATGGCATTAGGGGGCTCGTCTTTAATCAGATATTTCATATCTGTCTGTGTCAACACCTGCAATGGCTTAGCTCTTACTTCTTGCAAAACCTGTCGTTGTCCTATGCTGACTCTACAAGACTTGTAATAATTACAATGAAAGGTCTATTATTCATTCAAATAGAGCAAGCTAGCTATCTATAGAGAAAATAAAATAGAACACATATAACTAAGATAATCGACATGATTACTCTGCATCATACCAAATTCGAGATTTAATGCGTTTCCATCCATCCCCATGCAAAGCAGGTAACCGATAATACGGATCTTGTTAGTGTAACATGAATGAAGATAAAAAGCCCATGTACATAGGAGTGGAAAAAGTAAGGTGATTGCATCATGGTAATTCCAAACTGTTAAAGAAAGGGCAAACCCTTTTCAGTTTAACTGTGGCCCTTTACCGAGGCCAAGCTCTCCACCATGAAACCCTAGAGAGAAATGGAAAAAAATGAGTTAGAAAGCAATAGATTTAAAAAGAGAAGAGAGAATGCATAATATACCACAACTCGAAGCCATATCTGAAAACAGCTGAAACAGACAGATCAGATAGTGGAAGGCATCATGGGATATATCCGCCAAAATGATGAACTTGAAAGTAGTGTTGGGAGTTGAGACTGACCAAATAACACATAGGACTGCAGAAATATGAAAAAAAATAAAGTAATGATGAAACCTTTTCTTCTAGATGACGAAAATAAAATTGGTCAAGAAAACCCTTCATCATTACCCCACAATTTGCACATAACTAACAAATAACTCCTAAAGGAGGAAAGAAAGAACACCCAGAAAAATCATAAGCAAACCTTTACATGCTGCTATCGATGATCTAAGATATATACCCTTTACTGCACGGCTCGATATGAGAGCAATAATTGGGAGGAATGAAGCCTGGTCCGACAACACTGGCACAAGCTCAAACCATTTAACAACCAAGTGACGAACAGCTTCCGTACAGGCAAAATGGAATGGAACCGGTGTCCTCGGGCCAGACAACGTTCCCCTCAAAAGAGTAGCTCCTTTAGAACATCCCAATTAAAACCATCTTGAAAAGAGACTTCTCTTTGAATTGTTGATTGCATCTATGTGCTTGTCTTCAAGGGGTTAATTAATAATACAATTGTCTTATCGTTTCCCCTCCCCCTCCCCCCCCCCCCCCCCCAAAAGAGTATTGCCTGTTTTCAAGGGGGACTGAGATGGATAGAAAAAAGAGAGAGAGCGAGCGAGCGAGGGATGGATGGATGGGAGAGTGATGGAGTGGGGCGGTCGTGATATAATGAAGAGAATGATACGGGTGAAGCCGTGAGGGGGTGTATATGATGAGTAACAAGGAGGGGGAAACCAACGTTAAGAAAGGCAAAACATAGCTGGTCACTCTACCCTACAAGCTGCTTCCTCAGTTACAGAAATGACCACGACCAATTGCACTCTAATCTTTCTCTTTCATTGCTCTCTAACATTCTACTTTTTTTCTCCCTCTCTCTTTATACTTTG
The DNA here is from genome assembly GCA_039519145.1 of Kokia cookei. NCBI lineage: Eukaryota > Viridiplantae > Streptophyta > Magnoliopsida > Malvales > Malvaceae > Kokia > Kokia cookei. The sequence goes on along the minus strand of CM076908.1, from coordinate 3,008,482 downwards.
GGTGTTTTCAACTTTTACCTATTTTCAGAAAACCTCCTTTATGAACTATGGATTCCCTACATGATTATCGTACAATGAAAGTTGACCGGTTTAAATGACTCCATTGGAGTGAAACATATCATTAGGCTTAGGCACAAGCATGATTGATGGTGTCACCAAGCACCACTACCCAAAATTAGGAGTATATGCATATTTGAAGGAAAAATTAGGGATATAAGCAGAAATTTTAATTATTTAGAGGGATGTGTTTTGAAAAAGTAATTCTTGAAAAATACTTTTCATAAAATGTGTTTTTTTAGTATATTAGTTTTTTTTAGTTAGATGGTCAAATGTTAGTGTCTCATTCTTGAGTTTCAAGTTTGATTCATTTGCTAAGCTTATTTGTATTTTTTTTATTTCATGATTTTCAATTTTTTTTATTTTTAATTCATAATTTTAATTAATAACTCTCTCATTTATATAAATAAAATAATAAATATGTATTTAAATAATTTAAAAAATATATTTTTTATATTTATCATTATGTTAAATATATTCTATTTTTTTAAAAAAACATCAACTAATTATAGATTCTAGTATTATAAAATCAATTAATTATTTCAAATATCATGAATTTCAGTGAATATAATTTTTATACATAAAATATTTATTTTTCAATCTAAATCATGAGTGTCATGTATTTGAAATAATTAATTGAAATATTTCACATATAAAAATAATGATATTTGAGAAATAATTATTTTTATATTTTATAAATAGAAATAATAATAATAATATTTAAAATAAATATTTGATTTAATAATATTAGAATTTACCATAGGTGAAAAGAAAAAAAATTATCCAACATGTAAATATTATATAAAATAAAAAATAAATAAAAACATTAGTTGATACTCTTCAAAAAAATAAAATGATTTTAACATAATGAAATATATCAAATATATTTTCATTATATAATTTTATATCGATTATTTTTATTTATATAAACAAAAGAGTTATTCATTTAAAATAAGATAAAAACTTGAAAATAACATAAAATTGAAACAAAAAATAAATAAATGTAGTTGAGATAATAATGGAAGTTGACCTGTAAAAAGAAAGCAATTTTTGGTGAAAATGTTTATGGAAATTAAAGGAAGCCTATTGCTCTGAATAATCAAAATTTTAGGGAACATCCTTAATTTTGTTTTTCCCATATTAGCCAAAACAGTAATGAGTAGAGCGAAATTAGCTTGCTCGATCCTAAGAGCAGTATAATGAACCGTGAAAATATAATGATGACATAAATAATTGGAAAGAAAAGGAATCAAAGAAAAAGTGAGTCAGTGGACCTTCTTTTGTCTAATTCACTGAAACGGGTTATTATGGAGAAACCCCCTCCCAATGGATAGATTCAATGCCCCCCGTAATAGGCATTTTCTTTTCTTGACCAAAACACCCTTGCACTATTAATAACTACACTATTAATAACTGTCTTCCTATTATCTAACCAATCGAACAAAGTGATTGTTCTAAATTAATTTAACTAAATTAATAAAAAGTGAGTCAAATATTAAAACGAGAAATAATAAGTGTTTTTATACCAAGAAATAACATGTTACTTTTGGTACTTATCAAAATACAAATTTGATGTTGCCACATTGTCAGACGACACCCTTTCCGATGTGATTATTTAATCATGACTCCCCAACATTTCCAATTCTTTCATTGAATTGATGCCATCAATGTGTCAGGCGACACCACTTTAAAAAGATATTTTTTTTGTATTCCTACAATATGTGTCTAGTATTTAAAGAGACTTGTATATATTTTTTTGTATTGCCTGATAATGTGACGACACCATTTAAAAAATAATTTTTCACTTGAAATAATTGGATGATGATGATGAGTTGATTTTGGAGTTGATACCACACAATAATAAAACCTAAATTTATTATAAAAAAACATGATTTACATAAATAATTTATAATATACCCATTTTCGTAATTAATTTTTTATTATTCATGTAAAAAAACCTTACTTTAGGGGTGTAAATGAACATAAAATTCGATAAATTATTCGTGAACCGTTCGTATAACGTTTGTTTATGTTTGTTTACTATGCTAAATAAACGAGTATGAACAAAATTTTTATGTTCTTTTATGTTCACAAATAAGCTCGTTTAAAAGCACGTTTATTGACTCATTTATTTATTAATGATATTTTGTATAAAAATATTAAAATAATGTATGTATGTGTGTATGTATGTATTTATTGTTTGTTATTCATTAACATTATTCGTGAACATGTTCAATTATATGTTAATGAACATGTTCGTTTAATGTTTGTGAACATGTTCGATTAAGTTAAATGAACATGTTCATGAACAATAAACAAACGAACATGATAAAAAATTTGAAATTATTAATGAACACAAACTGAACACGAACAAACTTAAAAATAACCAGACGAAGTTTATTCGTCCAAGCTGAGTTTACGTACCCTACCCGAATGCTCGTAGAACAATAAGGTTTTGGCATTGTAGTAAGAAATAATGGTGGGTTGGATGAGATTATAGTGTTTTGAGAATGTTGGAAAAACAGACAATACTTTTGAGGGTGTCAGGATAAAAGCCATAACAAAACTAGTATCCATCTACAGTAGACGCACCCCCCTCCAATTAATGCCTTCACTTCTCGCTGTTGTCCTCGTTTTTCTGTCACCCCATTGCTTTCATCTTCCCTCCCACATTACTTGTGCGCCATTAACTAGGAAAACTGGTTAGGGATTACTGAAGTTACTGATTTAACAGTCTTCTAATTTACATATTCATATGTTGGGGGCAATAAATTAAATTTCGAATGGCAAATCTTTGAAATTCTGATGCAGAAGGGAACTGTATTTGAAAGTTATTGTACATACAGCTGCAGTTGCCTCTGCTCCATTTACTGTTCCCCGTGCAGTGCAAAGTTGTATTTATGAAACACTGCTCCTATAATTAATAATCATGTAATTGTGGAAAATCCTGGTGCCATATAATATTCATGCCACCTGTAACTAACTCACCATGCAAAATGTAGAGTAAAATTGATATAAATTGAAAGTTGGTTCAGCTAATACAATTAGTTGAAAGAGTTGGCGCTTTGACGTCTTGGTTTTTTTTAAGCTGAAGGGAGTAGGGGAAGGTCTGTAGCCAATGCCATGCACCATTTTATCTGTCCCTTTGTGTTTCTGGACTGAACATGGAGTGTCAAAGGGAGAGGACGATAGTAGCTCCTTACAGTCTTGAAAACTGTGTGAAACAAAGGGGAGAGTGATATACAGAGGTAGAGAGAAAGTTGGAAAGAAACAACACGTTCATGTCAAATCCTGCATCTCTCCAGCCCAACAAAAACTCACAATTAAAATAGTAAATAAATGCAGCTACTTTTTCAGTTTTTCTTTTCTCCCTTACAGGCTTTAGCTTAGGTTTGAAATGGGGCTGATGTACTCTTCTCCATATGCATGGTCACGTGCTCTTGCTTTCTCTTTCTCGTTCCAAAAAAATTTAAAAAGGAGGGGCAGAGTTGAAAGAGGGGGTAAAGTTTAACACAGCTTTAGCAACTCCAAGTGAAATCAGTGTCTGAATGGAGAACAGGGAAATAGTCTACTCCATTAAGCACAACCAAAGTACTAAGGGAGTGCTTCCATGGGTTGTATTTGTTGATTGTAGAATATTCCACACCCACTCACGCACTCTAGGAAATTATTTTCAGCCTCCTCACTCTCACACTCACAACATTTTCAGAATTCATTTCAAGTTTCAAACCCCTACCCCCACATAGATTAGGCTGTAGCATTGTAATTAGTGAAAGTTGGAAGTACATGAGGAGTAGACACCTTTTCTCATTGTAATTAATGAACAAAAAAGGACCTTCTCTGATTGTTTTCTTTCCTCTCCTCTGCTCTGCAGTAGCAGGCAGCCTTTCCCCTCCAATCACCCCTTGTATTTATAATTAAAAAAAAATAGACGATAACGTGATGAATTTACCAGCCGTAGAATGATTCGAGGGTGAAGGGTTAATATTTCACAGCAACAAGTGAAAGCACTGAACCATGATGAAAATGGATGAGTTTGGGCAACATTTGAGCCAATCTAAAAGGTCGGTCCACGGACCTGGACTTGCTCAAGCTTTTAGCCCAAAATGTAGACTAGGAGAATAATGCAGTATCCATTTTCACGCCTACCGTTGTGGATGTCAGGTCTGTTTAATGCTGAAAATCTTATTTAGATAAGTTAATTTAAATAATTTAATTTTGTATCATGTCAAGTATAAACATTAAATGTTTTTTAAACAAATAATATTAATTGTTTGTAAATTTTAAATTAAATATATAAACCTTATTTTAGATGTAGAAATTATTACAAACATGATATTTATAAATTTAAATATATAGAGATTTAAAATAAATATAAAAAAGGAATGTAATTATATGTCTACTATAAGAATAACAAAAAAACGTATATCTATATGTTTGCTATTTAAAGTGAATTAATTAAACTAAATGTTATAAGAATGGTAGATAAATAATTAAAGATATTTTGATAATTTTCTTTTAAAACCATCCATTTTTATTTGCAAAAATAGCACTTATTAGTAGAAGTGATCATGGGCCGGGCCGGGTTGGATTCGGATTGGATTTCAATAAAATTTTAAATTCATTTTCAAGGTCCGAGCCTGTCTTGGCCTGAAATAAGCCTAAAAATTAGCTCAAGCTCGACCCATATTATAATAGTTAAACCCTAACCCGGCCCAACCCGACCCATATTAATTTTTTAAGATTATTTTATTATATAAATAATTATAAAATATGTACACTTAAAAATATTAAAACAAATATTAAAACAACAAACAAATTAAAAACGATATTAAAACAATTCGTAAAACAACAAATAAATTGAAAATGCAATAAGCACCATTTATATTAAGATAGTTACAACTAAAATAGTAGCAAAATTAATGATAAAATAAATTTTCTACAATATCCAAAAAATATTAATAATGGATGCCAAATAATAATAAAAGCGACAGCAAAATAACATAAACAAACAGAAAATTAAAATATTTACAAATTGAAAACCTCTACGTATTAGTTAGCTTTCCTTGTAGAAATATGAATACACTTAATAAGTAAATTTTAATAATGTTTTATAATTTTTATAATTTTTTTTCAATTTTAAAATAAATTTAAGCTTTGAAATGAATGGACTTGAACAATTATATGTCGAGGTTCATTTCAGAAAAATAAAAAAATATTCTTTTTACCTAAAAAAATTTGAAAATTTTTGTTGATATGACAAATGACATGATACTATCACATCAAAAACGTCATGTTAACACTATTAACGGTCACGCCAACATTGTAACAATCAACGTTAGTCAAAGAATTTATTTGACTAATTTTATTACTTCAAGGACTCAATTATGTGTAAAAACTTCGTAAGGGTATAATTAATTTTTTTCAAAAAAGTTCAAGGCCCTAAAATATCAGTAAGCCATATGAATAAGTTTCTTGATTTACTTTTAAAATTGATTTTATTGGATAGAAAAAAAAACACCCTTTGACCAACAGTGCTTTTATTGTCTGAGGGCATGTTTAACATCGAGATTATAGTTAGTATCATAATAGTGGATGTATCGTTTTTTACAGGAATTGGTACATATTGGTATTGATCTATTCTAGCGTACTATTTCGAATTTATTGAAAATTTTAAAAAATATTTAATATATATATATATATATTAAATAAATCTTAAAAATAAAATATTTATCAATTATATAAAATACTCGTGAATAAATTTCAAAACAAAAAATTATTATTCAATCAATCCAAAATTAAGAAGAGAAAACAATATCATGTATTAAATGGTAATATAATCCACAACATTAGCCCTTAATATACATATCACAAATTGAAAGAGTTGTTTGAAACCAAGCTAGAGGCCGAGATTTTAGAGATTTAGGCATTTAGCTTTTTTTCCTCATCTTATAAAAGATGGTAAAAGTGAGAAGATCTTTTAAAACTGTGAGTGAGTTTATTTTTTTATTATTATATTTCAAATTTTAAACTTTGCTCAATCAAGTGTATATTTTTTCTTGGTTAATACAAGTGTTGATTTTCAAAGTTTCAAATAAGACAAATTATAAAAACATGTTTTTAATATTATTTGGTGCCCTCATATTCCATTTGATATGATCGGGATTTATTGGAACGTGTGACCGAAACGAATAAAATTTTTGTTGTTACAAAAAAAAAATCATTTAATGTTCCATTTTAGCATTAGAATGATCGTAATTTATCCGAAATCAACCACCATAGTCAAAAGCAATGGTAAAAGATAGCTTTTCAAACCAAACAAAAAATTGAAAATTCTAGCATTTTTGTTTTTTTAAGTTAATTTTGGTGTCAAATTAGAAATATATCATTTTTTTTTTTGTAATAGCTACAAATTATAATATGATTTATATATTAAAATCAAGTTTTATAAATAATCTAAACTAACTGTTTAAAAAGTATTTAAAATTTATAAGCATTAAGAATTAAAGTTGTTATTATGTCAGTTTTAAAAGTAATCATTGTTAATAAGTGGTAACAAAGAATATAAAATTAAATAATTAGATAATCGATTTGTAATTTTTTTATAATTGAATGATAAAAAGAATTTACTAGTCGTTGAGTCGAATTGTCATTTTGTAACTTTTATTAATTAGACAATTAAAATAATTTATTGATAGTTTGGTAACTACTGCTGAAATTTACCCTTTAAAAAAAAAAAGTCTACGCTAATTTTCAAAAGGACTTAAATTAGCCTTAATTTATCCATAAAAAAAAAAAAAGCGAAAAACAAGTTTAAACGATAATCCTTATCATCGCCAATTGGATGCAGTAATGTCAGGTTATGACCAAGACATCATCGAACCACTTTATGCCATCAAAAAAGGATCTACTTGGGCAACTTGCATTGCATTGAACAACTTCCTTAAACTCAAAGCGACAAAACTCCTCGACAATGACTGCAATTTAATCCTTTCTATCTTCCTCATCTCCAGGTTGAAAGGCTAAGTATCAACAATTCAACGTCCCTCAAAAAAAAAAAAAAAAAATAATAATAATAATAATTACACCACAAGTCATCCAATTGTGGATCTATTTCTTTTTTGACTTCCCAACCATGAATATTTTAAATTGATCACTCAACAATTAAATGTTGTCAAGTGTTTGGCTTAAAGGTGACATGATAGTTAAAAGTTGGTATACTAATAAATTTAACCCTAAATTTTTACATACTATATCAATTTAGTGATGATAAAAAAAAAGTTAACCCTCAACCCTTCTTCGTCCCTCGTGAGAAATGGACCAACAAAAAAATCTCGATTAGTTAGGTGACCAATTTTTTAAAAAGATTATAATTGGGTGACCTATAGTGTAATTTACTAAAAAAACAAAAACCCCTAAATTGGAAGCGTTGAATCCGACATGGTGGCCCCATGTCACTCAGGGTCTGCCATCTTGCCCCCGTAACGGTCGTTGCTGGAGGTTTTAACAGATTGTAAAGAGGGAAAAAGGTGCCAGCTCCCTCAGATAAGTGGTAATCCCTTGACTGTTTAACTGGATTTGGATGTGCACCACGAATTATCGCCATTCTGAGCTAATGCATTGGTTCATTGCATTGATGTTACCCAGACGGAAGAAAATTGTAGCCATCAAACGAAGGTTATTGATCTCTCGCCTAATACAAATAAAAGCATACGTCTTTTTCAAATAATACAGTTTTCATCATTGTGTTACGACTTACGACCTTAACCCCTCCTCTCTTTCCTCCCCACACTTTATTTTATCTATGTTCACTATTATTACCTCATTCCGTCTTTTCTAACGGATGATAAAGTGTCTTAAAACTCTGACTGATTCAGCCCACCAGATTCTCCAAATTAAATTAAATTATAAATATTGAACCCATTTACCTTATTTTAATTATTGTCAAAAATATTTAGTTTCAGAAAAGGTATTAAGTTAATCTATAAATTACCGTATAAGCATATCTTAGACATAGTGTTTTTTTCTATTAATAATTTAATATATGTAAATTTATTTTTTAAAAAACTACCATGAATGATACATAATTATAATTTTTTGTCACTTATATTACTTTTTTTTTTTTTTTAAATTTTTTAAAATATTTTCTGCAAATGCATGCTAAATCTTTTAAACTTACTTTTAATCCAATTACATATATTAGCTTTGAAATGTATCCAATTTTTTTCTTTGCTTTTGTATTTTAATTAATTTATTTTCCATTAAAATTTCCTAAATAATGATAATTTTAAATTTTAAAAATTCAAATTAATGAATCCTAATATATATAATTCAGTTAAATATAAGTTTAAAATTGTTAGTTTTACTTGAAGTCTAATTATAATTTAATTTTATAGTACTTCAATATGTTTATAAAGTAATTAAATTTCATTATGTTTTTAATTAAAAAGATAAATTAAATGAAAACATATATATATATAAAATAGCAATACTCAGTAAATAGATCTTATATATGATTTTCTTTTGACAAAAGTGGGTATTTTTTTTAATTTACGAGGATGTATGTGTATTTTAGAGCAAAAGTGTGGAAGTAGATATCTCTTTATCTTTTATATTGTTGTATAAAAAATATTGTATATTCAAAATTAAATTATATATATCTATGAAAATTAAAATATAAATTCATCATTTAATAATTTATATCTCTATAATATATTTTATAAAATTTAAAACATCAATAACTAAATTTACCATTTTGGAGACTTGCCAACTCCTTCAATCAATTGTATTATATGTTACACAGAATTATATTGATGTGTGATACAACATGCTATATAATTTTAAATTTAAAATATCAAAATTACGAGGAAGTTTCAAGCAAAAACAGAAGGAAAGAAAGAAATTAGAAAAATCCATTACATGATGACAAACATTCCTTTCTATGAGATATATGACCCATAAACAACTATATGCTACTCTAAATGTTAACATCCCATTGGTTATGAATTTTGAAGACTTGATACCCAATTTGATATTAATAAACCACAGCTAAATGTTCATTTGGAAAATTCCTAATCAGAATCCTATGTTGTTCTAGATTGTAATCTTGTACGTACGTATCTTCTTGATCATTAAAGACAAAAATAATTATGGTTTTAAAAAATAAAATAAAATAAAAGGATGTTGCCGAAAACCACGTGGCGAGCAGGCTGTGGGGAAGGAAAAAGGGCAAAGCGAGACAGACACCCAGATTCTCAGTTTCTTACGATATCGATCGAATCTGGGGCACGTGTCCGCCAATTTAAATCAATCTTTTCTGGGGTCGAACCACAAGGTTAGCGACACGTCACCGCGTGGCAACTCAAAACTCCCAAGCAAAAAGAGACGGCGTATGGGTACGAAGTTCTGACCAGAGGCAGGTGGCAGGTGGTGATTGGATGACGTGTGACAGCTGAAAGATACTTGTCCCAAGGCGAGTGTTTTTTATTTGCGATTCCAGTTGCTTCCCTTAATTAAATGAAAAGGGTTTTTTTTTTTTTTTTAAATATAATATAAAAGGGGGAATCAAAGTTGAGTACGTTGAGACTGCGCTGTGACAGCGACGCCTTGGAACCAATCTCCTGGCTGGAGCTGGGTTCTATTTTTTATCAATGGCATTAGCCGAGGAAGGAGGATGAAAGTATGTGGATGGGAAGTTTCTCCAAGAAGCTGCATGGATATATTTGTAGTTGGCTTGGTTGTAAATGGAATGTCAGTATATGAAATTAAAAGAATGAATTTGATTTTAAGTGGTGGAACGTGATTCATGCAGCCGACATTTTCTATATTATAAAAAACAAGACTTGTTGAAGTGATGATTCTGACAAATTATATTTTAATATTGGATTAACTATTAACACATGAAGCACGGAATGGGAAGTCTGTAAAATGTGAAGTGATGCTTAAACATGATGACTTCAAATTCAATTATTTTATTTTATCATTAGAAAATAAGTTAGCCAAGAAAGAGAACGACTTGGAGTTGATGCAGACATAAAACCTTTACTTCTCCCTTTTCTACCTCAAGGCCTTACCCCTCGGATTAAGGAAAAAATCTAGCACAAAAGATAGAAATAGAAATGAAAAGGAAAATGGGCAAAAATTGTTGAGGCAAAAGTGGAAAAGTACTGTACGTTATCAGAGATCCCATAGAGTTTGGATATAAAGTAGGAATTGGCAGAATTTAGACGTCCTGTGAGACTCAAACCCAAGCAGATAGATATTTAGGGTTGTATATAAATACCAGCATATTCACAAGTACAAACGTCTACAAACATTCCCTGTTTCTTCGATTCGTACTGCCACCTACTGGCTTGCCGGGCAAAGATTCGCAGCAGTTGAATTTATTAGGAAGCAAAGTCCAGGGCAAAGATGTTTGATGGGGAAGAATATAGAGAGGAGTTGGGTGAGCCTTTTTCCAGCGTGGCTCAAGTTGCACCAACTAAAAAGAAGAAAAACAAGAACAAGAGGAGGTTCAGCGATGAACAAATCAAATCTCTGGAATTGATGTTTGAATCGGAAACCAGGCTTGAACCTCGAAAGAAGTTGCAGGTGGCTAAAGAGTTGGGTTTGCAGCCACGACAGGTTGCCATATGGTTTCAGAACAAGAGAGCCAGGTGGAAATCCAAGCAACTTGAACGAGATTACACCATCCTACAAGCCAATTACGATAATCTAGCTTCCAAGTACGAAAGTTTAAAGAGAGAAAAGCAGGCCGTACTCACTCAGGTACTTCAGTACTATCTTATCTTAATCTACTTGTTTGCATAATTTAAAAAAAAAAAAAAAAACAATGAAACTTTGTCAGGGCTCTAACAGATTTTTTTTTGTTTTTGTTTCTAAACTCTTAATTAACAGTTGCAGAAGCTGAACGATTTGATTAAGAAGCCAAAAGAGGAGGAGCAGTGTTGCGGACAAGTTAACGCTATGGGGTGCAGTGAGGGAGCCTCAGATAAGGGAGAGACGACTGTGAAGTCTGATTCAGAAGGGCAGCTTAGTTTATCAATGGGAATATCGGAACCCGCACTAGGAGCCCTATCGGATGATGATAGTGCCATAAGGACGGGTTATTTCGGACTCGAAGAAGAGCCCAACCTTATGAGCATGGTGGATCCAGCTGACGGTTCTTTGTCCTCTCCAGAAGATTGGCGCAGTTTAGACTCTGACGGTCTTTTTGATCAGTCCCCTTGTGGTTACCAATGGTGGGATTTTTGGTCTTGAAATAAACAAAATCAAAACTATATAGAGGAAAATGTATGCAAATAATCTTTCCTGCTCTACACTGGGCCACATGGGGAAAGCAGGTCTATGTACCATTGAAATTTAGATGAAGAGAAGTAGATTTTGCGGTCGTCTAGATTCTAAAACCCAAACTTCGGCATCCCTGGTATGTACCACTTTGGATTAGGACACAGAACTGGAGTTCACTTCTTGCTTACAAATCGTGTGCATGTGTGTTTGCATTTGAGACCGGGAGAGAGAGGAACAGTAAAGGAGGAGCTTAACCAGACCTTATACCATTTTCAAAGCTCAATAAATGATATATTCAAATCACTTTTTCAGTTTCCTGCATGAGATTCAATCTTCAATTCCAGTACTTGTTATATGCTGATTATAGCAGATAAGATTCCCCTGTCCTCTCTGAAACTAGAACAGAGAGTATAAAATTGCTGTTATCAATGTTCATATCTTGGATGATAAAAGGCTAATTTCTTCTGGGATTCTTCCTTCCTACTCAATTTTGTCTTTACACCTTCAACTAATTTCCTTTTGACTGAAAGATTAAACTATATCAAGTAAAACTGTTAAAATGTGATCCTATTTTATATATAAACACAACCACTTACAGCGCATTGCTTCTATCATTGTACTGCAGTTAATCATTAGATTAGATGTTGGCAATGTATCCAACTCAGATGAAGGGTAAGAAGAGACATCAACTCTATATTCAATTTTAATTTCGACTTTTTCTTTTTTATGTTCAACTAAGTTTTTTGCAGGTACACACATATATTTAAAACTCACCAAATAGTAACCTTTGTGAATGTGGCCTAAAGCCTAAATGGATTTAACCTGAGGTTACGATGGGCCCTTGTTCAACTTCTTCATAGGTTGGGTTGGGTATTATATTCTATTTCTTAATGGATCAGACCAGGAGTTTTGGACATTTTAATAAACCCACAAGCCTGGGCCAAGGAAACACCGATAACGACTCTTCACGGGTTTCATGGTATCCCAACTTTTATATTGTAACAACTTCTTTATCTGGTTACATCATGTACATTAAAAACAAGTTAAACAACTTCCGTACCATAATTAATTTATTTTATCAGGAATCATAGACTCATAGTTCAACAACAAATTAAATGCTTTTCTTTCCGATTCCATGATAACAAAATGACATGTTAATGAGGTATCGCTTAGCGTTATAGTTATATTATTGTCATGGTCCCTTTTTTTTTTTTCTCTTCTTAATTCTTTAATTAATCGAACTCTATTCTGTAATCACTCGAATTCATAATTATATTATGTTTGATGCCCATGAATCTTATACACCATCAATAAACCACAATTCGACACATCATTAATAAAAAAAAAATTGAACTACTTTCTGATAAATATTTAAGATTTTATTTGAACCTAATTAAAGTTAATTATTATTTCTTATTTTCTTCTCTTATCAACAACAATAGAAGGTAAGACTTTTGAGAAAAAAAAAAAAAAAGTATACCTAATACAAATTGTTTTGTTTGGTTGGAAGTGGTACATCATTGGCCGAGATTGAATAGTAATGAGAAGAAGAGAGCGCCCCTATGCTTGAAAGAAAGAAAATACTGCACTGATTGTAACCAACAGATGAAAATTTTCATCTATTTCTCATGTCTAAGAAGAACTTCAACAGGAAGTGAATAACTCATCAACTCTTTTCACCACCACTAAACTTGGGGCAATATGTTGCAATAGTTTTGGGCAAATTACCCATTCACACTAAGGAGGTGTCGAATTGTGATGCAATAATGATGTACAGAATTCACATACTGACAGTACATCAAGTATAATTCCTTATAATATACTTAAGGCGGGTATATAATGAATACAAAATCTGAAATTATATGGTTGGTCTGTTTATTTAATCAAATTGGAATTTGGAATAGTGTGCTGATATGTCAACTTGTTTTAGCTGAACAGGACATACTGTAGTTAATGAGATAGACTCAGGTTTGCAATGCTTAAAATATGCAATATTGGTGCAATGGATGTCCTCGGATTCCTGTTTAGATGGTTGTAAACAACCAACCCTACAAATGCAACTGCTGTAGCCGGAGGAAGACGACTCCATTGAAAGCTATCATTTAACTACCATATCTGGTTGAGCCTGGAAGGGAGGATATCCATATAATTTTTTAAAGCTTGGATCCAAAAAAGGCCATATATATATATATATATTTACATATTTACATAAGACATCGCTAATAGATTTTAACCTAATCTCTCTGAAATGAGCAAATGGTCCAAATCTGTGTCTGTTTCTTATTGTGGATCAGTAATTTTAGAAATAGCATAACGACACTGATTTCGCTGGCAAAAGATGGATAAATTATGACATTAACAGTAAGTAAACAGCAATCATTTATGACAATGGAAAACAAACAAAATAGGAAAGGGGCAAGTCACATGGGCAATTAAGAAGCCTAACTGCGATCCTCTGTAGACTGAACATGGGGTTAACCAACTAAGGCTTTGAGAAATGAAAAACAGCGCATAATTTAGGACCCAAGTTTGTTGATAAGATCTTACATGCATTAACTCGTCTGTTGCACTACTGCTTTTAGTTTCATTGCAGACGGTAGAAAAAGAAAAGCAACCATGTTCTCAGGTTTTGATTAGCCTAAAGCTATCCCATTTTTGGATTACCTTATTCCTAGTATATTCATTCAAAGACCATCCCATTTCCTTGGTGGAAAATTACAAGGTTTTCTACTATTAGTGTGCGGGAAATGGTGCAGTGAGATGGATTAGATGGGGGTGAAGGAGCAATTTCACAAACTAGACAGATGGGAAAGTTAATGAGAAGATATGGCTAGTAAATTTGTAGGATATGCTTGCTTCACTCTATCTTCATCCTCTACTAGATCATGATGACTCCATTCGGTTAGGTAAAGGACGTGACGGTCTCATCGTTTTCTTCTTGTACTAGTAATATTTAAAAAGATGTTTCAGCTCCTCCCCTAATAAACCAATAAAATACATGCTTTCATCATGTCCAAAAGCTTGTTTTGTTAGGGCTTTTCAAGCAATCACATCTGTCGTAAACAAATAATTTAATGGTAAATGATTCCTTTGTTCTCACCCCGACATAATTTCCTCACGCTCTCTCCCGTCTCCTTCATACAATGTCCACAACCTCCCTGCTGCAACATAAACTGAAGATGGGGGGAAAAGGTTAAATTACTATTCTTAATTGTTCCAAAGTATAAAAATAATTATGAGGTATCAACCGGCCGATAAGATCAGAACTCCCCTTAATTTACCGGTGAAGCTGAATTGTAGCCTTATCCAAATGAAGAACGGAAGCCGACTGGTGTTTTGTTTGTAGTTGTAGGAAATGATGCTAGAGGGTGTTACCGCTGCTTTCACAGTAGTATTACTTAAATGATTAAGCGGTAGGTAGTGGTCTTTATCAAGACAAAGGTTTGGTACATTTATACGATAGCTTTCCTCCTTCTCCACCGTCTTAATCGCCCCGAGCCTAATGGACGACAACAACTACTCCTTCATATTTGGTTTGATGGAACTGATCTCACCCTAAAACCAAATCAAATCTCTTTTATTCAACATTACCTTCAAACAATTTATCTAATTATACATTAAATATTCAAGACATGCATCCCACTCTATAGAAGAGTTATTAAACTAACATCATTCATTACGATGTTGTTTTTTTTTTTTTTTAATAAACATAATGATAAATTTAATTTTCAACATTTAACTCTTTTTTTTTTTTTTTGTTAAATTTACTATCAAATTT
Organism: Kokia cookei; assembly: GCA_039519145.1. Classification (NCBI taxonomy): domain Eukaryota; kingdom Viridiplantae; phylum Streptophyta; class Magnoliopsida; order Malvales; family Malvaceae; genus Kokia; species Kokia cookei. Next base: position 2,993,358 of record CM076908.1, on the reverse strand, counting down.
TTTTAAGAAGAGTTAATCCACGTTTTTCAATAAAAATGATAATTAAAATATTGAATTTTAATGATGATGGTGCGACAACTTGTTTGGTAATTTACGTACACTTCATTCTGAAATAGCACTATTTATTTTATATGTCGTGTCAAAAAATAATTTAAAAATTATAAAAAAAATCCAAACAGTCATTTTTGAAAATTTAATGTTTTAATTTGTATTTTCATTAAAAAAAAAAAGCAATTCAACTCTTTTTGAAAAATTGTTCATCAAATTTAACTCTTTTTAAAAGGTTGAGAATAATCAATTTAATAAAAAATATAAATGTTGAGGATTGAATTATCATTATGACTTATTAATAAGCTAAGAAGCAATTTATTCAGATGAAATGATTTAGTACCTATAACATTCAAATTCTTTTTAAAAATGAGAATAATTGAAACAACGTCAATAATTTCGTTAATAAATAGAACTCTAAAAACTTAGTCACGTGTAAATTCACAGTTATTTGAATTTTAAAAGATTAAATAACATAAAATATATAGTATCCACAAAATTATAAAATACTCTAAATTTAAAAAAATATAAAATTAAAAAATTGATAATTAGTTCTGAAATTTCAAAAAAAAAAAATCCAAAAAGAATTCTTTAAATCATTATAAAAGTTTAAAAATTCAAAAAATAAATAAAGCTTTAAAAAGTTCATTAAAGAATTTTTTTTAATTATTTTTCAAAATATTTATGATGCTTTGAAAACTTTAACAATTCTATTTTTTTAAATATTATATAAAGTTTTGACTTAAATAATTAAAAATAATTAAATCTTTTATAGGAAACACAATATTCAATTAAGGTCTGAATAAAAAGTTAACAATCAACTTATAACACTCAAATCCCGAACATCGTCCCCGATTAGGATCCCGGTGTTTCTATTCATTTAACTCTATTCATCTTTTTGGAAATTTCAAAATATTTAATCTTTATTCAATACAAAATTCACCTGTTATAATTTGGATCAATATTTATACATAACACAATTTCATCAAGGGTAAAAATATCAAATTCCAACATTTCAAGGGACTTCAGGTGAGGACGATGATCCGATCTTCAATCAGTAAAACGATCTACAAAATAATAACAATAATTGTGGTAAGCTTTATAGCTTAGTAAGTTCGATAGTTAAAAAAAATACCAACATGGTAATAAGCAACAATGACTTCATCAAGCCAACGAAATTCCATTGCTCTTTGAGCATTTACAACTCTTCCTATTCATAACTTTCTGTTACCAGTACCCGATGCTACTCACACGAGCTGTCGAGGACATGCAACATATGCGATACCCCAGCCATCAGTACGGTGTCTATCTGTACTGTAAACTGTTTCTTAACGATGCTACTCACACGAGCTGTTAGGAGTATGCATAAAGCATAAGTCCCAACCATCGTAGGACTTGTAATCCATATAGGATACATATCTCTTTTCCGAATCACGATGCTACTTACACGAGCTGTCGAGGACTCGCAACACATGCAATACCCCAGCCATCATGTCGGTACTATTTAAACGGCATAAAGCCTACTATCTCTTGCGTTTCATTTCTTCGATCATCTTCAGTACTGAATGCTTTCAATTTACTATACATTGACAACATATATACATATACAAGGAATATTAAGTAAGATTTACACTACGAACTTACTGGACTGGTTTGTAGTTTTGGAAAGACTTCAAGGATTAATCTGCTAATTTCTCTTTTTCACTGTCGGTAGCACGATCGTAGTCTACATTCACAAATCATTCAATTCTCACATTAAGCTACATAATTTATTCATTAAACTCAATTTAGTCCTTTTGAGAAAAAATACAGTTTTACCCCTAATAGTTTCCTTTTATTCAATCTAGTCATTTCAACACAAAACATGCAAAATAACCATTCTCTCACACAACTAACCACAGCCAAATTCTCTTGAGTATCTATCCAACCCATTCACACATTTATTTTCATAATAATACATGTAATTTCACCATTTTCACATTGTAATCCTTAAACCCTAATTTCATCGAAAAATCACTTTACAAAAATATTTAACCCAAGGATAAAACATTCAAATACATCAAAAGCTTTCAAGAACAAGCAATTTCAACAATGGTAGGTTTTCTAACATTTGACAGATTCACAAATTAGTCCTTGCATAAACTAGATTAAGCTAATACGGACTCAAAAACATAAAAATTACAAAAAACGATCAAAATTTTCTTACCCAAATCAAAGCTCAAAGATTAGAATTGAAAACCCTAAGTTTTTTCCCCTTGTTGCCGTGTGAAGAAGAAAGAAGAAGAAAATGGAATGAAATTTACTTTCTTTTCTTTTAATTTTCATATATATAGTAATGGCAATTTTGTATATTTTTAAGATTTTCATCATTAAGCCTTAATTAATAATTTTTTTTTATCTTAATTAAATCTATTTACACATAATATAATCCATACCAATCCACTAACTAATATTCCTTTGGTTAATTTATTCATTTGGTCCTTCTAATTAAACATCTATACTTTTACCCTTTTTATAATTTAGTCCTTTCTATTCAATTATCTATTTAATATATGAAATATTCATATCATAATTTCATACGGTGCGTATATCACTAAAAATACTTAAAATAAATAAATTTACGACTCGATTTGTCGGAGCTATAGTCTCGAAACCACTATTTTCGACACCATATAAAATCGGACAATTACACAACTAAACTCTTAAAATATAATTTTTCATCGAAGCACTTAATGAGATGTCAAATGATTACGTGGTAGGTGAAAGAATTGATCATGTGGTGTTTGACATGAAAAATGATGACATGGCGGCTTAATTAAAATTTTAATTATTTTACAAGAACTTTTTAACATCTAAGCCTAAAATTACTAAAATATTGTAAAAATTATAGAAAATTATTAATAATTATTAAAATGATATAAAATGTAGAAAACTATAAAAGGAGTAGCAATTTTTTAAAATATTTATGTAATATTTTAATATTTTATACGAATCTTTATAAAAAGTTACTAAAAATATTAAATATTAGTATTGGAGAATCACCGGTAAGAAAGAAAGAAAACTAAAGATGAGAAGATCTACTTCTTTTATAGATTAAGACTTTAATATCCCAAAATCGGAGACAAATCTCAATTTATACAGAATAAAAAAAATCGGAATCTATTGACTAACGGACTCTAATAGAACTCTCTTGTCTAAACTAATTGCTAAACTAAGTCTCAACATAAAAAAAAAAAAAGGGAAAAAAAAAGAAAACAAATGAACCAACGTACCTGCAAGTAACAAAGAAACAAATGAAGTAATGATATTAGAGTCATTGCGACCCATTCTGTACATCTATTGAAGTTGCTAACACACCCATCTTGTTGTGAAAATAGTTGAAGGATGGTGCTGTGAGTGGCTTGGTTAATGCATTAACCGATTGATCATATGCAAATTTGGGTCAAATCCTGATACAAACCCAACCAGGGTTGGCAGTCAACCATTGATGATACAAGCGCCTCAAGAACCAATGAGGTCATTGCATGAAGGATATCACTCGAGTATCATTAGACCTGCTATTGAGGCGAATAACTTTAAATCGATGCTGGCACTATGCAGTTGATTCAGAGTAACTTCTTTGGACAACCGAAGTGAAGACCCCAATTTTCATTTAACAACCTTTTCAGAGATTTTTTTTTATATACAGTCAAGTACAAAAGATTATTCGACCGATTGTTTAAATTTTCTCCGGGTGGGAGAGGTGAGGATCGGCTAACTCTCTCTCCTATGCTCCTATCACTTCATGGGATCAGTTTTTTGACCAAATATTTCTCTCTCGTTAAATCAACTAGGGTTTTGAGAGACATTCATACTTCGGCTTAGTTAAATGAAAGAATTTAATTTATACGATACATGGAAAAAAAAATTTCACACTCTGCTTCAAAAAGTGCTCAACCTATTTTGATATTTTATAGTGGCAACGAAAATTGAAGTTGATAGTGCATCCAAAGGGTTTTTTAAAGATGCTTATGCTATTTTGACAAAAATATGTGGAGAGAAGATAAAGCTACAAAAATTGAATGGAGTAGATTGTTATGGTCTTGTAGAGTGGTTAGTTATCTATAACAAATTATCCACCAAATATTGGCTTGTAAGGAGAGTAGAGAGCATTGATACTAGAATGGCAAGGAGTGCTGCAACTTTGCCTCGTTCAAAGATTAGTAGACAATTGGCAATAGAAATTACAGCGAGTTATTGACAAGCTAAGAGTGGAAGGCTTTTATTTCCGTATTATAGAGATTAGGACAAAATGCTCATATTATTATTGTTTTGCTACGACATAAGAATTTTATTTTTAAAAAGAAACCCACCAATGAAAAATTATACATACAAAACAAAAATAAATGAAATATTCTCCAAAATAGAACACAAACTCCCCACACCTATCTTATTAACAAGACAAGCGAACTAAAAAACTTGAATTGTGGGGGGCGAATTTTTTTAATATTTATAAAAGCTATCTAATTTATTTGTTATTATTGTTTTTCCTCTATTTCATTATAGGATTCTCTTTTTTAAAATATTTTTCACTTGTGTTGGAACAAATAAATTTATTTTTTAAACGCATAAAAGTGTTCATAAAGTCTTTTTGGTGCCATGCGAATGTAAGATATCATTTTTGTTCAAATATAAGATTCACAATGGTACACTAATTGCAACAACAATTTCTAAATAAAAAAAAGTTAAACTTCTAATCAATATTTAAGAAATTCAAAATTATGAGTACAATCAAATCTAATTTCCTCGAGGATTTGTACTAATCAACCTCTAAATATTATTACCCAATCACGATGTTAAGAATCTTGTATAAAATCAATGTGTCAAAATCATTCAATAAATAAAAAAACTAAATCTTACATAAAAATCCTAATCTATCACAAAAAAGCTCCAATCCTAATTTTTTAAAAGAATTTAATCAATAAAGCTTAAAAAATAAAGAGTTATTACCAAATTAGAAAGGCTCATCTGAAAGTATTCAAATGTTCAACGCCTATACTGAGAGTGCGAGAGAATAAGAAAATCTTGAGAAAAAAAGTGATGTGTTGGAAGAAAATAAAAAATTAAAGATTTTAAGTTTTAGTGGGTAGAGAGGGATTTAATTATTTTTATATGAAATAATTATTTTCAAGTTTTTTATACAAATATTTTGTAAAATACTATAAAATTAAAAAAAAAAAAAAAAAAAAAAGGTTATAAATATATATATATTTTTTTACTTTTTGTTTGTGGGGTCAACATTCCATGTGGCTCCGCTGACACTAAGATGAATGTGACTCATCACTTTACACGATCTACTGCTCTGCTCCATAGACGACGTGTCACCAAGATGAAAATGATTCACTTAAACACCCCCTAATTGCTCAGATGGAGGGAAGGCAACAAGATGCAAGTTCAAGGAGTGCAGAAAAGTGAGCAGGAATAGAGGTTAGGGAGTGATGCCTAAATGATCGACTTTGTATAGCCTAAAAACTGTAAATTTCTTGTGTTTGATGTTATTAGTGGTCAGTGTAACAGGATCGCTGTTTGTTTTTGGATAATAAAAAAAAGAGGAGGGGTGCATCTCCTTCACTATCCATGTTCATCTTCGTTCTTAAAAAGTTGGGAACATTATTTGGATTATTAGCAGAGGGGCCCTTCGTATTAGTTAAGAAATGTGCTTGCTTTGACAAAACTTAGGCTGCTCATCCATAAGTTGTCTGTTGGAAAGTAATCCCGTGAATAGCAAACGATGATTACAGCTACCTAATTTACAGCCTCACCACCTCCTTCCTTACACACTTGTACAGAAGAGGGAAAGCACCTCTCTCTGTCTTTTTTATTTTTATTTTTTGTTTTCCCAACTAAGTTAGATGTCTTTATACTAGTTATTAATAATATGAAGAAACAAAAGCAGAGCCGCACAATAGTTGAGACAAAAATGCTATATTTCCATACCCCAAGCCAAGAGCGTCATCATCATGGGTCTTGGATTTGTTGAGAGCTTCAATCAATAATTGTGAATGCCGTCTTTTTTTCGAAGTTCATTTTTATCAGGGAAAATGGCTTGTATGTGCAAAGCAAACATATAGTCTGACTGACTCTTACTTCTAACCTCTTTAGTGATCGATTGAGATCCTCCCTCCCAATGCACTAAGTTTATATATATGAACTGCTAATTAATTTGTAAAGAATTTCAGTACAGACATCAAGTGAAATCTGATGATTGTCAACATGTTGAAGACACCAGAAGTATACTGCATGCCTCGAGTAATTAACGTTGTGTGAGTTTTCTTTTCTGGAATCCGAAGATATATTATTTTACGAGAATTCACCTCTTGAAAAAAAGAGATGACCATATACTAGTACCACAGAACAGTTCTTCATTCTTCTTGGCTTCTCTCACCATAGTTCATGAACAGGTTAAAGCTTAAATTAGATGTCTACCGAGGCACACTAATAGTTAATTCACACACGATATAGAAGTAATACAGATACATAATTAACTATGCAGTAAAAGAGAGTAACAAATGAGAGTTAAGAACCTCAAACTCCACCAAGACAAGGTTATCAAGGCTTCACTTCCCTACTACTACTTTTTTGGGGGGTCTTTGATTCTCATATTTTCGCTGTTCTTACTCGTCATTTTCGAGGGCACAATGTCACTGGTGAGATACGCTTAATTTACGTCTCGGGCGAACATCAACACTCAAAGGATTAGCCATCTCACAAGATAGTCTTAGAACTTCGGTTAAGTCAACCGGATTTTGATCTGAGGGTAGCCATTCAAAGTCGTGCAAAAGGGTTGCCACCCAAAAGCTGACGGTGGTCAACCCCAAGTTCTTTCCCGGGCATGTTCGCCTGCCAGACCCGAATGGGGCCAGCCTAAGGTCTGAACCAAGCACAGAAATCTCCACCTCACCTTCTTTAGTCACAAATCTATCGGGCATAAATTCAAGTGCATTTGACCACTCTTGAGGATCCCTCGAAATAGCCCACATGTTCACCATTGCTGTAGTTCCCTTGGGCACGTGATACCCACCAATAGTGGTATCAGTGATAGCTAGACGGGCCCAGGAAAGCAGGGGGCCCGGTGGATGAAGCCTCAGAACCTCCTTGATCACAGCCGGGAGATAGATCATGTTGGCTACATCAGACTCGTCCACAGCTTGTGATCTGCCAACAACCTTGTCGAGCTCATCATGGACCCTTGATTGAACCTCAGGATGAAGTACAATCCTTGCTAGTATCCACTCAATCAGCACCGCCACAGTATCAGTTCCCCTGAATACCATTTCCTACACAAAAAGCCACGTGACAGTATCACTCAAACTCAGTACCAGAAATAGTATTGATTTGATTTGTCTTATTTCTCCAACACCTTTCTTAAACAAGCTACATTATTTAACATGGAAAACGTTAAAGATATGATATGAGCTATAGTATTTTTTTTTACAATAAGAAATATAAATTGGATGGCTTACCCACAGAATGGCGATCATGTCGGAGTCTGATAATTTATCGGTACCTTGGAGAGAGAGTAAAACATCGACGAAATCTCGAAATTTGGAGTTTGTTGGAGCCCTACCTCTGTGTTGGGCTATAATCCGGCTGACAAAGCGGTTTACTTTAGGTACAAGGTTTGAGCATCTAAGTCTGAGTTTCTGAATATCAAAATCTACCAACCAAGGGAGATGGTCAGAGTAGTTAAATGTGCCCAGTAAATCGTAGCCTTCATCAACTAGATCTCCAAGTTGTTCCACTTCAGTATTGATGGAATCTAACTTATATTTTCGTCCGAATATCGAAGCCATCATGTTGTTCAGAGAAGCTCGTTTGAGGACTTGGCGTACGCGGAAGCTTTGGTTAGAGGCGTGAGCAAATAAAGTGACCATTTCAGAGGCAATCACGCGCCTCTGATCCTCTGCACCTTTAATTTGCTTTGGACAGAAAAGATGCGTAGCCGCGATTCTCCTCAGGGTTCGCCAGTAAACTCCATAAGGAGCGAACCCGATCGCTCTATTGAACATCAAGCTATAAGCCGCCTCTTTCACTGGACGATCAGCAAATACAGAGCTGTTAAGAATCTCTCTTGCTACATCCGAGTTGCAGGTGACAATAACACGAGTATCTCCGAGGCTAATGGCCATGAGCCTCTTAGCTTTGCATGTCTTGGCAGCAGATGCAATCCGGTGGTGAGGCAGGGAGCTGGCCATAAGGTTCATGCTACCAAATAGAGGCAACCCTCTAGGCCCTGGAATTGGCTTGTTAGCGACAGAAGAAAGAGAGGAACAAATTTTGAACCTATATTTTCCCCAAGCTGGACCACCGGGGTGAGCCCAGTAGAGTAAGATGATAAGCAGCCAGGCAAGAGCGATGATCAAAATAGACCATGCAATACTTAACTGCGAAAAGGCTCGGCATTTGGATGCAAGGGCGAAAACCCAGACGCACTCTATGTCACTGCTCATAACTAGGATGATATTACAACACCAAAGCAGAGGGCAAGATGGGTTTCCGATTTTGAGGAGTAAAAGAACCGAGTTTGGGTGGTATTTATATAGAGGCGAGAGAGCTTAGACAGCTACAAAATCAAAAACAACGGTTGGAAAGATGAAAGATGATGCCAATTTTTGTGGCATACTAGTCATGCCCCCGCTGGTGTAGGAAATTTTAAAGCCCAAACAGTGGTGGTCGTACTGATAACAATCTCTCTCCTCTGATAGAACTGATTCCAGTATTTTAAGAAGTTGGTTTAATTTTGTATTCTTTTTGTGTACGCATACGTATTTGTTGTATTCGGAAAGATAAATTTTTTATTTTAACTACCAAGCAGCCGAGAAAAATGATTGGATGATGTATTTGAAAAAGTTTTAAGCAGTATTATAATCACAAGGAATTAATTATTATTTCTACCATTAATTAAGATTGAATGAGTTGAAGTCTATACTTATTCAATTATTAAAAAAAAAAAACAAAGTAATGAATGATATTTTTTTTATTTTCCCATATTTTTAAATTATACATAATTTATCATTCGAATAAATATCTCTGATATAAAATTTGTAGTGAAAGTTAGTTAATATGTTTAAATTTGCGACTGACTCGTTCCAAACCCAATGAGCCATGGCCTTCTGACGTAATACAAACATTAGAGTGGACAAGTAATCTCGGGAGACTTGATTATAATTAAGCTCAACTCTGTCATGACTAAATTAAATGCCTTGATGGTAGTGTTTGTTTCTAAAAAAACCAAGAAACAGAAGGGTAAAGAAAATTTGGAAAAGAGAAGAGTTTAGGTGGTGGGATGTGATGGATGAACAGTGTAAGCGGAAAACGGACGAGCAGACGCCAAAAGTTTCATCATTCACGACTTTGTGTGGCTCTTTGATTTGTTCGGAGTTTGAATAAACAATGATGATGATTGTCAATGCGATTAGAGGCTACTGTCTTTTCCCTTTTGAAAAAAATAGTAGTATTATGTCACACGAAAATCATCTGTACGTACAAATCAATCATATAGTCTTTAATTTTTATCTGGGGATAATCGGTTTGATTTCTGCAAATAAAACAAGTTTCATAAACAAAATTTTCTGGATTTTTATAATTAAAATTATTACTGTTATAAAATGGACAAATTTTGTTCTCCACGCACTTCTAATAGCTTTAGCAATTTCTTCATCTAAAAAAGGATGGTATGAAACAGAGATATTATCTCTTTTCAATAGTTTTATATAACATCAATAATTTCATCTTGAATTTCATGATTTAATTTTTTTCGGAATGAAAATATTGAAATTAAGAATGAAAATACTGATATGACGTAAAATTATTAAAAAAGAGACAAATGACGTGACGTCACTGTTTTGATCAATTCTTCCCCTTCCTCACCTTTTGTTTTTCTATCTTACAACTTATTTTAAGTCTAACATTATTTAAATAATATAAGTTTAAATTGATATAAAGAAAAAAGGACTACTTCCTTTTTAATTATACATATAGACATATTAGATTGATTGAGACCCTCTCCAGATCATATCAACTATATTGCATTGAAAATACCATAAATGGAGTATTGAAATGTTAACAAACCATCAAGTATTTTATCCGATTAAAATTGTGAAATACAATAGGGAGTGGTAAGAATACACCGATTCTACATTACATAGTTTTAACGTTGTGAGCGGGCAAGGCTGAGAATGAGACGAGGGAGGTGTGTTATGTCAGGTGGCTTAACAATGGCCACACATGAGACCTATGCACCTCTGCATGGCTTTAAGTACGCCCTTGTCTTCACTAACAAACAAAAACCCCACTGCCCGAACACCAACAAATTTATATGACGAACCACCCTGCCTCCCTACACGTCTTCCTTTCATGCACAGGATGTGACGACTCCTGCCCAGGTCTCACATGTGGCTTTTAATGGGGTAGGGCCGGGCCTATTGCCCCATTCTATATGATTTTTCATGTTTCTGCTTGGGTCTGGCCCCATATTACTATAAAAATATTTTAATAAATTATTTTACACATATTTATTTTTTAAAATATTGATAGTAGTATCTACACATGCTTTTTTAATTCTTTAACAACGCACGTATATTTTGTACACACAGATGCTCGAATCCGAGTCTTCTAGGGTACATATCATTTTTTCTCACTGGAGCCACTCGTTGGGTTCTATTTTATACATATATTCTTAAGTTTTAATAATAAAGTCGATTGGAACTTACCTTGACTGACATGAGTGTTGTTGTCAATATAATATGACGTGAACTGAAGTATATTATCATCTTATTTATGGGTTGAAGAGGAACTGTGACAGTTCTAAGTATTGTCTTACCTTCCAACTATTTTAGTCCAATGGAAGCGAAGATTCTGCCATAACTTGCTTACAAAGGTGAAAGCAGTGGATTGGTGGGGAACAAAGGTTAGATATTAAAAAAAAAATCATGCGATAAAACCTTATTTATTAATTAATTGTAAGAACCAAGACCACGGCATTAATGTGAACCGATTATTATTTTCCAAAACAATGGGTGAGGATTGAAGATTAGAACAAGTCAACACACAAGAAAAGGATTAGTCTATAGAAGTTGAACGCCGTCATTATTAATTATAAATTATTTGTGAATTGAGCACATTGGATATTTGCAGCTCAATTGATATATAATTAGGAGTTAGTGGTCTGAACTTTTATAAAGATCTTCTTCTGATTATTTATGAGTAGGATTATGTTGCAACAACTTATTTCTGGGTTGTTCATGTACCTACAATTTAGCCATTAAAAGAAAGCTCGATTGTGGCGTTTGCTTAAATTATAAATTCAAACTAAAACTATATATTTCTTTTAATTATTATCTATTTTTTATCATAATTTTAAATTATATTTCGTTAGCAATTTGATATCTAAATTATGTTATGTTACCTAAATTATCGCAGTTGTTAAAAAAATTTCTCTTCACCAATTTTTTTTTTTTTTTTTTGTAACAAATGACACTTTAAATTAAAAAATTGAATTAAATAATAAAAATAATGAAATTAAAAGTTTATTATTTTTTAACACTCTCCCCCTCCCATGATACTGTTTTCTCTTTTAACATTTTTTTAAATTTTAAGTTAATTTTTCTTTGCCATGCTCATCATTTTTTCTACTCAGCTTCTTTCCTGTTTTGATTTCATGCTTTATCTGGATTTTTCTTTTCATTATAGAGGTTCACTAGCATTAAATATTTTATGCAAAGTATACATAAAAAAACAGAGAAAGTTTTTTTAAAACAATACATGGGTTTTGAATCAAAATCAAGATTTAAAGACAAAAAAACCTAGTCAAAATTTAGATTTTATTACCAAAAATTAGGTTTGGATAAGTTTTCCGATAGGTTCTTAAAATTTTTATCATTGGAGTTCTTAGACGAAGAACAAAAGAAATGAATATGTTTGTTAAATTTTTTTCAAAACAAGCTTACATAAATAATATTCAACTCTTTTTGTAATTATTTTAGTTAAAAATTGTCACGTGCCACAAAATGATCGACTAACAGTTTTTTTAATGGTTGGGGTGATTTGGGTAACGGAGTATACTTTAGGTACCATTTTGGATAACAACATATTATTTAAGTATCACTTGTGATAAAAAAAAAATCTTTAGGTGCCACATTTAAAAAAACTATATAATTTAGGTATCACTTTTGTAGTTTAAGTCTTTTTATATCTCAAGATCACCTATCCTTTATAATTTTTATGTTTTGATCCTCAAATTATGTAAAGTTATAAAATATTTAGGTACCATTCAGTAGTTTAATTCTTTATGGGTACATTGTATTAATGATTACTTTGCCCTATTTCATAAGAAAAATCACTAAGAAATTTTTAATTGCATATTATTTATATTTAGTATATTGCTTTGCAATATATTGTTAATGTAAAAATCTATATAATATTAGTAATTTATGTCATGCATATCTTATTAATACATTGTTGATTATGACACGCATATATTGTTAATAAATAATTATTTTCAATGCATGAAGATGTAAGTTTGAATGTGTTGAAATATGTTTATTCTCTTATTTAAAAATTAAAAAAAAAGTTGTAAATAGTTGAAAATATTGTATAAAAAAACCTAATCAACTCAAAAACTAAGTAACTACTAATAGTTATCTTCGTTTAAAATAAAGTTAATTGATTTATGAATAAGGGTTAGTATTTTGTAATCGACAGTATTTTTCTTTCTTATTTCACGAGCATCTTTAATAAATTGCAACATGTCTTTTTAAATATTTTATTATATTTTATAGGATATTTATTAAATTTTTTATCATACTTGTGAAGTTTAAAAATAGTAACAAAATATCAAATAATTTCTTAACATTTTGACAACGCGCACACTTTATACACCCAGGTGCTTAAACTCGGGTGCTTTAGAATGAACAACATCCTCCTTTCTAGAGGTGCCACTCATTGAGTTCTGTATTGTAATAATTGATTCTACTATAATTATATAGATGTATTATAAAATTATTTCAACATTATATTACTTAAACTATAATATTCAAATCTATTATTTGTAATTACACAGAAATTATATACCTTTAAAAAGTAATTAACTTAAAATTAATGAAACTGAATAGATCCTTTTTAAATTTAAATTTAAGCAAGTTGTTTTTTGTAAAAAATATATATAAACAATTACTTTGTAAGTTAAAAAATATAAAATAAAATAAAATAAAAACCGAAGAACCTTATATATATATATATATATAGTAACAGGCAAAGCAAAATATAGAGTATTTTCTAAAGCATGATTAAGGCCAAGTAAAAATCTAAATCAGAAAAAGGAAGCTTCATATCTCCAATTAAAGCTACTTTGAATATATTAAAGTGAGGACCATCAAACATATCATATATACCTATTCTTCTTGTTCCTCTCGTAGCCTTTGGGAGAAAGATTAAGATCTTGCTAACATTGTTTATATAGGTGAATTTTTTACAGTATAAGTAAAATAAAATTATTAAATTTTATTTTTAAAATGTATTTTTTAACTCAGACTAAAAAACCAAATCTAAATGGTATATAAAAGTTAATTCGGAAGTGAAATTTTAACATGGTTTAAATATAGTTAATGAGATCTAATCATGAGAGTTAGGTAAGATGGCAATGGTCTCTCCTACCATTAACCAATGGTCGAGGGTTCGATATTCATCCTGGGTATAGAGCAACTTTAAAACTCAACGGCATTAGCCTTTGGGTTGGCTACTAACCCTCGTTTTATTTCTTCTCCTCATTCACTCTATGAGCATTCTCTTTTTTTCAATTTGCATATATTTTTTGTGGGTATCTTTTTTATCTTTATAAGTTGTGATGGACAGATAATGGTGCTTGTCATCACTGAAACTCAATCAGCCAACGGTAGTTCCTCTTGAAAACTTGGTGGCTCTTCATCGACTTCTTAAACTATTTTTGTTTTGAGAGTATTTCAAAATAATAAATAATTTCATGAGTTAGTTTGGACCTGTGTTGTCTTAAGTTGTATGTATATATATATTGTTTTTTCCTTTGTATAATTTTAGAAATTTTTGTCTGTTCTTGTAGGACGTTTTTAATCTTGCTTATGTACGTAGTTTTATTTTTGCAAGTGATTTTAGAGTTCATTTTGTCGCCATCCTATCTAGTTTGGTGGATGCTTGGTTCTTTTGCCGATTTTTGCCTGCCGCTTTGGACCATTCGAGGCTGCTTTCTTTGTCGTATTAAGTACTTACAATCACTTTAAATATATCACGTTTGAATTATGACAAATAAATATTATGATTAAAACTTTTTTTATGTTGATGGAATTTATCCTTCATTACTTGTACTTAATATTTCTTATTTTTTCTCATGGTTCCATTCTTAAAATGAATTAATAGACTTTCCTTTAGGAAAACATCATCAAAGCTTCAGATTGGGTAATTCTAATTTATTATTTAGCCACCCTAAAAAAGTTTATTATTTAGTTTCTGCCCAAAACTTTACAAAATAATACCATTAACTTATTCAATGTGTGGTTGGAATCTTTAGAGTGTGGCGGGCTTTCAAAGCAAGTTTTGTGAAAATAAAGTGGCAGCCGATTTGCTTATTAATCACCAGAAAATAAGTAATGATGGGATAAGATTCCCAGGAAATATAAGCTTTGAATCTCCCTTTGTGTTTGTTTCCCAATTGCAAATATCCGTTACCGACAAACTGTTGCTATACAAATGGCAAGGCAACGTAACGAATGGCCGTGATATTAACGCAAATTAATCATTTGTGACGGTGATATCTCTCTTTCTTCAACCTTTTGTGTTTTCACAGGAAAAGGAAGATAAGAAGGAAAAGCTAAAAGGAAATTGAAACATTGGGAATCATCTCTCTCTGTCAATGCATATAACAAAACTTGGTAATCTAATGTTTAAGATTCTAAACCATTTCTTATCAGAGAATCAACTCATTGGTTTGTCTCTGCATTCCATATATTCCTTTCTGCTTAAAAGTTGAAAACAGATCATGCAGTGCAAGGTATTTCTATATGACCAAAAATCATCAAAATTACTTCCATATTTACCTACAACTATTAGCTTAACTAAATATGAACATAATCTCAAATTTCTTAATAAGCTTGGAACAAATTTAAAACAAAAGCTGATTTATAATTCTATTTAGATATGAAAGTGAGGTTTACCAACTTGATTTTATATTGATGTTTGAATATCAAAAGCAGGTGTACATATTGAACTCAATACCAACCTTTTTAGCTCAATACAATAATGAGAGAACAGTAATCCAGATTTTAATATTAAGTTGTGTTTATTAGTGGGATAGCTAAGGCCTACCCACTATGGCTTCGATGCCTGAACCATGATTGGACTTGATGCCTTAGCCATGTTGAGCTTAAACATTAAAATCATTTCAAAATCCTCCCTAACATTGTAATCTTTAATAATAACAACTCCATCGCAATTTCATATGTGAACATAGACACCGCATATGCCCACAATTCATTCAACATCATCTTCTTCTTGTTTCATATGAAATAATAGATAGGCATATGCGGTATTTTTAATCTTCTTCTTCTTCAATGAGGTGGGTAGGAACTTGAAGACGATCAAATCTTTAATTATTTGGGAATCCAATTGCCTGGATTTGAATCTTTCATACTTGTTATCATAATATATAGGAATCTCTCCCATATATCATTCTTATATTATGCACATGCTGTAGGTTTAGATAAACACTATTGTCCCTTCAATAATTGGTTGCTTAATACTTAACAAAAAACATTCTCCTTCGAAAATAATTTCCCTAAACCTCATGTGGTGTAAGCAAAGTTTTTTATTCAAATATTCATTTCGCATTAGTCTCAAATTTCTAAAAGCTTGCGTCACAAAGGAAGACTCAACCTTCTCCTTTGTAGGCTTGAACCCAGTCAAGTCAGTGATGGGCAGCACGAGTGGGCTACTCCATTCGCAGCCTTAATCTTAAACCAATTGTCCCAAATACCCCATCCTTTGGGCTCTACAAAAAATTGTTTCCCTCAGCCATTCATCCAAATTATTTTCCTTGCATAAGTTTTGGAACTTCAATTTATACCCAAATAAAATTCTTGAATGAATTTATTTTCTTTTTTGTTAAAGACTTCTATAACTTCAACAAAGTCAACTGGGTAGTTCTCGTATTTGTTGGTCTCAACCGTCCAGGGACAAGAGCAAACCGAACACGGATGGTTCATGCACTTGATGACGGGCCGTGCCTGGAGGTTTGTCTCGAGACCACCAAGGTAAGTGGATTTCATGTTATAGTCGGAATGGGTGTGCGTTCATCTCTTGATGCGGAACTTTGGACAATTATGGATGGGTTGAATATAGCCCGG
The DNA here is from genome assembly GCA_039519145.1 of Kokia cookei. NCBI lineage: Eukaryota > Viridiplantae > Streptophyta > Magnoliopsida > Malvales > Malvaceae > Kokia > Kokia cookei. Next base: position 2,976,901 of record CM076908.1, on the reverse strand, counting down.
AAGAGAGGCATTAAGAGGCTGTTGATGAAAAGTGATTGCTTGGTTTTTGTCAATATGCTTAATGGTCACCGATGCAAGTATGGTGCGAATTATTAAAGCGTTATTAGCTAGGGAATGAACTGTGAAGGTGATGTGTATTCCACTCCCAACAAATATGGTTGTTGATTTTATAGCAGCTTTATGTAGGAATGATCTTATTGGCATGAGAATCCATGAGTTTCCCCCCAAGTCGATTGCTGTGAAAGTCCTGCAAGAGAGTGTTGGTATTCAACATAAGAGTCATGGCTAATTGTATTTAGCTTCTTCATTCACCAAAAAAAAAAAAAAAGTATATAACTCCTTCAACTCACATCTTACAATTTAGGGTAGTCATATTATACCAGTGGACAATCATTTTATTTTTATACTGATACTTCGATAAATATATTTTAACTACATACCTATAAAAATATTGATTTTAAAATTATTAATTATATTTAATAACTTTCGTTCTATTTTTTAAATGTAATTATAAAAAATAGTTGAGATGAAAAACATTAAAATTCATTTAAATATTAAAATCTTGTACCAACAACAATATGATTGGTACCAATCAAAATTTACACTAAAATGAAAATTAAAATTTATTGTTTCGATTTACTATCAAATAGAAATTGCAATCAATACAAGTGATATTGATACAGAATCGACATTAATATTAAAGATAAAAGAATAGAGTATTATCATCAATAATCATCGAATACAATAATAATTTATTAAATATATTATGCTTTTAAAAAAAATATAAATTCAAACTTTAGAAATAATATAACTGAAAATAACAATCAATATATACCCTCAAATCAACGAATGATATTATAAAAAGAAAATGAAAGTAGTAGGAATTTGTTGCTTCATGGCGAGTCCTGGAATATGTTGGAGTTAATTTTTTTCGTATTCTTTTTTCTAGTTTGGAGCAATCTTGATCAAATTTTAGAGCAACTCCATCGAGATTGGTTGTTTTATAAAATAAAAATAAAAAACCAGAAAAAATGAGCAAGGTTGTTTTTTAATCCAACTTAATTAATTAAAGATTAAATATCTAATAATAAATTTAACTCTTAATATTTATATTTATTTTTTTTATTTTTTTATTTTTTAGTTAAATTTAATTTTTAAAAAGAGTCTAATTGTTTTCTTAATGAAAATGTTCATTAAAATACTAATTTTTTTAACGATGTTAATGTGACAACTCACACGGTAATTTATGTATTTTTCATATTAATATATTCCTATTTATCTTATATGTCATGTCAATAAATAATTTAAGATTATAAAAATTAAAAATCGTTAACCAATGAAGTGACAAAAAAAAGATGTTGGTTTAATAGAGAAAGAAAGAGTATGAAAGTTGGAAGAAAATTGGGGTTTCGTGAAGAGAGTTTAAGGATTCAATGAGAGAAGTCTTTGAAAGTCGACTCACATAAGTTGTTTGCATGACTCTTTTATAGTGAGTGACAAACTTAATTACATGTCCTAATATTATGAACGTGGAGGTCTGATTTGATACCCTTGTAGTGACAAGGATGTGATGTCGTAAGGCGAGACATATTAAGTCGACTAGCAATCAATTACTTTGAACCTCCACGTAGTTCTCATATTGGCTTAGTGGAGGTGCACAGTTTTGAAGTTGGTTAAGTTGTGATTCCCTGAACTAATTACGGATTTGCGATATCGTTAGTTCCGATGGGAGACACGTGTCAAGCTTCTTATGGGTGCTCTGTGAGGTTGGCAAGGTTCGTTACGTAAGGTATAACAAATTTAAAAAAAAAAAATTAAAAAATGAAGTACAAGTGGATTGTCATGTGATCTGTACTATTTAAAATTTTAACATTTTAATTATAGTATTTCTCTTAAAAAACAATCCACCTCTTTTTTGAAAGGCTAAATGTGAAATCTGATTTTTTTTTTAAGATTAAAAACTAAATTTAACTAAAAAAGAATAAAAATCAAATTGATAAAAGATAAAAACATTAATCATTAAATTTAACATTATGACTCATATTAAAATTGAATTAAATTGTTGATTGGATTTTAGTTCGATGGATATGAAAATTATTATCAATATGAAAGAACGTAAATTCGCGTGCTTCAAAAACATAATTTTTTTATTTATGAGTTGAAGAAAGATTATGCCTAAAACTACGCACTACAATTAAGCTGATTATTTATATATTACTGGAAAATTGTTAGTTAACGGTCCGTGATTCGCGAAGGGAATGACCGACAGATCTGAGCCCTTGAATTTTTGTCTTCACAATTTTTATTTTTCATATTTTTCGCAGCTCTCAAATCTTACACTTTTTACCCACCCAATTCCTCTTTGGTGCAAACCCATATTGCTTTCAGTTACAGTAAGTTGTTCAAGCTGCAGCCAGGGGCAGATTCAGGGTGCTGGCGAGATCTCGGACCTCGTAAAATAAAAAAATTATTATTTTAACATTTTAAAATTAATTAAAGTAAAATTTCATTTTATCTCCTTTAAAGTAATAAAAATTTAATTTAATCTTTTAAAAATTATAAAGATACAAATAATTTAAGAATTTTTTGTGGCTTCGCCCGTGACTGCAGCAGCAGGAAGCTTCTTCTTCCATAGGGTCGGTAAAGAAAATAGATGGATATTTAGACTCCCATTGTTGTCATCTTCTTTAAGTTTCATTTCAAATTTTTTTTGGTCCAATGAAAGAAGAGATTCCATATTGCTATGTCGTCATCTTAACCGAGCTTAGATATGAAAGGTTAAAATTCTAGGATTAATGAGCAAGAACTAGTGACTGTCATTCCATACGGACTGAGAGACCGTGAGGATAGTAAAGCTCTATATTAATTAATTAAGATGTTTAAAACATGAATAATCCGAGACAATAAAACAAAAACCAGAATTGGATAAAGAAAAAGTAGAAGAGGGAATTGGCGTGACATGAAACTGTTTTCTCTGAAGTTTCCATTATTAATTATCTCATCTGATTAAAAATATAAATAGAGGTGCGAATAATGGAAGACAATCAAACAACCAACAATATACTAAATCCAAAGTAGGGAAAATTACAAAACAGAATTACACGGTTCCATACTTCACATACATGAACGCCTTCATTCATTAATATTGTCCTTAAATTATAAAACAAAGTAAAAATCAAACAATTATTTAAGAGGAAACGTTATTATTCAAACCTCAAGCTATAGCAGCAATATCTGCAACAACAACAATATGATCAAATGTCACAAAATTATTCTCCAGGAACGAAAAAGCAAATTGAAGAAGGGAAGAAAAAGATTAATTGGTCAAAAAGAATTGATACTAATAATGAAGGATAATGGGAAATCGACCCCACCCGACATAACGACAGGGCGAGGAGATTATCATGGGCCCAGAAATAGACTCCATTGAAGGACAACGGTGTTTGGGATTAATTCGACGGTTTCCTTATTGGTTTTATACTTTTGTAGTGTTATTTTTGAAAGAGTGTCCCCCCCTTTTCCCCAAGATGGTTACTGTCCCTATCCATGGACCATGGAAAATGACAGTGAGGCCGGATTAAACTTGTCGTTTGACCTAACCGTGCAGAAATACAACAAGACTCGGCTGCTTCCCTCACATATAATACCACAACAAGGAACGCAATAGAGAAGCATTTGGTGTTAGGGCACAAAGTTATTTTACATGAAAGGTTATTGCGTGATCAAGTAAATCTGAATGGAGAAATATAAAACTTTTGACGTATATACCTGGCGATTGAAGCAGGAAAACAGATTCATTGGCTTGGAGTGTGTTGCTAGCGACAGCATCAATCACGCTTGCCTTGCACTGTCCCTCCAATTTATTACCCTTGCCTTCAAGGTCTGGATGGATCTTCCTTTTCAACATCCTCCTCATCATCTAATAACCGAAACAAATTAATTTCTTCAATGCTCAAATTTCGGCCGTCAACTTTTTTATTTAAATCAAATCGTCATTTCATAACCACCTTTTTCTTTTTACATACACTTGTTGAATTTAAATTTGATTTGGCCTTTTTTAATCTTATAGTGTTAGTCTTTGTCCTAGAAGATACTCACTTCACACCAAGTGAATTCTTCTTTTTACTACCCAAAGCTTTAGTCTTACATCATAACCCAACTTTAACCTTGATTGAAAATATAAAAAGAGGGATGGGTTTTAACTTAAACAACACTCACCTGGTGTAGCATTTTGATGGGACGTGAATCCTCGCCAACTCCAACTTGAGGAATGAATTTCTTAGCAAAAGAAAGGCCGTTCTTGGCAGGAAGAGGAGAAGGCTTTTTGCAAGAATCACTGTCCAAATGGAGAGTAGAGCTGGGCTTCTTTTTTATGTCAGTGTCCTCGGAGAAGAGGTCAGCCAGTGTAGTTCTTCTTCTCAGCTTTCCATAATGGTCCTCGGTGGCATCCAAGTTAAACTTGATTTCATGATCAATAGACCCATCAACCATCATCATCCCCTCCTTTTTTCCGTATTTCGAGTTATCGACATTTGAATTAACGTCCTCCAAACTCGGCTCGAAACTGCTCAACATCAGGGGGTTCACTTCTTCTTCTTCGTCATCATCATCGCCATCAACATCTTCATCTTCGTCATCATTTTTATTAGAGTATAGTTCTTCGTCGTCGTCTTCGTAGCTCCTCGAAGCTAGGTAGTCATTTTGTTCTTTAGCCAAGGATTTCAAAGGATCGAAACCGAAGGTGCCAATTGTTAAAACGCCATCTCGCCAACCATCCAGCATGTCAACCAGTGGCACTTGTTCCAGTAAAGCTTTTGTATTGGAGTCAATTGCAATGGAATCAGTCTTCTTAACATTTCGTGCAAGCCCATCTGCACAAAAAGCACAAGTCTTTTCATGATATCAATTGTAAAATACATATATATTTTTTAAATCTTCAATGAAGAACACTGTTCTAGAGAGAATGTAAGATGCATATATATATACACACACACAAACTTGGACCGTAATGATATATCAACTGTCAGGAATTAGAATGCATGAGATTGGGTACACCATAAAATAGGATTCTGTCAGCAGAAGAAGAAAAACTATCAAACCTTTGAGGACGTTATGATGGAACCTCCTTTGCACCCAGTTGAAGATCTATTAAATAAATTAACGTCAGAAAATCCAGACACTGGAATTGATTCATTAGAAAGGGAAATCAAAGTTTTACATAGTTTTCTAGTGGAAAAAATTAAGTAGAAACAAATTTATGGCTACGTCGTAGTTACCTTCATTTTTCCCAGCCAAGCTTTAGTTTGGTGAGAAGGGAAAAAAGAACGAAATAGGAAAATGGAAGTCAAGGCGAATGTGGGGAGGGAGGGGTTGGGAATGTTTTATGATGGAAACGGAGGAAGTGAAGAAATTAGCGGGGAAAAGGCAAAAGAGTTAGGCGGCGCCACGTGGCAAAAAGGAGTAGGGCCAAGAAATAGGCATTGTCTTAAGGGGTGCATGGCATGTTGGTACATACGTGTTGGGTCTATCTGGCTTGATCGATGTGGCGAAATTCTCCGAATGATATGATCATATGCACCTCTTTCTCTCTCTCTTTTAGTTTTCCATCACTCTTAGTTTAGGCTTTACTAGCTCTCCCGACAATTTTGCCCACTTTCTTTCTTTCTTTCTTTTATACAGTAAAATGCTGCAAATCCTTCTAATTTCCTCACTTTTCATCTAACTCTTGCCTAATCTTTTGCATTTTATGCTCAAGTACAGCTTTATATGGTACCATTTCCCTTTAAATGACATGAGCAAAGCCCTTAATGAAACTGACCCTCTTTTAATTTATTAGCCCAAAATTTTCAAGTAATGGTAACCCAGAAAAAGTCCATCAACCCATCCATGAGCCGAAAGACAATGTGCTATGGAGCCTTATCCGCTCCAAGAAGAAAAAAATGCACCCAATAAAGGTTGACGTGATCTCCAATATCTGCTTTTCTGAACCTCCTTTGGCACCTTTTTACCATACCTTGTATATAAACATTTGATGTACATCAAGTAATTTTTTGTGTGATTATAACAAAATCAAAGTGATTGCATCAAATTACTAGAAAAAAAAAAATTTGCTTTATCAAAATATAAGTTTTGTAAAATCTTTCTAGGAGCCTCCTAAAAAATTTGCACATTTGTCTTATTGTCGGAAAGTCAATTTTACAATCCCATCAACAACTTGATTATTTTTCTTGGGAACATACTTAAAAAATCATAATATTTCATATTTGAACATTTGTTTGATTCTTCTAACCAATGTTGAATTCGAAACAACCAATTACTTATCTCCAATCACTTAACCACCTCTAACCTATACGTATGAATCAATATTCTCTCATATATTTGTCCATTTAAAATAGTCAGTCCAACCAAAATGCCCCAAAGCTAGATTCAAACACTAAACACACCTCTAAGTAATGGTTATATTCCAAAATTCAATCTCCAGCCTGGTTTCACAACACTTCCCCAACAGATGAAATCCTTTCTCATGCTTGACTGCTTCATCAATATGTAAATGAAACCAATTACTGAGTGATAATTGAGAAACACCTTATGTTTTCTACATGGGTCTTTTTTATGGGTATTATTATTATACTGTCTTACCTAACTCTCATGATAAACGTTTAACTAATTTTAAATCCATGCAATGCAGAAATACATAATTTATTTTACTAGAGCGCATATATAATTTAATTATAATAAAACAAAAAAATTTATTGGTTATATTTTAATGGTCATCGAAAATTGACAACACGTAATAAAATTTGATAATTCATACGTAGTGATAATAATTTATTTAGAAATACAAACAAAAAATCTAATAATATCTTTAATCCCAATCAATTGAAATAACAAATTATTTTAACGGTAAGATTATTATGGAGGTCATTATACTAAGAGTTAGATTGTATTTTAATCTTTCTACTTAAAAAAAGATAAATTAATCTTTATACGTTAGATTAAATCACAAACTAATCTTTTTGTTAAATATTCCATCCATTTATAATGTTAAGTGATGATGCGGTTGACAAAACAACTAGACAACGATACGTGGTGTGTAACATGTACCGCATGTTGATGTGATATTTTGTCACGTTTAAGAAATATTTAAAAAAGTTTAAAAATCCCCAAAAATAAATAAAAGACTTTTAATAATTATTTAAAATTATTAGAAATTATAAAATTATTGCAATTATAAAAAATTAATAAGATAGGACTCATCAACATTAACTAAAAATATCAACTCGATTTAGGAGATACATATGTGTGTTTATATGTGTATTTGAATTCTTTAAACATACTATATATACATAGTTTTTATACTTTTTAAATAATAATAATAATAATAATAATAATAATTTATTATAATTCTTTAAAAAGTTTAAACAATTTTGTATAAATTTTTTTATCATTATTTAATAAATCACTCTAGAATGAACCTCTAGCCAAATGGTTGTTAATAATTTTTAAATTATTTTAATTAATTTTTAATAGTTTTAATAGTTTTTTTTTTTAATTTCTTATAATTTTATTTTTGTTATTTATTTATAATTATTTTTTTTAAGTTTTTCAGTTTTGAGTTTCTTTGCAAATGGCTCCCATTGCGGATGGCTTACCTTTCATTTTTAAAATAAAAATTGTAAAAATATAATTAAAAGTTATTAAAAATTATAAAATATTTGAAAATTATTTTTAAAATTTATAAAAATATCATTAAAAATTTTATAATTTTAACAAATTTTATATTTTTTAATAATTCTTATTTTGTAATTTTAAAATGATTTGGATAAATAGTTATCAAAATTCATTTGAATTTGATCCCGAATTTGGACAATCATTTGCCACATAAGCAATTAGTGTTATCGTGGATTGTCACGTCAGTGACCTTTAATGATCACGTTAGCATTATCGTTAGCTTTTAATGGTGAATATTAGTCAATGAATTTCATTGGTGAAAATTATCAATTCAAGAGCTTAATTGAATGGGGCTTAATTGATTTTTAAAAAATTCTTGGAGGTCCTTCCATACCATTAAGCCAAGGAAAAAATTAGAACAATCAACCCCTTCCGTCGCTAAAGCATGAATGTCTTCACCTAATCGAAATATAATATTTATAAAAGTCACTCATCTACGTCATCAGAAATCTATTAAAAGCTCTTGAAAATCTCCAAACTATTGACTGCATGTCGAATAAATACACTGTAAATCTTTAAAAATATTGATAAAACGTTAAAACTATCCATAAATCATTAAATATTATAATAAAAGTTTTTCTAAACCTTTTTAGTGGAGCTCATGCTAAAATTTCCCAATAATTAAATCAGCACAATATCCTTTAACTTCCAATCAAAACAAAAAGTAGCAAATCCTTCGGAGATCCTTAATACTTGATTTGATTTTCTAATTTTATCAATAGTATAAGATTTGTATTATTAGGAGTATATTAGCTAACGTAGATACTCACCCACTTTGAAAACTGAATTTTTATTTTATTTTATTTTATAACAAATGCCACGACTCGTGGATAAAAGTATGTGATGAATATATGCAGAGGGTCTCATGAATGTTAATTGATTAAATAAGATTTATTTGACCCATTTGAATTGACTTGATTCGTAAAATATGTGAAAAATCTCATCTACTTGAAACATCGTTGACATAGTGCGTAAAATTAGAATTATTATTATAAATATGAAAGGTAATCTTAGAATAATTGTAACCTTAAAAGATTTTATTTTATAGTTATAGGACTCTGTAAATCTCTTACAAATCTCAAATTGAGGATTAATTTTGATCTCTTCCGTCGATGTAAATTAAATTGTATCGTTGAATTTGAGAGAGTTCAACTATAAAAAAAAAATTTCCCACCTTTGTAATCATCTCATTCAGAGTTATAAAATGATTAGAAAATATTTACTCAAACACTTAATGCGTCATTGTTTTCCTGTGTCTTCTTTATTCTACCGTTGTTTCTTTACCTTTGAGTTGCTTTTATTTTTATTTTTGGTGCCTTAATTTAGAATTCTTAACTTTCAAAAATTAAATTAAATTAATTTAAATAAATTTGAAATAAAAAATCACAAAAAAATTGCACAACTTACGAGACTAAAACTCTAACCCTGTTGCACAAGAACATACTTCGATTGGAAGAGCATATGTACTTCCTAATCATTTGAAGACTTCAATTTTAATTGTAATATTTTTTTTTACATAAAAGGAAGTATTTAATTATTTAAACATGTTTAATAATTATATTAAATTTTTATTTAATATAATGTTTTTAATAAAAAATATTCTAAGAGGATAAATAGGGAGATAATTAATTATCAGTAATGCTGAAAATATTAAATCCATTTGCTTCTTTTTTAAACTAATATTTGAAAAAAAATTACATCATTTTTTTTTATATATAATTGGGCTTGAATGGAGTTGCTTAGGATCTAACTCAATCAAGAGCGAAATTAGAAATTTTTTAAGAGATTTAAATTAAATTGTATATTTTTACTATTGTAAAAATATAATTTTATTATTTTAATACGTTATATCTTTAAAAATTTTAAAAGATTGAATCAAATTATTTTTATCATTTTTGAGAGATCAAAGTGTAATTTTACCGTTACAAATTTAAAACTTTAAAAAACTTAAATGGAAAATTTCCATTTTAAGAAGGGTCGAGCCCCTTACAAGCCCTCCCTGAATTTGCCATTGAACCCAAGCTCTCATCTCTCGTAACTTAACTCTTTTATGTTTGTTAAAAAATAAATGTTCAAATAATTATATTTGTGTTATAAAATAAAAAGACAGAGAGTAAATAACAAAGAGAATGAGAGAGCAAAAGAGAGAGCATATTTTATTGATCAATAGAAGTGTCTTATAATGCTTCTCCAAAGTCTATATTTATAAACATAAAAAGTATGAATGGAATAGAATTCTAATTCTAATGACAATTAAAATTTAAAATTCATCCAAACTTATCTTGATCTTGATGGACATCCACTTAATAAAATATTCATAACAACTTGACTTTTATTTAAAGCTTTTTAAAATAATATAAAAAAAATTATATTAATAATAGTAAAAAATATAAAATAAAGAATTTTTAGAAAAATCTAAATTTACTATTACTGAATAGTAAAATTACATTTTGTATTTAATTTTTTAATTTACTTCAATATAATAAATATTTTTTTTTTGTGAATTACAAACAGCGATTAGCACGACTTGAATCCAGATCATACTTGAGACGATGAATATCTTTGACTATTATATCAATACACTGGGTTCAATATAACAAACATTTTAATAGTAATAAAAAATAATTTAAAATCAAATATAAGGTAATGTTCACTGCAACAAGCAACCTACAAAAACATACAAGGGTTATACAAATCATTTATAAAATAATTAATTTGTAAACCCATTAAAAATCTAAAACATTGAACATTATTTTTATTTGAAGAAGAATAATAATTGGAGCTTGTTCAGTCTAGGTAGGCTTTGGCACTCATATGGTGAAACTTGGATGAGTTAGAAGCTAGCTAGGGATCCCAGAGAGCAAATCAGACATTCGAAAATGAAGACACTTAAGCTGGAAAGCAATGGCAGGGAGAAAAAACAGAAACATGTTGAAGTGGTGGAATTCGTGGTGGCTACTGTCATTTGACCGTTTGCAGCTTGTCTGCTTATGTCCAAACCTAAAAGCCTTTCCACAATCGCAAAGGTGGTGACCCTGGAATGGATTGTAATGCTTTCTGGGTCTTTGTTGCTGCTTTACACCAACTACACAATCCAACCCTTTCTTTCTTTCACCTCCAACACCCTACGCTTTGGATTCTCCTTAAAGCATTCATGTTCAATATCTGTAGGGACTATCTCATATGCCTCTTTTTCAGCCTGATAGGTGGTGGGGGAAGCACAAATTTATCACAACATCCACATTTACAGCTTCTTTTCTACTCATCATACTTATTTCCTACAAATTAAATTTATTCTTCTTGGGTTTCAAAATCTCAACATTGGCAATTAAAACAATACTAGGAAAAGCTTACAGTAACATGCAAGAATTTTCTCCGAATGGAGTGAAAAGATGATTTTTTTTTTTATTAAAAAAATAAAATCATGGCCAAGTGCCCAGCAGCATCAACTCTTTTCATATTGAAGAAGTACATTTCCAGGAGGAAAAAATTGAGTCCATTTTATCTGGCTGTGAATGAATATTCTTATTATTGGATATCAAATGGCAAAATCCTGTCTGGTCGACTGGTCGCCTTTATTTTACTCTATTCCTCCAGAATCGTTTGCTTTATTAGTATAGGTCGCCATACAGTGTTGAGAATGAACGAGGACCAGAAGTTCTTGAGAGCTTACACTGTCAACAGATAGCATACAGGATCTATTATGTTAACGCACATGCACTCAAACCCTCAAAGACCCACTTTAAAGATTAACTGGTTGAATTGGCTCCATTGGCCAAATCTGGTGGATCAAATATGCGTCCCATTGGCTCATTTTTTTTTGCTTACGGAATTTTGTAGGATCCACATGACATATCCAAACACAAAAAACGGGCATTCCGGGGAGACATTGTGTGGAGTGTTTTATTTGGGGCAGGGCAGCATTACCCATCTCCCTATCTCATGAATCACTAACTATCCCAACTCATGCTTTAATCAGCAAGGATACCAAAAGCTAGCTAGTCTTGGGGGTATTTTTACAAAACTAGAGATATCACACTTACCCCCATCACCTTTATATCCCATGCTTTATGCTCTTCACTGCCCTAGATTTCCATCACTTGTCCCTTCTTCAATACCAATGCTTCTCCCTTTACAACAACTTGAGAGGCTCTCTCTACAAATTCAGGAGGGGGAGTTTACTTCATGTAATCTATAGGATTACTTATTGGAATATATCATTATTCAACTCATTCCCAATTATGTTACATTATTCAGATCAATTCATTTGGTTTAAACATGTTAGGTAAAGTACAATTTATTAAATTCTCCTTGTTATAAAATTTGTTTTTTTTTTTTAATAAGTTTAATTTTTATAATATTTCTTATTTCAAATTTTTCATAAAATTATGATACCTTATGAAATTCTTTTTTAATTACACATTAATTTTAGTATTTGAATTAAATCGAATAATTTTTTGAATTTTTTTTTTTTTTGTCGTTGTTGAACAATTGAACCTAATTATGATAACTTACTTAATAGACATAGTAACTTAGTTGGCCCCGTAACTTTATAAAAAAAAAAATCATTTTAGTCTTTCGTTTAAAATTTATCTTTTAGCCTTTGAACTTGTACTGTTTATCAAATCACTCCAAAATAGGTGTAAAAGTTAACGTCTGATCACTTTGCTGACATGGCATACATGTGGATTGCAATGTTAGCAATTAATTAATTTTTAAATTCAAAAAATTATAAAAATTATTAAAAAAGTGTAAAAATTATATTTACTTTTATTTTTAAAAATTTTAAAAATAATTAATTGCTAATATGGCATACACGCGGATACCATGTCAACTAGAGGTGCTCATAGGCCGGGTCGGGTCAGGTCTATACATGATAATAACATACTTTATGCTTGTCCAAGCCCGGCCCGGCTCGGCTCGACCCAAAATCTAGTCCTAAAATTTTGTCCAAACCCGCCCAAATTTGCAAATGGTTAACCCAAGTTCATTTTAGGCTCGCTCGTATTATTTTTTAATTTTTTTAAAAAATATTTATTTTATTTTATTTTATTTTAATATTTAATAATTTTGTACATTTTTTATTTGTTGAAATTTTTTAAATAGTCATCTTAACATTATTTTAATGTTTATATTAGAGTAGTATTATATATTTAGTATATGCTTATTTTTTTAATGTGTTATAAATTACATAATATATATATAAATAACATAGTATAAAGTATTATAAATTTAAAACGGGCTTGGAACTTGAATATTCAAGCCCGAGCCCAATCCATATTTTAAATGAACTTATTTTTTTGCCCAAGCCCGTTTTTTGGATCTAATATTTTTTACCAAACTCTCCCAAATTTTGGACAGGTCTTCGGGCATGAACAGATAACCCGACCCATGAATAAGTCTAATATCAGCTAAGTGAACAAAGATTAACTTTTTTATCTATTTTGAGGTGATTTGATAAACAATGCAAATTTAAAGGTTAAAAAAAGTACAAAATTAAATGAAGAGATAAATTAATTTTTTTTGTATAAAAATTGATGAGCCAAATAAATTATTATATTTTTATGTTAATATAGCTTATAAGTTGTTTGTTTTATTACGAGGAGAGAAGTGGAACTAAAATTTAAAAAAAAATTGTTATATGTATACATATATGTATTAAAACTTGCTATATCCTATTATACTGAGAAATTTGAATAGGTTACACTAACTTTTGCTTTTGCAAGGAAAGTAAAAAGATGAAATTGATTAAAATAATGAGAATGATGGGTAAATTTATTCAAAAGTTCAAATTTTAATCAAATTATAAAATTATTTTAAGAAAGAAATGATATTGATTGACACTATTGGACATGTAAGATTATTATTCTAAGCAAATGTTTAAAATATAAACATGGTAATCACGTTTTGCAAATCAATACCTCTTGAGAATATATCAATTTCTCCAATAATACCTAAAGAGGACAAAAAAATAATGATATACAATGATCAGATCCATTGAATACATAGAATTATAATATTCAATGTTAGTCCTATATGTTTATTATTATTGTTATAGGAAAATTCATTAATTCATTTAATGAATGAGATTATACAATTTAAGGAAAAAAAAAAAAACACCCGTTGTAAGGATTTCAATTTTAATGTCAATAAAACATTATAATATATTGACAATTGATTCTGTCACAACTCAAACACAACATATCTAGAATGATTGCAAGCATTTAATATAATATGAAAATCAAATCCAGATTATCTACAACGACGAACATAAATTGACAAAAGATCGAATATCTATCGATCTAAAGAGAACGACGACAGCACTAACCTTATAATCACTCGTAAACACAAAACCACATGCATATATTGGTATCATTGAGTTGGTGCTGGTAAAGATAAGCATGTCGAATAGCGATTAGCCACCCCATTCCGAGGGATCCAATGTATTGGGAGTGGGTGGAATTCATATGGTTCTATTTCCCACGTGGGTTGGTTCACGACTCCTTCCTGGAACAACCCTGTCCATGATTTTCAAATCATTCGTTGAACCTTGAAATCCACATAATGTCCTCCCGGCACGATGATTCATAATTACTATGTAACATCAAGAGCTGAATGTCCTGAAATCTAATCTCTGATTTTTTGAAACTCAAACGCACTTGCATCTTAAATCACGTTTTATTTCCACATTTTAGTCATTTTCAGCAACCTTTTTATCCACCGGATCAAATGAGTTAATTTCTTTTTCTGACTAATTAGTTTATTGATTCTAATTATTTAAAAACTGAATTTTTTCTATGTTATTACGTAAATATTGTTTTATAAATTATATTGTGCTGGTATATTATAAAAAGTTTAAAATCTGTCACAGTTTTTTATACTTTTCACGACTGGAATTTAATTTCCGTAATTTTATTTTCATGAAGTTTTTTTAGTTTTCAAATTTCAAAATTTAGGTTTAATTGTTAATTATTATTATTATTTTGTTAAATTTATAATTGTGACATTTTGAAATGAAAAATACTCACTTGATAGTGATGTAATTAAAAAATGATGTTGTAATAAACTTGAATTTAATAAAAAAATTTAACAGTGTTAACAATTAGACTTAAACTTTTAAATCTAAAAAATAAAGAAACTAAATTCTTAAAAAATAAAAACACAACACCTAAATTTCAAAATTCCAAAATTCCAAATTGGAAATTTAGATTTGGAGATAAATTGGAGTAACTAAAACCAAATATAAAATGTTAAATTTTGCTATTAGTCCTTGTACTTTGCAAGAGACATTTGATCAATTTTAATCCCTGTACTTTTCGAATCGAACAAATTTAGTCTCTATACTTTTTGAATTTTAAAATTTTAGTCTTGACCCGAACAAAAGCAATTAAATCTATTTGGTTAAATTCAATTACTAGTCCTATACTATGTGTGCAATTGTAAAGTTAGTCTATATTCTCCAATTGGATCATTCTAAGTCCCAATACTTTTTCGAAATTTAAAATTTCAATCTTGACAAAAATGATAGTCATTAATATATTAATTTAATTTTTAGTGAGTAACATGTAGAAATAACAAGCTGACATGGTAGTATGCATATAGCAATATATTTGCTGTATCAAATTTTGAAAATAACATAACTTAATGAATTTAAAAATTACGATTCTTGTGAAGATTGAAATTTTAAAATTAAAAAAAAAAAAAGTATAAAATCTAAATCTACAACTTTCATAAAATACATGAACTAATATTAATATAAAATAAAATATTTGGGCTGGTGTTGGACAGATGATGTTAAAGTCCTAAACAGAAACAGAACTATTCGAATGGATTTTGAAGCCCAAAGATGCACCCGATCCAAAACTACTTTGAAAGAAAATTTGCCCTGTAGACGTAAGAACTTTACCTTGGGCTCCATGATTAACATCCTTTTTCATTGGTTAAAACAAAATTATAAAATATATATAAATTCAAATTTGTGCTGGTTTTGTTGATTGAATCTTTAGTTCGATTGGTATGAACATTATTGTTTATGCAGGAGGATGTGAGTTCGAGTGTGTTAAAGCGTAAAATCCTCTTATTTATGAGTTCGGATGGGTATTGGATCTGAAGTGAAACTCGTGATTTGACAATATATTATCTCTATCTAGTTTTATTTTAACCATTTTTAAATTAAAAATATTTTAAACCATTTTACTTGTAGTGACTAACCACCAAGCCTTCAACCTTTCGCTCTCTTCTCAATCCTCACGCCATTTTGCTTGCTTTTGCTGTGTAGGTATCATTTGCAGCTTCTATCGTATTGAGGAGGCTAAAATCTATCGATTTTTGAAATATTTAAAACTTCATGTAATTGAATTGTGGGAGTTTGCTGTGGAGATTAGGGTGCCATATGATATTTTGTAATTACAGCTGAGATGGTTTTTTTATATTTTGGTTTGGGCCAATAATTATAGGTAGAGCTTAGCTTAGACATAGGCAAGTTTGATATGATTTTAATTTAATCATTTTTCAATAAGAAAAAAATATGTGTTAGCTAAGCCAGATCAAATTTGGGTACAAAAACATTGGTCATAATTCGGGTCCGAATAGACACAACAAAAGCACTTCCATTGACCCAACTCCAACCAGGCCTAATCCACAGACACGTATACCCTGTTTCGTCCAATTATTTACTTGGGGACTGGAAATATTGGGATGCACACACACAATCTGTTGCATCCAATTTGAAGAAGGGTGTAATCGGAGGCATAAAAAAACGAGAAGCCCTCCCCTAGGGATGCATGCATGCATGCCTGCCTGTGGAACTTATTCATTTTGGTCTTGGGTTAATTAATGGATGGAATATGGTAAGTGGGTGAAAGCTTAGGTTCTTAATTTCAATGGTGCAGCCCTTGTCAATCTTAATTATAAAAAAGAATTGACAAAAAGTTTAGAATGAGAACAATTGGTGAATTGCAAACACAATGCTTTAAATGCTCCACTTTTATTGCACTCGGAATTTAGCATACTTCTCAATATTAAAAAGGCCTGGACATGGAGCTTCTTCAATCAGGCACCACGAATGGTAATGAAGAATCCGAATCCATGTGCCCTGTATCCATCACTCAGATTACAGATATTATTGTTTATTCTCAAAAACACAAGTTTTGTAGCCTAAATTAATTTAAACAAACCAAGGTAATTAAATCCCACTTGATGTCTTGCTCTTTTTCTTTCTTTCTTTAGCTGTTGTAGCCATTGGTGCACTCCTTGACATGGAATCCGCCAGCTGCTGGTTTTCGGTGGAGGGAAAGGTGAACACCAGGATCATGGTGAGTGCATGAAGAATTGTACACAATTGAGTTATTAACGCCTTGCACATTGCTGTTCATAAATGCACTCATAGGCATTGTGTTTGATCCGTTGCTCTTGCCCTTCATCTTCCCATCCCCATCCTCGCTGCTGCTGTAGCTATGGTTGTCACTGCCGTCGCTTCCAATCCTAGAAGAATCCGCCAAGCGATGAGGACTGCCCTGAAAACCTTTCTTATGGGGTGATTTGATCAACTCCATGAAAGCACCTTTGTTCTCGCCAGCAATTGTTACGACCCTAATACCGGCATCGTCTGAATCCGAGGGGAACTTCTTCCCATTACTTTTCTCCTTCGTGTCGCCATACTTGGACGGTTCTTTCTTTCCATGAATGCTGGGGTCGCGAGTGTCACCAATATCCTTCTGAGGGGCACCAAAAAGCCTCCCGGACTTTTCGATCATCTTTTGAACGAGCACAGTCTTTTGCTCTGCCTCAACAGGGATCTTGGGTTCAAGCTCAGCTTGACCTCTCAACTGGGGAGGTGGGAGAGTCAAAGGTGAAGGTGGTGGAGCAGTTGGCGCTTTGATCTTTGTCGATTGAACTGGAGACTGCATGGCAGGTTTGAGTGTTGGTATTGTTGACTCTTTGGGGCTGGCCACACGATTCGTAGTGGTCATAGAGGGGGCAGGTTTTGGGGTTGTGGAATTTGTCACCGATGTTGTAGTTGGGGCTGTCTTGGCTGGAGAAGAAGTTGGTGCAGAGACAGCGGTTGCAACTGTCCTGGCTGGAGAAGTTGGAACAGAGGCCGTAGTTGCCACGGACTTGGCTGGGGAAGATGGAACAGAGGCAGTAGTTGCCACTGGCTTGGCTGAAGAAGAAGGCAATGACGCAGGTGTGGTTTGTTTCGGTGGAGAAGTTGTTGGCCTCGCCGCAGTTGGCGAGGTTTTCACCGGGGAACTAGGCACTGAAGCAGTTTTGGGACTAGCTTCTTTTCTATCAGAAGGGGAAGACGGCTGAGATGTTCTACCAGCAAAAACAGGTGATGTTGGAACAGAAGAAGCACCACCCACAGGTCTGAATGCAGGTCGAATAGTGGCAGATCGTGGCGGGGCTGAAGCGGCCGCGGGTTCAGGTGTTGGAGTAGTTGCTTGGGGTGCTGTCCTTGAAATGGATGCTAAACGAAACCATGGACGAGTTGGTTGGTTCGACATAATTGGGAGAGTTTCGAAAAGATTTTAAGATCAAAGCCTGAAAAACTACAAGAACTAGAAATGATGAAAGAATGGAGATATACACAAATGGCTACCACAAATGTGCTTTTATAGTAATCCAGGTTCAACTATAAATAGGAATTTGGGGGAAAGGAAACTATACCACGAGAATACGTCCCGAGCCGTAAACCCATACCATAGAGAGAAAGAAAGGCATCCGACAATAGCAACTGATACTATACATAACAGCTAAGCTGACAATAGTTAGTATCTCACGGTAGGTATCAAATGGAGTAGTTTACAAGATTTTCTTTTTCCCAAGGCAGAATTTATTGCCTGCTTGGGGATTCATCCATTTCCAAACCTTCATTTCTGCAGAATCCTCTGCCGACTCCCTGTTCCACCCCTTTAATCTCAATGTTAACAACTTGCAGTAAGAATTTCTTTGCAGTGTTTACACCAGTCATTTCATTCAACATTTTTACCACAGCCCATAGAAAAGGAATTTTCTTTTTAAAAGATGTCCTTTCAAGTTTGGAATCCCTTAGGTGACTGTTCTTATTAGCCTGGACCATTTTCAATTGCTCATCCAACAAGGCAATTTTAATTCCATTCCTTGCAGATATGGAAATTATTCTTGATCAAGGGTCGTGGAATTCATTAAAGATAATTGATCAGTTTCAGTAGCATTTTTAAGGAAAAAAGAAACCCTTATCATACATTGCATGATGAATTTTGTACAACGTTCATTTTCTTATGCATTTGTTGAAACAAGTATTGCCTCGATGGCCGCAGTCGTTTCTCTTTCTCCCACGATCACTGCGGCCGCTCCTTTTTGCGTATGAGCTGGGTGGCATATTTGCTCTTGCACTTACCATATATATTCTTAACGATTCACATTGCCAACACTTCTTCAACGATTCTTTATGTCCCGCTTAGAATTCAGACAGCTAATTCTTAACTAAGATTCTTGCAATCGCACCAGAAAATTCGATGCTTCCTTCTGACTTTGCTTGCGGATATTGCTTAAGAACACACCCCTCGGTCGTTTTCATGATCCTCCGGGGACAGGGTTTTTTTTAATATTAGTGAATGAATAATATGACTGTATGTACCCAGTAGTTTGACTTGAGTAACGAAGAAAATTAGAGGGTGTTTACTGTTTAGCCGTTTTCTTTAAACCATTGTCGCAAAAGAGAAGAAACGAATTCTTATGGTGGGACCTGGGAATGTTTCTTTTCTGAGGTCATATCATATTGAATGCATAGACTTAGGTTCGTGCAGGAATCAGAACTTGGGCGTAGAACACCACGAGTTTTACAAATTTGTGCCCTCCGTCTTTTAAATAATGGTATCTTATCAACAAAGTTGATCAAGTAGTCGCGCAGTATAAGCACAACTATTGCTACACTAATCAATACGTCAAAACCCATATTCCCATATGCTTTGCAGCTTAATTGTCAACTCATTGAGCCTCCAAATGCAAATAATAATAAGCTTCGGCCGTATAGTTTCTTCTGACATCGACTTGTGCTATTTCTCAATTCATTTAAGCACTTGAATCGTGTGATGAGGTGCCTTGGAATCCAAGTACAGAATAAGCATACCGGTATGAATTCCTTGAAACGCCAAGGCCAGCAATAAAACACTATTGGATTCCTTTTACTTTCTATTTTCAATCGCAACAATAACATCTCCTTTACTTTACACGTAAGAATTGAGCCAAATAGATATCGGATTTAGTCTTTAGGTTTGATCTTGAAGACATTTAATGACAAGATCTCCGCTAAATAAACACTTTATTGAAGAGTTCTTGGTCTCTACTTCAGTGAAATTAGAGATTGATACCGATTGTAATTGTACAAGATTTATATAATATGTTTATATAAATCGATGATTTATTTAGGTTAATTAAGATGAGAAAGTGAGACCACTTTATTTGTACAGTTCGTAACAATTTGTGAGTCCAAAAATTATAAGCAAAACTGAATTGTGCTCATCAGTCTACCTCTAGGCTTTCAGGACTAGATACAAGTACAGGAATGAGTTGCAACTTGATTAGTGAATCATAGTGTAACAACTCGATTTTTAGACGGTGTCGGGAAATGCGATTTCGAAGTCTAATTCCGTACACTAAGTTAGTAAAATTATGAATAGAAAACTTTAGGAAGTCGGTATGAAAATATATCAGTGAACAAAGTCTTGGATTACCTCAAGGTTTAGGAAGGCATGTATATTAATGTTGATCATTTTAGGTTATCATAATACATGGTGGAAACTGTTCAAATCAGTGCTTTTGGTATAAAAGATTGAATAGGTATACAGCCGGCTGTAATTTGTATCGAATCAAGTTTTAGTAAATCGAGTAGCATGCTTCTCTAAGCTGCTAGACTGACCGAAATGGAGGAAAAGTCTGCTGTTTAAATGCTAAGATTGATGCTACCTGAATGCTGTACTTTCAGCGTTTACTTTCAAGCCAATGTGTCTTAATTATGCTGTTTTATGTAGTCCAAAGTAGGGCATTAATTATGTTTTTGGTTGTTTAATACTCTCTTTAGGATGCTGTTTTATGTTGTCCAAATTAAGACATAATAAATGGTTTGTTGCCCTTGAACGTCCTGCATTGTTGATGCAATTATGCTGTCCGAAGAGGGAAGATAGTTTAGTAAGTGAAAATGGCTTTGCGGAAGTTTGGAAGGATGGATCGGAGTTTAATCGAAGGGAAGATAATTCAAGTGAAAATGGCTTTGCGGAGGTTCAGAAGGGTTGATTGAAGTTCGATCAAATAGAAGATATGTTGAGTAAGTGGAAATGGTTTTGTGGAGGTTCGGATGGCTTGATCGAAGTTTAAACAAAGGGAGAGTTGTTACCGCTCTTTAAATTGACAAATCGTACCTTCTTATCTTTAAGGTTTGCCAAGTGACCCAAACGCACATTGTAACCGATTCAATAGGAGGTTTTAGAGAAAATTTGTTTGTTTTTTATATCGTTCGTAGGAGGTTTATTTCAATAGCTGAACTTACTCGTTTCTTGTCTCCTAAATTTCAGGTATCATTTTGCACTCGGATTTTTGGGAGGGATGCAACCAGATTCCGGGCCCATTTCTTTTAGCGAGTTGTAATGTGTTCATATCGGGGTAGTATAGGTTCGATTTCTGGCTGATTTAAGTGGTTTCTCGTTTTAAATTTTGTATATGGCAGACCATGGTGTAAAGTTATTACTGTACATGACCTGAATGAGCTTAAATTAAGCATGGTATGAATTAGTTTCAAATGACCATTTTTGGTAAAACTCCCAGCAAGTATTGATACTTTGTTAATAAGTATTGGTACTTCATCAAGTGTTTTATGCACCAGATTTGGTAGAATGCCAAACCGGTATCGATACCTACCCTAATGCATCCATACTTTTCCTTCAATTTCGGTATCTTTTTAAAAATTTTGAAAAGCTAGTTTCAGCTTAGTCCCTTAATCAGGATCAAGTTAACTCAGGGGTTCTCATAAGCCTACCCCTGAGTTAACTCGGTTCTTTATTTTAATTCATATTATTCAAGGACTAAAGTCATAGTTTGTATTTGTCTATAGTGAGCACTCTCTAAGGCTTTGCAGACATAGAAAGTTTTCGAGCTGAACAAACAATTTGCTTTTGGTGTTCATTTCTTTTTTACTACAAGTAATTACATCATCCAGTTGAAACTGAACCAAAATTTAACAGACAAAAAATCAATCAATTTCAATATAGATTGTAGCACAAGAAACATAACTGCAGGCAAGTTTTGATTGGCATGTTTTGATGATACATACCCCTAAGCAGATAAAATTCACAAAGTAGCAGGCAAGAGGGGTAATTCTTGCAAGTTCTGTAGTTCAAGATCAAGGCCAGTTAGTGAACTGAAAAACTTTGAAAACTATATCTATACCTGTGGGGATTTGCCAAATAAAAAGTATAACATTAACTGCATTCAAGGTAATGTGAAGGCTCCTGGCAGTCTCACTCCCTTTCTGCATAGCAGGTACTAGGGCCGCGGCTGCAGCCCACAACACTGTAATGGCTGCAAAACAAACACCAAGACAGAAAGGTGGAGCCATTTCCTACACTTCAAATCTTGAGTTCAGCTACATAAATTTTTTATTTCCTTTTTTGCATTACATATTTTGTGAGAGCAAACCCAGAATCGAAAGGTGTACCTGCTCCAGCAAATAAATGGGGACCTGGGAAAAGCTTTCCTGTCCTAAACCATGTGTTGACACCTCCACCAACAGCCTCAAGAACCCCAAACCCTAGCAGTATTGATCCAGCATTGAAGTGTCTATCCCTGTAAGACCCTTTTAGCAACTCCTTCCTCTCCTGAAAAATCACAAATGAAAAGATAGTTTCACACGTACAAGGCATAGCTATGATGCATTTTCTCCCACAGATTCGCATATTAGAAAAGATCAAAGTTTGTTGATGACCTTGTATTCAAATTGAGCATGTCTACAACTTATTGCCAATTAGATTTACCCTTTGAGGTTTAAACAGGAACAACGAAAACAAGGTTAAAGAAAATAAGAGGGCTTGAGGCATGTAGAGAACTTGCACTAAGAAGCCCTCGACACATCAAGTAGAACTAGTTAAAATGACATAATGCGTAAGATGATTTTTTTTAGGGTGAGAAAAACAAAGATTTCATTTATTTAAAGATGAATAGCATCAGTCATTACAAAAAGGTGGATAGAATTCGGGTATTATTCAAGCTAGTACCTATCATCCTCTATGTTCCAACCTAACTTAGCAAGGTCATGATCATCTCGGTTAGCTTTTACATATACTGTAAGAACTGTGTAGAGTTGTGTTGTGTCATATAGCAATTTTTACACGCAATATAAGAAATGTGACCCCAAAAGACAACTTTCATAAAATAAGACTTGTGTCTAATCTGTAACTTTCCTATAGGATGTGGGAACTACTAACATCAACTGCATTGACGGAAAAATCAGTGAATATCACACAGCATTTGCTTTAGATTTCTGGGACAGAAATTGGGATGGGATAAGCTAGTTAAAACTACATAAAAGTTTGGTTGCAAATGAAGCAAACCTCAGAGAGTTTCTGAATTTCGAGTTCCACGGGCGATGGAGCTGCTTCCACTGGTTTCCCTTCAGGGGTAACAGGAGTGGGCTTCACTTGTTTCTTGAGTTCATTAATCTCATTCTGGATGGTCCTCACTCGCCTCCATTGCCAACCCAAATACCCAGCCCACAAAGTGTAAAAGAAGAGACCACCCATGACAATGGGGTGTACAAGTGCAAAACTCCTACCCTCCAAAATCCCAAACTCTCCACCAACAGCAGGAGCATCCTGTTATTCCATGCAAAATCACATTAAAAAGACATTCCAAAAAGAAAACGGCCCATTATCTAAAACAAAGAAAGGGAATAAGAGTTGCATACCTTGGCGTCAAATAAGAAGGGGAATGCGAGTGTTGTAAGGGGAAGAGAAGCTGATTTTAGGTGATGAACAGTCTCAGCGAAGAGTTTTGGCGGGCTAATAGACTCATTGCAGATAAATTGCTTTGTGGGGTTAGAAAGGAAGGGGAGTTTAGATTGTAGAAGGTGAGGCTTTTGGGGTAATAAGGGGGATTTCAGGAGGCTGAGTGTGGCTGCCATGCTCTCTGACTCTGTCTTCAAGGAGGGTCAGGCAGAGAAACGGGAGGAAAAGGTATACATACCAACAATGTCCCATAGGAAAAGATAAGAAACAAGAGATTGAAGACGTATTCTGCCTTGCTGACGTAGTTTCTTCTGACTGGCCTTCGCTTCCAAAATGGGCCCCCACCAGTTTACCTTTTAGGTCAGTGAGAGACACCACAACCCTCTTGCCACTTACCACTTACCACTTGCCACTTGCCACTTGCCACTTGCCACTTGGGCTGTATTCGGCTTCACACAACTGATGCCCTCTTCACCGTTTCCTTTTAAAAGCGTGTTTTAGGCCAGTTTATTGAAAATTTGATTTTGAATCAAATTTAATTGTTTACTATTATTTTTAAATGTATTTTTTTTTGTGAAATAAAATATTTATTTAAATATGATAAAAATATAAATATTATAAATTTAAATATATAATTTGTTATATTTGAAATAAACATTACATCAAATATATTAAATAAAAGTTAAAAATATCATTTTATTTTCAAGAGTGCTTTTCATATTACTACAGAAACATTTTTAAAAAAATAATGAGAAATAAAACCTTAAAAAATATTAAATAGAATTTTTTTTTAAAAATTTAAATTCAAATGTGAGCTTTTTGTATTTGAAAAAACACTCTTTCAAGTTCAAATCACATTTATTATTTAATATATCATTTAATATTTATATTGAGGATACAATTATTTTCTTTTTAGAATTTATTTTAAATATATATATAACATTATATATTTAAATTTGTAATGGTTATATTTTAATAATTAAAATATGATTTATATATTGAAATTAAACTTTATATAAAATAAAAAAAATATTCTCCTGAACATTTTAATAAAAAAGCACATTTTCAAATATTCCTGTTTTTCAGTGCTTTAGAAGCGTCCAGATCCACCATGTTAGGGACAATCTAGAGGAAGATTCTAGCCACCAGTTGATGAATCCACGCCAGCATTTTCTTGCCAAAAGCATTGGTCAGTGTGTCTATAGATTAATGATTATACAGGTTCTTCAAAACTTTGGTAAAGGCCCAATACAATAGGAGTAAGGGTTGCGGATTTGTTTTCTGAAGTAGGCCCAAAAGCCTATAACCCAACTTTTTCTTCTTTCTATTCCCCTGTCCAAAGGCTCAGTGCTGTCATTATTTATATTTAGTGGAAGTCGGCAGTGTGGTACATATCAAAAAACACCTACGCCCATATATTTTCAACAGCCGCCCTCCCTTTCATCTTTTTTGGATTTTCGGTTATTTATTTATTATTATATGCTCTTTATATTTTAACTTTTAAAATAGTAGGCCTGCCTAATCTAACTGAAAATAAACGAGTGTTGGTTCAGCTAAATTTTAACGTGAAAAAAGGCATCTTTATCTTTCGTACTTGGTTTCTCTTGCCGATTAAAATCTCAAATATCTTATTAAAAAAAAAAATCTCAAATATCAGTAACAGTAAGAAAATATTATTATTTTTTATAGGGTTTAACTTACTAAATTTGATTATCTTTTTTTTTTTACTTTGAATTTTTTTTAATTTAAGTTTTGAATTTGATGGTTATTTTTAAATTGGGGTTTAAATTAGGTAATTATTTTCATATTCGGGCTTGAATTTTCTTTTATCCAAGTTAAGCCATGAACTTGATAATTATTTCTACATTGAAGCGTGAACTTTAAGGATTTTAAGAATTAACTTGGACAAAAAAAATTCAAATTTCAATACGAGAACAATTGTCAAGCATATTAAACTCAATTAAATCATTTAGACATTGAACTCCAAAAAATATTTAATTTTTTTATATCATTTAGGCTTAAGGTTAAAAATCCCATTAAACTTTTACAATTCCTTTGTAAAAACATATTGAATTATGTATTTAGACATTGTTGAAAAAAATCAATTAAATCTTTCACTAATATTTTTTGTCCTTCATTGTTACTCGCTATTAACTGTTATTAAATTAGTCACCATGATGCTAACACAATAACAATCAACAATGAAAACAAATCGTCAAAAAACTTAATTGATACATTTTTAATCACTAATGTTACATTTAGTAGTAGAATAAATTTTTTTCATATGTTTTAGTATAGGGGTTAGCAATAAACAAATTTAATTGGTCATATTTAATCCCTCCCATGACTTGCTTTTAGTAAAGAGAATGAAAAATTTTCGTTTATTTTGAAGATATCTTATTTTTTACTAGAATTATTACTTATCTTTTTAATTTCAAGTTTAAATTTGTACTATTTTTTTTTTATTTATGTCTAACTATTGTAATACATACGTAATAAATAAATTTTTATCATGCTATTACATTAAAAGCTAAACGAGCTAATAAAATACAATTGTTTTTCTCAATAAATTTTTTAAGTTAAAAGCTTTTTTTTTTTTTTTAGTGAACTATAATAGATGAGTAAAAATATTAACAGCAATGCGACTAACACGATTTAAACACAAATACAATCGGAGTGATGAACACGTTGATAATCAAAAAGCTCTTTTTAATCCTTAAAACATCAACTCAATTTTCCTATTTGGTTGCATCGATATTGTTTTCGAAATCTCAATACAAAATTTGTTTTGGAAAGACGTTAAAAACATTGCCACATTGCAAAATGGTTACCGACCATGTCAATGTATTGATGAGGGCGCCGTGATAGATATTGTTTTGTCTCAAATCTAGTTAATTGGTGGATCCATCCATGGTATTATTGTGAGGCACAGTTTGTAGCCACAAGCATCTGAAATCTCAAAATTTCCCAATCCCCTCACATTTCACTTTCAGCATTACATATACCCTCCTCTACCAGGGTTGGAGGAAACTGAAAAACAGGGTGCTGTGGGATCAAAAGTAGAGCTGAACCCATAAAACCCCATGAGTGGACCGCATGAAATAGAGATGAGGGGGTGAGCTGTGAAAAGAGCCAAGCAGCCTATGGACGGGGGTCCATCCATATGTAGCCACTGCTCCATCTTACGTCACATGTTTCACAGATTTCAGTCCAGAGGTTGTGGGATCCTTTGAATTGCCATACTCGTCTCCTCACCCCCCCTTCATTTTCATCCTTTCGCTGACCAAAAAAATAAAATAAAATAATTTAAGAAAAAGTTATTGTGAAGCCTAGTATCCTATATCTTAAAGAGTCAGCAAACTACATGCATATTAACTCAAACGGGTGATGTTAGTTTAAGGATAACTTGGATATTTTTGAGCCTCATATTAAATTTCGAAGTAATATCATTTTAATAAGTAATTGCATCAACTGATTTTTGTGGAGAATTTAACAAAAACTCTTTCTTTATATTAGACACCAGATATTATTTTGAGAACAATTTGTCTTTAAATTATAGATTAATATTTATACATAATGAAATTTAAAATCAAAACATTATGTTTTTTTTTTTTTTTGCTCAATTATAAGAGGAGGCCAAAACCCTAATAGCAACATAACTAACGTAACACTTGGAGCGATGGACATCTCGATCATCAAGCCAACACACGAGATTCGTTCAAACAATACTTGTTCGAATAGTATTTGGGATAACGTTTTTCATTTCTTGTTCGAACAATACTTGGAACATGTTGGGTCAATTAAATTGTAGTGAGTTTGCTGATATTTTTTACTCGGATAATTTTAGTTGACTTCCTATCAATAAATGAGCTCTGATTTTTGGTGTGGATTATTTTTAATATCGTTGGGAACTTCATTTTTAAACGGAAGAAGTAGAGAAAGTTCGAAGTGTTTGAAGAGATTATGATTATTTTTATCTTTTATCTTTTAAAAATATCTTAAACTTATGAAGACTTTCATCATATAAGTATGCCGATAAAATCCAACCATTTAAAGTAAAGGTAAGATCTTATCAGAGCAACATAATGTTTACCTTACTAAAACCGATAAAAAGGTTATTGATGATTGGAAATGGTGTGCAGTTTTTTGAGTGTCTTATTGAGTCGTCATCTTGTTATTCTAATTGAATATTTTTAACACTCTGAAGAGAGTTTTATTATTGTAAATAAAGTATTTTTAGGGTGAGTGATTATAATAATTACGAGTTTCTATTGAAGCTACAATTGATTTTTATTGTAAGGTAGATTTAACTTTGTTATTTATGAGTGCTTTTGCAATCAAATAAAAGTAAAATCTTTGATTTTTAATTATTATGTATAAATAAATACAACTCAGAAAGTAAATAGAAATTTATAATAAATATAAAAATCATAAAAATTTATAAGAATCTTATCTAATAAGCTATCAAAGTAATACAACTTTTAGATAAATATGAAAGGCGTAAAATAAAAATTATATATAGATTTTGATTTAATGTACAATATTATATATGCACCCTAATTTTGTGTGATTTTATATATGAAATTTTGATTTGATTAACTTTTTATAAATTACTAATAATATTATTAAATTAGCACTATTTTATGTTGATATATTGCATACACAAACAATATATGAATATGATATGAAAAAAATGTATGTATTTATTTATTTAAATATGAACAATAAAATCAAAACAAAAAAAAAAATTCAAATTTCATATATATAATTACACCAAATCAAAACTATGTATCAAATTACACGAATAAAAATTCATATACAAATTTAATATTTATCCATTATCAAATTATTAGTACAAATGTTAGGAGGTATCTGTTTATTGAAAAACCGATTTTCCTTTTTCAGATATCAATCCACAAACCGGAGGAAAATCAATAGACAGTGAAATGGATTTCAACAAACTGGTTTCCAAATGTTAGCCACGTTCTTTCTTTCTCTGTCTCTTTGAAACTTTCCTATTGCTGCCCATGCTCACATGGTGCAGTGAAACCCAAAATTTAAGCAAAAATATTGATTGATTGATTGCTATTTTCAAGTGAGAAGAGTATTATACGGGTATAACAGTTAGTTTTGGTTCAATATTAGTAAAAATTCGTCATTTCTTTGTTAATGAGTACAAATTTATAATTAAAAATATATTTTTTTAATATATTAGTGTGATTACATCTGTTCATACTTTCTTAACTCTTTGACAACACATATACATCTTGCGCACACAGATGCTCGAACCCGGATCTTTTAGGATAAACAACATCTTTTTTTACCACTGAAACTACTCGTTGGATTCATCCATAATTATTATTATTTTTTTACGAGGGCCATGTTGAATCCAACAACATCACTCGTTTCATTGATAATTAAAAAAAAAAAAACTACAGCTTTTTACTTATAAAATCCTTCAAATTTACTCGCTTTCTTTGGAGGAGAAGATTTTTCTTCAAACTGTCGTATGGAAATCCGATTTTAATGTTAGTTGTCAATTAACTTGCCCTCTAATTTGAGTCATGGATGAATGATTTATAAGTAAAGTTTATGTTAAAGCCATTCCTCTCTCCCGAAATGATTACATTATGATAAATTTTGATTTCTTGATTGTAATCGATAACAAGAATCTTGAAAAAATTGATGTTGATTGATATCTAAAAACAGAAAATCAGTTTTTCAAAATTTTATATCTCTCTGCGAGCATAATAAAATTAAGGAGAATTATGTTATAACAATCCTATTAAGAAATACAAAATAGAATAGCAATTAAAAACGAATCGTGCCTAATAATTCGTATTACATTACATGTTTACGTCAAGAATGGATGAATCCAATAGTGCTTCTAGGCAAACCAAGGGCCACAAAAATAGCAACAACAAGGAGGAGGGGGAGGATATATTACAACTTCAAATTTAATAGAACATTTAATTTATTCTTTTTCCGTGGCCAAATCCTGTGGGGATGAGCCGAAGTATGTAAGTTAGACTGGAATGATAAACAAAGGCCCCAGAATGTAAATACGTATATTTGATCTTGTTTGTCCCTCACATCACATCGTTCTACTTGCTAGTAAAATCCAGCCTCTAATTCCTACAAATATAGACTACCCACTATTATTAAACAGACTTAAAATCCTTTTCTCATTTAGAGTTTTTGACCCATCAAACATGCGAATAAGTAATTGGCTCTGGCCGAGAATCCTATTTACATAAATTCACCACTTGGCCCTCTTGAATTCCCCAATCCGCCCATTCCCATGCCTCTCCCTTTTCTTAAATTTCGTATTTTCTCTTCTTTCGTTTTCCCGAAATAAAACATGTTGTTTGTTATCTGCAAGATGAAATCTTACCCTTAAATTCCTCCTCCTCCTCCTCCTCCTTCAGGTTTCTCCCCCATAGATGCTTGTAAACAATGACGATGCTTTATAATTTATTTTTCCTATTGTTTTCCTTGTTGGGAACTTGTATTTTGCTGTTCATTCTTCGGGTTGTTTTGATAAAAACCGGATTGATTTATATCGTCAAGAAAAAATGGCGTTCCATTGAAGATTGTTTCCATGTCTACCAGTTCTTTAAAGTCCCAGAGTTCAATGAAGGCATGCAGAGAAACCAACTTCATCACAAGGTTTTGGTTTATCTGAATTCTCTCACTTTCATTGAAGATTCCGATTTCACGAATCTCTTCACCGGCAAAAAACCAAATGAAATTGTCCTTCATCTCGACTCAAACCAAATTATCGAGGACGATTTTTTGGGTGCCAAGATTTTCTGGATTAACCAAGACAAAACTTTGGTGTTAAAGATTCGAAAAGCCGACAAACGAAGGGTTCTCCGGCCTTATCTCCAACACATCCACTCGGTTTCCGATGAATGCGATGAGAAGAAACGAGGGTTGAAGCTTTACGTGAACGTCGTTGATCATCAGGGTGATCGAAAGGAACGGTGGAGATCCGTTCCTTTCACGCATCCTTCATCGTTTGAAACAATAGCTATGGAATCGGACCTTAAAAACAGAGTTAAATCCGATCTCTATTCTTTCGCGAAAGCCAAAAAGTATTATCATCGTCTGGGTCGCGTTTGGAAACGAAGTTATCTCCTTTACGGTCCTTCAGGTACTGGGAAATCAAGCTTTATCGCAGCCGTGGCTAATTTCTTGAGTTACGATGTGTACGACATTGATTTGTCCAAAGTTTCTGATGATTCAGACCTTAAATTTCTCTTGTTACAAACAACCACCAAATCATTGATCGTTATCGAGGATCTGGACCGGTATTTGTCAGAGAAGTCAACGGCCGTGAGTTTACCAGGAATTTTAAGTTTCATGGATGGGATTTTAAGTTGCAGCTGCGGCGAAGAAAGAATCATGGTCTTCACAATGAACGGCAAAGATCACGTTGACCCGGCTATTCTTAGACCGGGAAGAATTGATGTTCATATTCATTTTCCATTATGTAATTTCACGGCTTTTAAAACGCTGGCCAATAGTTACCTAGGGCTCAAGGATCATAAGCTGTTCCCGCAGGTAGAGGAGATTTTCCAAAACGGGGCAAGTTTAAGCCCCGCTGAGATTGGAGAGTTAATGATCGCCAACCGGAATTCGCCGAGCCGGGCTTTGAAAACGGTCATCAATGCATTGCAGACGGACGGTGACGGGAGGGGGGCTTTAAATCTCGGACGAGGGTCGTATGAGAATGGGTCGAGGAAATCGGTGGAGGAAATTGGCGAACCGAGCGGGGTATTCTGCAAAGAAGGCGCAAATGCGGTTAAGGAGTTCAAGAAATTGTACGGGTTTTTGAGGGTGAAAAGTTGTAGAAAATCTCGGTCCTTCGATCTTAATAGTCGCCAAAACGAGGGCTGACCTTCAACTTTTTCACTGTTGATTACAGACTTTAGCCTTGTAGTTTAATCGATTTCAGCTACAAATTTGGTTACCCAATTGGAAACTAAGTCTGTTCAATTTTATTGCTTGCATTTTGTACATAAACAGCATTATAGCATTGGAATCTAAGTCTGCTAATATATTTGATCCTTTGTTAAACATTTTTATCAAATATTTAATATGGGTGGTTGTTGTAAGTTGTTTATGTACTTTGGAATGAGAAAAATCTCAACAAAAGTCGACTTATTCAGGCTTTTTTTGTTTTGGGTAATTTCTATCTTTGTCTGTTCAACGTACAATCAACGATGAGTCGAGGAACACTGCAGAAATGGGTGAAAAAGATTTGGTGTAGGACAACCCTTTCGGAGTTGACCCAAGGCCTATCTTATTATTAGTTTCTCTCTGTTTGGGTGTTTCCCCTGTTTCAGCGCAAAGCGCCTAGTTTTGCCGCTGTATATGGCTACCAATTTTCTGGGCTTTTCTTCACTCATTATTGGCCATGATGTGATTGAGACTACCAATGCCTTTTTGGGCCGGGTTTTTCTCTACTTCTCGCCTGAATCACCACAAATGGCAAATAGTTTTTCATGCTCTGATTAGTGAAATGTTCAAATCTTGATGAACCATAATTAGAAACTCCACCTTGATAATTATACCTAATTTACATTTACCACCTGGCCCTAATTAAATTGTGAAGGAAAAGGATTTGGTCCATTCACAATGTCAAACCTTCCTCACTGAAATCTAGCATTCAGTGTTGAAAAGCACATTGTTAAGATAAGAAAGTTGTTTGATTCCCACGTATTGATCATACATCATCTTCTTAGAATAATTTCAGCAGGGTATCAATTGTAACCTTCCTTTATCATTTCACCGTCCACATTTAAAAAAAAAAAAAAAATCAGCGTTTTGGATTCGGCAATTCCCCTTTTTTCTATTTCTTGTTTTTGTGCTGTATGCTATCTCCTCGTTATATATCTTTTATAATCATGGACGGTGGGAAGAAGGCAGCTAGTTTGTATTGAGATGGAAATTATGTTAATTAGGGTGTTGGATGCGGAGTTGCCGGTTGCTAAATCGTTGGAGCAGTGGAGGCTTGCACCACCAGACTGGCTAGTCGTTTGAAAAATGCTAACTGCGATTGCCACCCTAGTAGTGTCCCCACTATATGTACCACGCAGCTGTTGCCTATGCCTTCCATCATTAATTGCCTCAATAATGAGCATGCATGCCCACGTTGAGTAGTAATTACACCATCACAAATCGTATCTCCAGCTCAACTACGCAGATTACTCAACTATATTATATGTATACCTCAGTTGCTTGTATCATTCAGTAGTATTTTTTGCAAATCTTCTTTTTCCTTTTAAAGATGCATCTAAAATCTAAATTTTTTGGTTTGGGTGCTCTTCCCTTGTATAACTAATTTATAAGATGTTATAACACTTGGGGCAGAACCAACAAACTCGTTGTACATATACAAGGAAGCGTATCAAATACAAGCAATAAGGAAATTTATACGTGTATATTTTTTGGAGTTCCTAAAGAAAACCCATTCATTTCGTATTTGGTTCATTTCTTATAGTAATTGCATGTTTTAAATTATTAGCTCCCCCTTTAAATTGGTATAAACTTTAAAGTAAAAATAAATGGAAAAGTAAGACTATGGTTGAGAAACTGAATAATTAGGTGTTGAAAAAATAAATACAAAAAAAAAAAAATAAAATAAAAAATTAAGCGTTAAATTTAAATTCGGGTATTGCTTAAAATTAAATATTGAATATAATTAGGTTATCTGATAAAGAATAATATTAATTTTTAATTGATTGAATTTTTTTAATATTTCATCTAATTTCGTGTAGACTTGTACCTCAAAGATTTTTTTTAGTAGCATTTCATGCTTTTTTTTGCCTCTTAAATTGCTTTGTATTTTCTTTCTAAAAAAAGAAGAAAAAGGAAAAGCAAAGTTGCTTGGTATTTTTGTTGCATGGAATCATTGAAAATTAAACACACCATGCAGATGGGCTGTTAGATATACCTTTTTTAAAAATATTCCTAGAAAAAGAAGAAAAGTTTGCACACCCTATTGATATCCTAGCTGTCTATAATAATAATAATATCATATTAAAAGATAAATTAAGTTGCACGAGTACAATCATATGAACCAAAACAATACTTAATTTCATCAGTCGGAATTTTTATTTTCTAAGTCGAGTTCTATTAATCAAAGTGAAACATACACATAGCAGCAAGAGCTAGAAAAGTAAAGGCCGACACTCCTAAAAATCTCCTCCCATACAACCCTAGTCACAGAAAACTCCACAAAAATATAAATCCAATCCGACCTACGATAACTTGGAGAACCCAAAGCAAACTGCAGTCACCCTACATACATGATCAACAGCTCCACGTCCACAATAAACTTAAATCCCTCGGTCGACAAAAACCCAAGTTAAATAGAAATCAAATAGATAGTTATTTTAAAATAGAGCATTTGCCCAGAGTGAGGAAGCCTCGCATCAACTACGACATCACAAGACCTCAGTCCCAAAATTCCAATAAGACTTCTCAAACATCAGAATCCTAACGTCTACTTTAGAGGAGTATGAACGGGATGTTATTCTTGGCTACAGAGAAGCCGATGGGTATGTAAGACAATGAAAATACTATGAGAGTGCCGGAACCAATGTTAAAGCTAATGAAGGTGAAAAATCTTTTCAGAGAAGACTTTAAGCAGAGTAATGGTAGCTAGAGTTAAGTAAGGATGCCCTTGAAGTGGCATATACCTAGCTGTTTATATCTCAGGCTCCTTGGTATCTCTAGACTATTGATTTATGAGTGCGTGGGGACCAAGACATTCCTCCTATGTGATTTGGGTAAGATTGTTGACCTTTTTCCTATGGGATTGTCAAGCTCATTTGTTAATCCCACTCCTTGACCTATGACAGTCGACTTCATTTGTTGATCCTACTCCTGGACCTATTCTGACATATCGTGGGAGGCTTGATCTTCTTGAGTATATAGATACATATTGATTTGATGCTTATTCACATGAAAAACAAAAATATTAAAAACTTATCTGAACTAGTCCAATAGCTTTGTACCTCAATTAGAATTTCGTTACAATGAAGAATAAGCAAGATACAATCAAGGCATCAAGCCCCAACAGACGAGCAATCAGGCATGGAGCCTGGCGCAGCTCTGCACCCCAGCAACTAGAACTGGCCATATCAAACCAAAAAAAGGGGACTCAAAGACAGTATCCCTAAACCATAACTATTTCCCTATATTTATGAATATAAATATAATATGCCATATAATTTAATGTAAAAACAACCCAAGAAAAGAAAATATAAAATAAAATAAGGTTAATAAAGCAAACATGACCTTACATGAAAAGAAGATTAGCAGGAGCAGGTAGATAATTTTTTCATCTCACTTATTTCTAAATCAGGACCAGCTATTACCTCAATCTTAGATCCTTTCAACGCGGTGGCGTGATCAGCACCGTTGAGTTTTCCATTTCCACATTCCAAGGATTTTTTACAAAGCACACCGTAAATCTCATCCAGCAGCTTGAAAAAAGCTTTATCCACATTGTCACCGCTAAGAGCGGACGTCTCGGCAAAGAATAGGCCCTGATCCTCTGCGAACTCAACAGCGTCTTCAGTTGGAACGGCTCTGAGGTCCACTAGATCAGCTTTGTTCCCAATGAGCATGATGACGATGGAATTGTCGGCGTGGGCACGTAGTTCTTCCACCCATCTGGCCACGTGATCGAAGCTCTGCCGCTTGGTGATGTCGTACACTAGCATTGCCCCCAAGGCACCTCTATAATACGCACTTGTAACTGCTCGGTACCTGCCCAATTGCGAAATGTAAAAACATTGGCTTCAAAAATAACTGAATAGTTTCCTTCTTTTTCCTTTATGGATTTTAGATCTTAACCATTATCGGTAAATTATGTGATTGTAGCAGTGGATAACAATCTATAATCAGTTGTTGGCTTAGCTGACTTTTAATATTATTTTTTAAATTTAACTCTTTTAAATATTTTATTTTATAACTATAAGTGTGCCTTTTGGTTTCATAATTTGTCAGAGTGTTTTTTCTCTCCCACGGTAGTGATGTTGATATTTTTATATCATATGAATACTGTTGACTGATATGATGTATTAGATAGATTTCATGCATATGAACACGTATTCTACTTTACACTATACACATGATTGCATGATCTGTAGTGTGTGTACCCTTATAAGAGATGAGAACGAGCTCTAACCACAAACATATCAAGATTTGACCCAGGTATTAGCTCATATCACTAGCCCATTAGTCCAAAATTCAATCGGATTTTGGGTATGGGTCGGTGGGGATAACCACTCAAGTTTTTATGCTTTCCTGGGAGGGTAACAATTGAATTGCTAAAGTTAGATAGACACATTAGTGGTTAGATGCCTAATCCACCGACCGCAATAACTTATTCTGCTCCTTTGTATGTAATGCAGTTTTGATAAAAACCAAATTCCTCTTCTATATTCAAAGGAGTCCAGCTAGTTTTGGACTGAAATTAAGCTCTCTCTTTTTTTTTCTTTTTTTTTCTTTCTATGGTCAAAAGCAGCCCAAGATTCCTACTGGTGTGGCCAGTGGCGGGCCAAACCACCGAAATCAGCTTAACATGTACAATGAGATTATGAATTGAATTTATTTATTATAACAATTTCTATTAAAAACGAATGTTTCCCTTGAATTAAATAGACTTTAAGCTTTATATCCAATCCAAATTCTAATTGAGAATGCGAGTATAATCCTGCTAAAAGTGATTCCAATTAGCCTTCATATTTTTCACCTAACATTCACCATGATGCAACCACATATCTTTCTGCCCTTTGTTTGTTTACTTGAAAAAGAGACAAAACTTGATGAAATATTCAACTATACGAGATTTCAGCAATCAAAAATTCGGGAAATTTAAAATTTCATCCCAAGATAAATTATGTTTTCTTGCAGTCTGTAGCATTTGAAAATGCCATCTGTGAGCTGACCAGATTGATTATTATATATATTAACTTAAAGGAATCTGAGTTACAGAATCTCAAAGTCAGCGATCCTACACTACAGGGAAAAAGGAGGAAAGAAGCTAACCTTTCTTGGCCAGCGGTATCCCAGATCTGTGCTTTGATGACTTTGTTCTTAATGGTAACCGTCCTGGTCTGGAACTCAACCCCAATGGTGGACTTGGAATCAAAGCAAAACTCGTTCTTGGTAAACCTGGACAGAATCTGAGTCTTGCCAACCGCCGAGTCACCGATCACCACCACTTTGAACACGTAATCTATTTTCTCAGGCGCATGTTCTTGATGATTCTCGACCTCAACACCATTCATCTCTTCATTCATTTTCACTCCTCCCTTCTTAGTACCTATCAACCACTACAGCCAACAACAAAAAAAAACTGACACAGACCCCTTCTCTTGCTAGTGATGCTAGTGTTTATAACTAAATATGAAGCTTCAATTTGGTATTGTTCTTGGCCTCTAGTGATGGAGGGTCAGTGGGAGTAAGTTAAGAAAAAAAAAAAAAAAGTTGTATCAGACAAGACCGGTACTCAAGGGTTGTAGTCACACCACTCACTGATGAAAAAGAAAAGTTATGGCAATACGGTCCTGTCCTTATCTCTCTATTAATGGCTTATAGTGAGCGTACGATCATTGCTTTTATTATTAATTTACTTGAGAAATTGATCGGGGGAGCATAGGCTAACCACTCGGCAGAAAAGCCATATTTATATTAATCTTTATTTTTGCTTAAGGGGCCCGTATTGGGATCTTTTAAACTGAACACACTCAGCAATGATCTCACAATTCCCGGCATCATCTCCGGATGAAAGCTAGCTGTTCTCACTTAGTTAAAGCGCTTTAGCAAAAGTTAATTGATGCAAAAGGTGTTTGCCTTGTTCCTTGAAAACCTAATCAATGAAATTTTTTTAAACCTTGGTTTAGGGTACCCAGTAGCTTAACTCCCAAGCATCCTTGTCATTTCATAACTACGCCTCATCTCATGCTGTGTAGATGATTAAGAGTGCTTGAGATGATCAAAGCAAATATGGGGGTCGAGCTGAAAAAAACCCGGCCATGTAAGCAAGTTAGCATTCAAGGAGAGGGTAGGGCCAGCAGCAGATCAACCAACCATTTTCTTGATCCCAATTTAATACATTCGAGGTGCCCAGAAAAAATATGGGAGGGGCTTTTTGTTCTTTTTCTCAGTTTAATAATTTAGTAGGCTTTAAATCTTCTGGTCTTGAACTATTTTGCTGAGGTCCCGTCAGGGTCCATCTCATAGCATTGCCATTTTATACAATTAAATGTGGGTGCTAAATTATTATTCCATTTGGTCATACTTAAAGCACGGCAATAAGCAACGTAAAGGAAGTGAAGGTTCTAAAAACACTTTGGCCTTTGTGGACCTTCCAATGTTTTGCACCGACAAAGCTTCAGCACAGTAGATTCCCAAGAACAAATGATGGAAGAAAAGACCCCTCTCTTCCTGTTGCTCACCGACAGAAATTCTCTTGCATCAATTACTTAAAATTAAATGGATGTGCATTTATCATCTAAAAAGTTCCGACCCAAAACAGTTCGTTACATGGTTATTATTATCTGTGCGAAGCTTATCAGCAATAATTGCAGTTGTTAGTACTGTTAAAACGACATTGTTATGGTCGCATTGTAAGAAATGAAGGCGGAAAAGAGCAAAGGTACAGGAAAATGAAGAGATCGAGATCCTCCTGAAACAGTGAACGAGGGGCCACCAGTTAGATGTGGTCCAAATAATGTTGCTTCGTTAGGATTCCAAAGCCACTAATCTGGGTGAAGATTTGAAGCTTTTGGAGCTGGGTCCGGTCAGGAGATACCTCAAACAACAGACTACAATTGGTTGCTTTTGTAGAAATGTGTGCTCCTCATCCTTTTGGGCTACCCATATACCTTTTAGGGGGTTTTATAGGCCTAAATGAGAAAGGAGGAGGTGTACCAAAACGGACCTGATTCACGAGCTTTGGTAACCAAGGCCTTCAGCAGAATATAAGTATCTGAACTATATCTATTTTTATTGTCCAACTATAGTATTTGAAATACCATTTTCATCCTAGTTTATTCTAATAAAAGTTACTAATAGGAACATGGCACATTCTTGATGGCATGGGTAATTTTTGAAGTGAAATGAGACGAAAATGTTAATTTAAAAGAAAAAAAGACAAAATATGATTTAAGCCTTTCAGCTCCAACCCAAACCCTGAATTATGAAGACATGAAACCAAACTCGCAATAGTGGGTTGTTTGATTCGGTTCTTACCTCGTATTCAAGTTATTTCATGGTTATTCAAGGTTGAAACTTTTGAGGGTATCAGCTATCTTGCACTAAAGTATGTATTAAAAACTAGACAAATGATTAAAATAAGCATGAGTCATTCATGGAATCCATTGCATTTGCAGCATATGGAACTAACATATGCAACAGTAGGAGCCCAATGTACTCCAGGTTGTTCAAAAATACAACTCGAAAGGAAGACTAGTTAGGGGAGTTAAACTGCATCATTTTGTTAATGTTAACGAATAAACTTTACTACTGCGTTTCTTCTAGACGCTAAAACACCGGCCAAAAAGAAATGAGCTAAGAATTTCCCTTATATCTTTCAGATAGCCTTTGGTAAATCTCTTCACCAAATTGTGACCTGTTGCTGCGTTATGCTGTTTTCTCCTTAACTCTGTATCTTTGACTCCTTCCAACAAATTTAAGAATCTCGTCGATGAGTATTACGGGTACTGAGACCAGAATCACCAAGAACCATTCATTCAAACTCAATGGAGCAACAGCAAATATATCTGCCAAGAATGGAACGTAGAGTATAAGGCAATGGAGTCCAAATGAGACTGACATGGCCACCAAAAGCCAAGGGTTCCTCCAAGGTGGCAACGTAAGCAGGCTGCTGTCTTCAGAAAGAGCATTCAGGGAATTGAACATTTCAATAGCTACTAACACCGACACTGACAGAGTCATTGCCTTCACTTTACCAGTGGTGAAGTAGTCACATGGGTTTGAGAAAGTGATCAGTTGGCCTCCACCAACCATATATGGAGCCACAGAGAAATTTGACCATGTGGAACACTCTCCCCAGTTACGAAGCTGAGACAGTTCAACTAGTGTGTGCCCATCGCTCACAAGGTTGATACCCATAAAAGAAGCCTGAGTGTACCACAAGATGAAGATGCCAACAGTTGCTATGCCCACATATGAACCTATTACCTGCAGTTGAACAAGACGCAAAATAGTAGTCCATTTCAGGGTTACTGGTTCCTAATAAAAAAACATAGGTTCGTGGATAAATGCATCCGTCTTTTGCATTGAGACAGCACAAGTAGTTAATAGCCTCTATTACTCCTGACAATGTCGAAAAAAACACTAAGACTATCAGCACTACTGCAATGGATGCTTGCTAACTGGTAAATGACATGAGAACACTGTTCCAAGGAGGAAAAGAAATTGGGACGCATTAAAACTATTGTGATGCCATCAAAGAGAGAGGGATTATTGAAAAACAATATTGAATACACAAGATAAAAGATAATATTATGTCAAGGATGGTTCTCCTTAACCATTTAAGATTTCTTAACTTTTCTTGCCTACCTTTTAGTAGCCTTAAAGATATCATAATATTACCCAGAGAAGTCCAAGAGGAAGGATCAATACTAACCAAGTAACGGAAGAGGACCCAAGAGTTAATGAGAGCATCATCACTTCTGCGTGGTGGCTTCCGCATTATGCCAATATCTGGAGGATTAAACCCAAGAGCTGTTGCAGGAGGACCATCAGTGACCAAATTCACCCATAAAAGTTGCACAGGTATCATACATTCTGGTAACCCCAAAGCAGCAGTCAAGAATATGGATATTACTTCTCCAACATTGGATGATATCATGTACCTGTGAAATTTTAAACGAATAAATAAGGCATTTCTTAGTTGTTCAAGGGAAATCGGTAGAGCTAATCAACATGCCTTGTGAAAGCTTTCATATTATTATAAATTGAGCGACCCTCAGCAACAGCTGAAACAATGGTGCTAAAGTTGTCATCTGCCAAAACCATATCAGAAGCTTCTTTGGCGACCTGGAGCATTGAACAATGAGCATGTTTCATCTAAAAGTATACAAGAATCAAGATTCCAATTCCAAGCATAAGAAACAAGGTGCTATATTAACCTCCGTTCCAGTTATACCCATGGCAATTCCAATGTCAGCCAGTTTGAGAGCAGGTGCATCATTCACCCCATCTCCAGTCATTGCGACGATTTCCTCCATCTCTTTTAGCATCCTAACAATTTCTTGCTTATGCCTAGGCTCAGCACGAGAGAATACCTTCCCCCCTGGCTTTGACAAAGTTTCAATTTGTTGGGAAGGGGAAAGAGCCATGAATTCTTTACCAGTAAAACTCTTCCCTCTAAGATCCTCTCCGTCAGAAAACAATTTAATTTCACGACAGATAGCCTCAGCAGTGGATTTATTATCTCCAGTTATCACCATAACTCTAATCCCCGCTCCTTTACAATCTTCAATTGCTTTGTGAACTTCATCTCGTGGAGGATCCTATAAAATGGATATGGAAAATGACTTCCCCAGAAATCATTAAGCTGAAAATTTATTAACTAAAATGGGCAACAAAAGCTGTTATAATATTCTTACCCTCAGACCAACAACCCCGACAAAAACCAAGTCACTTTCAATGGAATAGTAGCAAGCTGGATCAAGTAACTTCTTATGAGCAGGATGATTCTCAGAATAGTAGTCTGAAAATTCTCCCAGATCATCTTTATATGCCAATCCTAAGCATCGCAATCCCTTTGAACTCATCTCTGTTTGTCTTGAAAGCAATAGTTGCCTACAAGGTTCATCCATAGGAGCAAGAGATCCATCTGCAAGTTGCACATGTGTGCTACGCTCCAGTAAACTCTCAACAGCACCCTACAGGCAATGAGCATTGATTTAAAATCAAAGAAAGGGCATAACAAATAATTTAAAATATTTAAAATGTGAAAAATTAAATAATAGTTGATGGCCGTGGGTGCTCTCCAAAGAGGTAAATGGCTGGCCATGAAATGTGGTCCATTCCCATGGGTGCGGATCGAATCCCTACCTCATGGTTAAGGGATGAAGTGAGCAACCACCACACCACACAACACCTCATGGTTTATAATTCCATTTTTTAATAAATTATTTGGGAGAGTTATGTGATTCAAAACTATATTGACTTTAAGAACTGTCCAGAACAGAAAACAAACAGCAGAAAAGTCAGTTCTTTTAAGTTTTAGCCCAAGCAACAACTCGTCAACAAACACCAGAAAACAAGCAGTTGCGGGTTTGTGAGTTCTGCCAACACTGAATGAAAAAAAATAAGACGGTCACCTTGACAAGTAGTCGGTTTTGCCCAGCAGCCTCTCTGACAATAATGCTACTAGACTTTCGTACACGATCAAACTCCAATGTTGCAACCCTTTTTGATCTTTTGATCCACCACTCACAGCAACCTACTAGATATCATAAATCAAAGTGCAATAGAATGCCTGAAAGTAACATTCAAAGAACTAGAAAGATTTCAGCTCACCTAGTTTAACTGTGCTTCGGTCAATCAAATAGTTTGCAACAAGCTCAGAGTCCCGGATTTTGTTTCTCATCTTGGCATCTGGGACTCCCATCTTCTCAGCCAAAACCTTCAAAGCTGCTTCTGTTGGCAAACCTGTAGCTCGGAAAAGACGACCATCACAGAAAATCCCAGCATCATTACAAACTGCACATATTTCTGCCATGACTTGTAAGTTAGCATCCATATTGTAGCAGGTCCAATCAACAATTCCACCATCCTTAGGATCATAGGTTGTGCCTTTGACATGGAAAATACGAGAAGTGGTGGTTTTCCCACCAAGGGTAAAGAACTCTGCAACAGACATTTGATTCGTGGTCAAAGTCCCAGTTTTATCCGAGCAAATCACAGTAGTGCATCCTAATGTTTCAACACTCGGAAGCTTCCGTACAATTGCATTCTTCTGAGCCATTTTTCTAGTACCAAGAGCTAAAGAGGTTGTGATTACAGCAGGAAGGCCTTCTGGAATTGCAGCCACAGCAAGGGCAACAGCTATCTTGAAATAATAAGTGCATTTCTCAAAAGAAAAATGAACATTTGCGGGCCATCCGTCAACCATATCGTAAGAGAGGAAGTTTTTGTAATTGATAAGCCACACAATGAGACAAACAATCCCAATTGCAGTTGTAAGCCTGCTCCCGAATTCATCCAATTTCTTCTTCAAAGGTGTGTCACTCTCTTCTAAAGAGGCCTCGTGTATTTGCTTCTGGATTTTCCCAATCTCAGTGTTCATTCCAGTGCAAACAACGATACAGACACAGCTACCATTCACCACAGTCGTGCCTGCAAAAACCATATTTTCTTTTGCCTGCAACTCACATTCCTTCTGAAATATAGGACTAGTTCCTTTCAGAACAGGCATTGCCTCTCCAGTTAGTGCACTTTGCTCTAATCTCAAAGTTGATGTTTTCAGGGCTGCTATTCTCATATCAGCAGGAACTTTATCACCAACCTGCAATTCCACTATGTCCCCGGGGACAAGCTCCCGAGCTGGCAAGTCTGGTACAAGGTACCCATCTCTTAATACCTTCCCAGATTCGCATTGCATCTCCTTAAGAGCCTCAAGTGCCTTCTCAGCATTAGTCTCTTGCCATACTCCAACAATGGCATTAAGGACTAAAATCAATACAATCACAAACGGCTCAACATAGGCCTCGAAACGGGACTCCTCAGATTCACTTCCATGCATATATGCTAAAAGAAAAGATATAAAAGCTGCAACAAGGAGTATCTTTACGAGCATGTCATCAAATTGTTCTAATACAAGCCGCCATAGCGGCTTCCCTTTCTCTTTGGCAAGCTCATTCCAACCATACTTCTCGCGCTGCTTTTCCACCTTGTAACTGCTTAAACCCTTGTCTAGCCTCACATCGTACTCTTTCAAACAATGCTCAACAGACCATGACCACGCAGGAAATGCTCTCTCCTCCATTGAATCCTCAACCTTGGTTATCACCCCAAAGTACAAATTCCTTCAATTTTGCCTCAACCCTTAAAGTTTTCTCTCAAAACAGGAAAAAAATGAAGCTTGAACTACAACTAGGTAAGAAGAAAGAGATTAAAAAAAAACAACTTTGCACTAATAGCAATTAAACAAAGATATAAAAGAAGGTTGAAACGTTAGTGCTAAAACAGAACAGAAACCCAGCATTAACTACGTTCAAGGAGAATGAAATTTTGTCCAATTACAGTATAAAGAGAGGTATCAATTACCCAACAACAAAAAGGCAAAGTTCTTTCTCTACCTACTCTTTTTAAGTATCAAAAGACCAACCACCTACCTAG
The DNA here is from genome assembly GCA_039519145.1 of Kokia cookei. Lineage (NCBI taxonomy): Eukaryota > Viridiplantae > Streptophyta > Magnoliopsida > Malvales > Malvaceae > Kokia > Kokia cookei. The sequence continues at coordinate 2,932,793 of CM076908.1, read as the reverse complement.
CCACCATGGCAATAATTGACCCTTAACGAACAGAGGAATTACAAGACAGCAAATTTGACAGACCAAATAACCCAGAAATTGAAAAAAAAAAACCGCTTATAGCGGCACTTAACTGTCAACAATAGATAAAAAACCGTAATGTAGTTAACATATCACAAAAACCCAAAATAAAAAATTAATAAAAAAGCGCAAATTAATAATAATAATAATAATAATAATACTTTCCTATAAAACAGAAACAGACATGAAATGAGCATGACACGGAATACTTCTTATACGAAAACTTCAGCGTATATAATAATAACAAATAATCATAATAAAAGAGGTAACAAGGAAAAAAAAAATAGAACCTTTGAATAACTGTTAGACCAAGAAAAACCAAAAGAATAGCTTGAAAACAAAGCAAAGTTGAAAGAACAATTTTTTTTTGTTCTCTATTTTCTTTAATTTTTTAAAAGAAGTAATAACTCTTCCCATAGTAAAAAGAAAAGTTGGGTTGTTATTGGTCAGTCTTTTGATCTTCTATGGCTCTGCTTTTTCAAATTTTGCTTTTAGAATTCCTGCATTTGTAAATAGCATGAGTTTTTAAATCCAACAAGTGGTTCCAGTAAAAAAAAAAGATGTTTATCTTAAGAGTTTTGGGTTCGAGTGTCCATGTGTGCAAAGTGTGTGTGCGTTGTCAAAAAATTAAAAAAATATAAACAGATACTATCATGTAATCACACCAATATATTCAAAAAAATAAAATAAAAAGAGTTTATTTATTTTACTATAATACCCTCGATATTTAACGGGCCCTCTAGCTTTTTGGGTTGACGATTCGGCCATATTCGATTACCACAACCGTACGGTGCACGAGAGATCCGTGTTCTTCATTTATAATAGTAATGAAAATAAAAACCTTTTTTTCTTTTTTTTCTTTTGAAAAAAAAATAAGAACATTTTAATTCGATTAAAAGAGATTGCTTGGTTGGTCTAAATCGAACGAAAGAATTGTATATAATAAGAATTTGAGAGAAGTTAAATGAAAAATTGAGAATAAAATAATTGACAGAATAGATTAATAGGATTGAGAAATTTTTAAAAATATAATTTAAATATAAAAGAAATAAAATGAATCGGATATATAACAAATAAACTGATTCTTGTAAAAAAAAACACATTTAATAGGATGTGTTTTATATTTTTCTATTCAAAATTAATCTATTATCTTAAATTTGAAAAAAAAAAAAACAAGCTTAAATCTCTAATTAATTTTTAAAATCAACATTTTTAGCAAATTAACTCGGGATTTGTTAACAAGAATTTCTGTAATATCTATGCATAAATTAATATTACATTTTAATTGATTCATTTTAAAAAAATCAATAAGTCAACTTTCAAGAATGATTCTGTATTCAACAAAGGCGTTTTCTTAAGTTATTTTATTTTTATAAAAATATTTGTTGATGAATATTTCAATTTCAAATGTATTCTTTAGAGTTTTCAGCAGTCAAATTTGGTGTTGAATTTTTTTTTTTTCACCTTCCGAAAACAAGAGTTAATTCATTAGAACGGTAAAACGGACCGACCGCTATCTAGGTAGTTTCTAGTTAGTCAAATGGTCAAGGTCTTTCATTTGTTTTTATAAAAAATAATTAATTTTTAGTGAAATTACTTTTTTTCATTTGTATGTGGCGAAACAAAGTTCCGGGAAACTTCCTGGTTTAACCTGCTGCCACTGCCGGTGATATCATTATTTATTCAGTCTCCCGAATCCACCGATAACGACATTATTTTGGTCAATTCGATGGGATGGGAACACTTTTATGTTAATTACCTTACCATATGCTTTGTTTTAATCTCACAAACATGCTCCACTCTGTATACTCTATACCAATGATTACTAGATAATAGTGACTGACGGAGTCTGGAAAATATTTTTGAGGATTGAAATTAGATGGTATATTTTTACGATAATAAAAATGTAATTTTATTATTTTTATAATTTTAAAAGAATTAAATTAAATTTTTATCATTTTTAGATGGTTCAAAGTACAATTTTATTATTCTTAATTTAAAATTTTATAAATTATAAATGACTTGAAAATAAATTTTTCAATTTTAAGAGAACAAAGCTCCTACCAACCCCCGGCCCCACTACTGCTCCATAAAATCTCCTCTTGATCTTCTTTATCTAGATTTTCATTAAAATTGTCAATTGTAATTTATTAAACGCATTAACACAATCAAACAATTAATACTATCAAGTCAAAACTAACATTATAAAATCACGTCAAAAAACAATCACAAATCTTCATGCTAAACATAAATTGAATATGAAAAATATAGTTTGAGTCTAGAAAGGGCTATGCCAAAGTAGCTTGAAGCCAAAATTTAAATAATTCCCAACCTCACACCATCAGCACAAGAAAGAGTAGATCACAATATTCAAGAATATCAAAAGCTAAACTTAATGCTAGAACACTTCTACAAAAATTTTAAAGAGAGAAGGTAAACAATCCTTTCTCTCTACAAAATCTTCTCTCCTGTTAATTCTGATGCAATAGAGTATATATACTAAGTAGGTGAATGGTCAAAATATCCCTATTTAAAATTTGAGTTGATGAAGATTGAAAAGTTAAATATCCAAAAAAATACCTTTAAATAACCGTCAAGAATTTTGAATTTGGACTTGTGACATCATGAACGAATTTATTTTTAGACCAAGTGCAGGGTTTTCACGTTGCAGCATCAAACTTTCTATATTAAGACTTGAGAAACCGACGTGACTTCCAATGAATACACGTAAGTCGTGACGCCACTCAGTGACTTAGGTTCCCTCCAATGCTCAATTCCTCGTGCCCTTAATCTCTCAACATCAGGGCATCACATGACTTCTTCAATTACTCAACCCAAAATAAAGAGTTAGGTCGTGACCTCTAGCTCGTCAATGTCGCGACCTCAAACCGTGGCCAATCCTTAATAACTTAATCTTTCGCATCGCGACGTCCAGCAGTAGCATGCCGCAGCGCAGCGTCAGTCTTTGTTTGTACAATCCTCGGCTCTCGATGCATTCAACCTTCTTCGACAAAACTCCATGATCTAAAACTACTAAAAAACAAAGCAAAAATCACAAACTTCCCTACAAACTATCAAAATATAATGTACTCCTATTTGGTTGAACTCACGATGTTAGCCTCTTCCAAGTCTGTCACTTTCAGTTCATAACTTTATCATCATTTCCTAGTTGTTAAAATGAAGTGAGGGACAATGGTTTCTTGTTAGACTGCATTAAAAAGTCATTACCCTAGCTTGAGTTTTATTTTTCTTTCTTCCTTCAGCTCATATCATATGACTCCACTTCCTGAATGATTTTTAGAATATAGTAATGGACATAGATTTGATGGATGAGATTCAAATGCTATTAGCATTTTTAAAACAAGAGAACGCCCGTGAAAAAGGATGAGTCTTTAAATAAAGCCATTTTTAAATGCAATAAATATAGTAATTAATCATACATCAAAAGCAATAGAAATATTTGAATTGCGAGAAAAAGAAAATATGAGGGTGTTAGACGAAAACTAAACAAAGCAAACGGGGTTGTGACATATGGAGTTTTCAAAAAAGAGAAAGGTTCATCGCATAAGTCAGCTTCTTTTGGCTTTTTCTTGTAAAATCTAATCGAAAAATCTTGTCAAATTTTCCGACATCATTCATGATCATCTTCCTTTCTAAGATAAAGAAAACCCTTTGTGGTGGTCCTTGGGGTTTTGCATTTTAAGTTTATAGATAAATCAAATAATAATAACTAAAGGAAATCAGTCAAATTGAAGAATAAAGAAGGGGGTGCTGGTTGGGATTTTGTGGCTATTCAAAATAAATGGCGAGTTTGTATGTGAATGCGGAGTCACCGGCGGATCTGAATCGTAACACGGATTGGTTTATGTACCCTGGAGTGTGGACTGTTTATATTCTAATCCTCTTCTTCGCTTGGCTCCTTGTTCTCTCCATCTTCGGTTGTTCTCCCGGCACGGCTTGGACCATCATCAACCTCTTTCATTTCCTCGTACCATTCCTCTTTATTCTTTCTTCTTCTTTTTTTTTTCTCTCTCTCTTATTGTATTCAATTTTGAATTGGGTTTCATTCTATGCCCGTAAATTACCCCCTCCCTCTTATGTGTTAATCCATCCAACTTTTGAATTTATTTACAGAGCATGACCAATCTGCTTTAACTAGTATCTAAACCAACGTTATGAGATTGGTCATATTTTCAGATCACGTGCCATTTCTTTCATTGGAAGAAAGGAACCCCATTTGCTGAAGATCAAGGGATGTACAATGGGTTGACTTGGTGGGAGCAGATGGACAATTGAAAGCAACTTACACCCAATAGAAAATTTCTGACTTTTGTACCTGTTATATTGTAAGTCTGTTGATATGATCATCACATTATTCTGTGTTGTATATTTGTATTTATGTGGACGGACATTGTTCTTTCTTTTCTTGACAGGTACTTGATAGCCTCACATACAACCGGCTACCAACATCCTATGCTCTTTTTCAACACAATTGCAGTGGTTGTGCTTGTTGTTGCCAAGTTCCCCAACATGCACAAGGCTCGAATCTTTGGAATCAACTCAGAATGTTGAGTGGGTTTCCTGTTAAGAACAGTTGGTTATGCTGGCTAGAGACAATCACCACTTCTTCCCGTATGTTAAAATGGGTATACCTTTGTACAAAAAACTTTTTGAAGGTGTGACATTTTTTCTACCAAGTTTCTTCACTTCATTTACAATCTCTCGTAATCATAAATTCATGAAAGAAGATGATAAGTTTGACACGGTTGAGAAATGTAATGCATGTAGAGCGTATCTTTAAAACTTTTATTTCGGTGTTATTTCATAATTTTTGAACCTCTTATGATATCTGATTAAAACATACAGGAAAATCCGCATAACAACACGAATTTAACTTTATCTGAGACCATTTCCATCATAAGTCTATTTCTAAATTACTTTTTTAATGTAAAATCCTGTTTTATTCACTTTTTTCATTTTTCAGTGTTGTATTTTATTCTTTTTAATTGATTGAAAGGGAAAATATATAGTAAACTACCTATGACTCCTGCTGCCATGCAACAATACATTAAAGGTTATTAAATTTATATAATTCCAAACATCGAAACACCCTAAATTGATGAACAAAGTACAAAGACATCGCAAAACATGATAAAACTTAAAAAAAAAACACCACGCAATATCAACTAGAAACAAGTACCAAAGATAGCTCATTTGTTTTGTTTAGTTGTTCAAGATGGGGTTGAGTTTTGGGAGGTTTTGTATACCAAATTGAGGATAGCTCTTTGTCACATATTTTCAAGAGGTTCTACACTTCTACTAATACGCTGGGAAAAAAAAAAGGACATGCCAGAATTTTAACGTCATACTAAAATTATTAACAGTATACCAATATCAAATTTTAATGCTTTAGTCAATAATTTTGATATTTCTTATTCTAGACTTCTAAAAACATGAAAATATTTATCATGTTTGCAACACTCACTCACATGTTATCAAAATACTTTATTGGTTAGTACAAAATTTTTTTTATAAGAATTATATGATTCGTAATCTATTAATCTTCTTTAAAATAAATTCACAAGGTTAGAAAGATCCAAATAAGTTGTTGAATCATTTTGGGTCATTGAATACATGTGTGGACAAATCCAATTTACAAATCAAGTATTTGAAGTTGGTTAAGTTTAAAACGAGGTTGCTCGTGTTAAGAAAAGTAATTTTTTTTCATAAAGTAATGCTTTAAACAATTTAATAAAATCACAACATAGAAACATTTTCAAGGCTATAAAATCATCTTAAAACCATTTAGAAACATTCTTTGGATGATTGAAGGTGTCTAGGGTCAAAATCAAGCCATTGAAAACCAAAATGAATCAAAACAGTGTAGTGGGGGCAACGTTGTGAAACATGCTGAGAGTCTAGGACAGCACGCAAGGTCACAACGCGGTAAAGGCAAGGTTGTGACGTCCGAGGTGAATGTTGTGACATCACCCTCTGGGCGCTTCAAAAACACTCTAAAACATCATCAAATCATACTCGAAATCATATTTAAACACAATTCCAAGTCAAACACATGTTCAAATTAATATCTAAGTCAAAAATTGTCTTACCCATTTAAAGAGTTATAAAGGATACGTGACTTCATGAATCCAAACACTTACAAATTCTTATAATAGTCTAAGTCTCCATGTACATGTCAGAATACAATTAACAAATAGAACTAATACGTGATCTCGACGAGCTCAACAAGTAATGTTTTAATCCTATTATTTTTTACACAATACTTACAATTATCCATAGTCCCTTTTTAACTCATAAATAGGAGGATAATACGCTTCAACGCACTTGAATCCACACCCTCCTGTATTGACAATAATGTTCATGCCTATCGAGCTAATACTCAATCGATAATGTATATATATTTTAAAATATATAGAATTAAATCAAAAACAAAATTTAACGATTAAAATTTTGATGTTTCGTAGTCGAAACTAAATACTTTCTGACCAAATCAATTTGGCTCATTGGTTTTTATTTTTATTTTTTGAACGAAAACATTTTCCAAAAAATATTTTTCCAAATTTTCAGATGCTTGATAAGGGTTTAAGAAAAAAGCCAACGAAAAATTTGGTAATAATAAATGGGAAAAACAGTGTTGTTTCCTTAAAACAAAGTTATTGTGTCGCATTGTGTATTTGTGGTGATGTGTAAATATACTGTTTATCCCTTTGTAATTTTATGGTATTTTGTAACATGAACTAAAATACCATTACCTCACATCGATTTAATTAATTGGTTTTTAAATTTTTTTTTCTAAAAAAGGCTTTTTGTAAGCATTTTCAAGTTTCCCTCATTATTTAAAGGTAAAATATTTATTTTATATTATAATAATTATAAATTAAATAAAAATAAAATTCTAATCAATAGAATTTAATTCAATTCGATTTGAATTTTTAACTTGTGAACGTAAACACAATCAAATCAAAATCGAATTCAATTTAATAAAACCCAATCGAAAGGAATCAAGCGCTATGATTCGACTCGGTTTTTATTTTTTATTTTAGTACTTTTGCTGGGTCCTATCTCCACCTTCATTTAACCTGCTCTGCTCTGCAATTCTTAACTAAAGGGCTTTCAATGGCTTAAGCCTGAAGGCTTGTATACGTTTCAGGCTTTGGTTTATATAACATTGGATTTGGGCCCTGCTCTGAGACAATGGATTGGGAAAAGGTAATTAGGCATTGTCCTCCGATTCTAGTGCATCCAAATCTTGCTAATTTTTTTTTATTTTCGCTGTTCTTACTTTAAAAAATACTTCCATTTTCTTTATATTACATATTCATTTACTGTTCATGTTTAAAGTTTGTGGTTGTTAGAAATATACTACTGAAAAACAAAATCGTTAGTATTAAATGGAAAATAAATCAAGCGTAAATAAAAGAAAGAATTATTGTATCGTGGAAGAATCATCGTCTTAAAAGTAAATTCGTCCTGATCAATAACATTGCCCCTCAAAGTTAACATAAAATTTCAATATTCGTACACCGGAACAAGGAAAGTGGAACACAATTGGTATCTCTGAAAATTTGGAAAATAAGATAAAAAAGAAGCGTTTAAAGTTTATCGAAAAACTTGGTTGAAAAAATCACACTAAATTCAATTCTCAAAAAAGGTTGAAGGGTTCATGAATAAAATCTAATCTCCTAAATAGAATTTCTCTCTAATGTAATTTCAATAAAATGCTAGAGTTTTAGAGAAAAGAAGAATGAGAGAAACCAAAAGAATGAGAGAAGCTTAGATTTGTTGTTGTACAAGATGTGAAGGATGGACTATATGCTGTTTTCTGGAGGGTAAAATAGTAAAATATGCAGGGGCAATATAGTAAACACCGTAACATCAGTTTCGAAATTGACCCACCATTTTCGCAACAGTAAAAAACATCAGAAGATTTTATGTAACTGGAAAATCTTGAAAATAAAAAATATATTTGATAAAATTTGTCCAAAAAGAAATACGTTCAATACATGTTAACATGGATAGAGCCAAGCAACAACAACAGCACACATAAATTAAGCCTTTATCCCAAATACTCAACGAAGGTAATAGATCTTTTTAATTATCTATACTTAATCAATGTGGAATACACTCACTTTGCATTACCAATATTGTGGTTATCATTAAGGTTCGAATTTATATCCTCTTTTTAAAAGTGTAATATATTTTATCATTATATTCAATCATTTATTGATTGAATATTTACAATTTAATGTATCCCCAAAGTGTAAGTTAATTATTGTCCCAAATAAGACAATACAACTCGTAGCGGAATATAGTCACGTCTTCATTATATATCCTTGGCCAGCCATGTGAAGGGCATTACAACTTGTTCAGTGATGGAGCTGACGTGAATTGGTCCAATCATTCTGGTCTTGGGAGTATCTTCGTTGTTGCATGGTGGTAACAGATCAAGTTCACTAGCTTCACCACTACATGGTTTCTCACAAAAATCATTAGGGGTTTTACTGAAAGAGTAGATTCCTAGTCATTTCAATGACTCCCAATCTCTGGGACAAAATTCACTGCAGCAAATTTCAACTATTGTCTGAAACTAACAAATGTCTGCAAATTGACATTGATATTGACGTCCCGGAGATAACATCAAAATAGGAACAGTTCAATATGCTGTGACACTCAAACACAATCATTGAATTTGGACAAACTGATCTAATAAATAAAATGAAAAGCATGATCTTCTGTACTAACACCATCCACTGGATATGACCTCCATGCATAGAAGCATTTGAATTAAGTGGATGACATGAATTTGATCCTTATTCCCTATCAAAAAGTATCATTGAAAAGGAGGTGTAGTAGGGCAATATATATAAAATTATAATATGACCACTTGCTGTAAGCTTGCAGGCCATGCCTTGAAATGGCAGTGATCTCATGCAGGGTCCAACAACAGTTGATTAATGGTGTGGACTTTGGCCGTTGATTAGACGTGAGACATGTCTCTTAAAAGGAATATGGTTCAAGCAACTCAAAATTCTTATAGCCACAAGATGGGATAATTCTGATATTTAATTGGACGGCTTCATTATTTTTTGGCTAAGAAAGCAGAGCATTTGGCATCCGGAATTTTCAAGAGACATTTGTTGGGGGCATAACATTAAAGGAATAAAGCATACATATCGTATACCAATATTTTTAACCAACGGGTTGGCTTACTTGCTTTTTCTCTATTATTATGAGAGATAGAGTATGTTTAATTTTTTTTTTTTTTTAAATTATTTTCAAATTTGGTGGGCAATTGCAGATTATTATCAATTAAATTGTTTTGATGAAAGGAATATTATTATTGTGTGAAAGTGGATTTTGGCAATTGGCATGGGACAGTCAGCATCAAACATGGAAAATAATTATAATTAAATTAAAGTTTATTACGATCAAATAATTAGGTGGTAGTGTGAAAAAAATGGCGTTCACTTAAACGCCAATCAAACATAAAATTAAACTTTCAATATATTTAAATAAAAACTATAATTAAAATATTTATAATTTCCAAATACTTATTTTTTTATTTATCAAACAAATTCAAGATGTAATTTGATTACAAGATATATATGTGAGTATATTTATATTTGGAGTTTCTTTAATTTACAATTATATTAATACATATAAATACAATTAGAATAAATAATTAAATCAATTTAACCTAATATAATTAATCATAATAAAGTCAGGAGAATAATTCTTTTACACATGTGTACACTCGAATTTAAAGTCTCAAAATTCTTGAGAAATCAATTTAAGATTTTCAAAATAAAATTATTTGGGGATAATTTATTATAATTTTTTTAGGGCACCTCAACGCTTATGATGTCAAAATCCTTCATTTCTTACTGGAATCCTAAAAGAATTTAACGTCTCATTATTTGGGGATGATGACATGACCATGCAATGTAGTCGAAAGCATCATCTTATCATTTCGCACTGATGAAATAACCTTTCAAAGACCTAAACACTTACTAGTGTCATGGTCATGTTAATATTTTACAAAATTCTTCCACGAACTTTATAATTGCACTGCTACAGGTTTAATTTTAAATAGTGTGACCTCAACACTTATGAGTATCAATCTCATATTTCTTATTTTCTTTTAACTCTTGTATATGTGTTCCAAAATTTACTACAATTTATTTTTATCATGAAAGATTTTTTTTTTTTTTTTTTTTATCATTGTTATGTAATTAGTGTTATTAAAATTATCATACGTTATTAAATATTATTCAATTTTTATATGTTAGTAAATTAAAAATTTCTTGGTAAAATATCTATGTGATCTTTTTTTTTTCTAGTTTTATGTTATTAATATTGTTACTAATTGTTGAATATGATATATGTTATTGTAGTAAATTAGTGGGTAAAAGTACTACAATATCCTTTGGACTATATCTTAAGTTGCATTTTGATCACTTTAGTGAAAAATATGAGCAAAATGATCCATGTACATTTTGTATGGAGCAAAATGAAAATGGTCCTTCCTTGTTTTTTTTTATCCATTTCTTTTATTAAGTGTTGATGTGACATCATAACAAGTAACCGCCACATTCTTGTAGAGAAAATACAATGAGAAATTACTAATTCATGGCTCAATATGATAACTGAAACATAATACCAATTGCTTCTATCATAGTTTTGGTGAGTTGCCTAGCCAATAGGTGAACCCAACCACTTGTATATAGTATGTTCTGTGTTCGACACATCGCACACAATATCATGACTGAGTATTTTAATAAAGAATTGTGACGATACCTCAAGTAGTTAGAAGAAGTGGAAGTGGAAGCTGAAGTGAATTTTTTTTTTTTCAGGCATTTGAATCAATTTTAAATTTGGGAGACAACATTGTTGGGAGGATTTTACTTGAATATCATCTCTGACCCAAACAAATAGTGGTGGAGCTAGAAAATTTTCTTTAGGAGGGGCGGAATTAAATTGTATGTTATTACGATAGTACAAATATAATTTCATCATTTTAATAGCTTATACCTTTATTATTTTTAAAGGGTTAAATTAATTTTTTTCATGGGACCAAAGTGTAATTTTACCATTACTAATTTAAAATTTTATAAATTATAAAGGGCTTAAATTAAAATTTTACCATTTTAAGGGGGCTATAATATATATATATATATATACAAAGGGAAAAGTTGCAAAAATCTTAAACCTTAGAGGGGCTACTTATATTTTTGAGAGAACCATAATGTAAATTTATAAATAACTAAATTGAAAAAAATTAAACCATGGCCTCCTTGGGCCTCAACGTGACTTTCGTCACTACAAATTAAATATTAATTAAACTATAAAAGAGATAAGAACACCTGTAGTTATACCAAAAAATAAAAGAATTGTGCCGATAAATTTTAAACTTATGTATATAACCTTTTTTTTTTTTTTTTTAAATTCTTATACATGTTGGTTTTATTCAATTATTAAATATTTTGGTTGAGCAAGGTATGAGCTTAGGAGACCTCGATTTCATGATAAGCTGATACTTATATGTGTAGCACATGATGCTGCGGGAGATTGGCATGAAAAGATCCTGATGGAGCGGTAGGTGTAGTCATATGATAAAGAGCAACGCTATGATCGTATGACAACAAACCTTACAGAATATGTTAACGTGGTGTTGAAGACCACTCATATCATTTGTCCATCATCACACTAGTTGAATCCACTTAGTACAAGTTTAATGAACTTTTTGTCAAAGGAAAGAAGAATCAAGTTGACATGATAGAAGCAAAACATATTTTCTACGAAAGCTTTACACAATTATAGGGCTGCTAAATCTAATCGCGTAGTTAAACTTTTCCATTCGAATTACATAAGCATTTAAGGTTAAAAAATTTGTTGGTCTAGTCTGAAAAGTGACACGAGGTTTATTTAGAGTCGATCATGAATTCATGATGATAGGTGATGTAATTATGACCATATTTAAGTAAAAAGATATTCATATTCACATGTGATTATTGCATGTAATGTAATAAATATATATTGCATGAAATACGTGGATAACGTTTCCTGTTTGATCATATAATCAACATTTATCAACGTGAGTTTCAATTACTCCCAAGTCCCAATAAGAAGTATTGGTCGTTGAACTCACTAGCTTATAAATGGTGTTTCAAATCTGCAATGATATAGAAATTCAATAGATCAACCTCAATTAACCTGAATATGCATCAAAATGGACATTAAAAACCAAACCAATCCAAACGTTGTTGAAAATGCATAACCAAAGGTCGTAACATAAAATTTATCCAATCAAAGTGATAAAAAGAATGTATACAATCATTTGTCGCCTGGTGACTACATCAGATCTTGAGCTTCAGACCAGCTAGGACACTGTAAGGGATTGCAAGTGAGGATGAGCTCGGTAGACTTGCAAAACACTCACGCAAAGTCGAGGTCGACTTGTATCTACTCGATGTTGGCGTTTGTATTAAAGAAGGAGTTGGATAAGTTCAGCTAGTTATGTAGATTGGGCATGTTCGTCTGCTTTGAGAGGGTTAGTTAGCTTGGGCATGGTATGGCATATTTCTTTGTTCACCAGGTTTGGCAGTCGTGGTAGGATCAACAGGCGCTGGCAAATTTCTCTTTTTTTACGACGAAATTTAATCTGTTCAGCTAGAAGTTAAGGATGCTGTCCTTGCTGATATAGATATTAATTGTGGATTGTGGATCATAAACCAATGTAATAAGATATGGATGATGGAAATTACCATCCATAATCAATGCAACTTGACTGGTATACTGAAGACGAGCAACTCAATGCGCTACGAATAACGTTTGGTTGTGCTCAATATTGGAACACAAATAAAAATGATGAAACTTATCAAGGTTTACCAAACCTAACGGAATGTCTTGGATTATCCTCAACTATGATCAACGGCAAAGTTAGAATTTTCTTTTTGGGCACGATTAAATTACATATTTTTATAAAAATAAAAATAGAATTTCATATTGTATTGGCATATATTTTTAAAAGAATTAAATTAAAATTTTATCATTTTGAAAATCAAATTAAAATTTTACTATGTATTATAGATTTTGAGCGGTTTACAGCACAATTTCCCATTTTAGGGGGCTAGAACCCTTCCTTCGCCTCTAACTATAATGGCACTCAATGATGGAGAAGCATGTTAGAAGTGTGCAACTTTAAAATCATCTTGCATTTATGCATTTGTCGATAGTATAACAAGAATCTCATTATTCAAATACGAAAAAATTAAAATAAAAAAAAAATTGTATTTAATGCACTATCAATAACGATAACTTATCATTGGTTAACACTTCTTTAAAACCCCTCATAGGAATATAAATAATTAAAATCGTTAACAATTAAATAAATTCTTTAACATATAAATCACATAATTCACTAAAAATACGATTAAATAAAAACAATGAATATATATATATACACAAATATAAAAGTCAACTTACTAGAGGGGGAACAGCGAAATGGTGTGTTTTATTGAAGCTTGTGCAAGAATTGTGTTTGATGTTACTTGCGCTTAAAACTTAAAAAGATTATATTTTTATTTGTATACTCCTTAATTATATATTTTATAAATTAGGACATATTAGCTATATATAATTTGTAATACAGTTTTGAGGTTGTGTAATATGGTGTTTCGTGTTGTTGTATTAGACATCCATTTAAATAGTGATTATAAAGCGTTGTGAGAGCTTGAAATTCGGGTTGATTGCTGCTTCAACAGCAGACAGCTGTATGCATGCATTCCAAATTTCCTACATTATTACGATAATTAATCACGCTTTTCGATTTCTTTAACTACTTAATAGAATACATATTGACGCAAACAAAAACAACCACCTTAACTTCCAAATATGTTTTTTGCATTTGTAATCGCGGGGTTGCTTGTTTGGATTGCACGTCCTTAAGTAAAAGCTCCGCTACTCGATTGAGGGGAAAAAAAGAAGAAAGAAAGAAGGTCTATATCACAAAACCTATTTTATATGCGGAGAAGTTAGGAATTATATGATGGGGATTCAGATAAAATTAAAAAAAAAAAAAAATCGAGGGATTAAAATTAAAAATTCTGTATTAAAATAACTTCATTTGAATTTTTTTAAACTTTTGAAAGATATCAAAATTACAATTTTTCAATTTAAACCAGCTGAAAAAATTTAAATTAAACCATTTACGTTTAAAAGTTACTAAAAGTTACTTTGGCTATATTCTAATTATAAAGCTCTCGTATGTTTATTTGTATTCTTAATATTAAAGGGAATAACAACCTTATAATCTTACTTAAAGTAGGGATGAATAAAATTCGATTCAACTCGATAAAAAATTTATATTTTGAATTAAATAGTTCGAGTTATTTGAGTTATTCAGATCAATTCGAATAAAAAAAATTAAGTTTTTCAGTTTAACACGAATATGAATTACATAATTCGAGTTATCCGAAAATCCGAATAGAAAAAAATAGAATTACGTCGTTTTAATAAATATTTATTATTATTATTTTTTTCAAGTTAAAAGTTAAAACTATTAAATTAAAAGGTAAAACCGTGTCATTTCAATAAATGTTTACCCATTAAGTTAAAAGGTAAAACCATCGTATTATTTATATAGTTAAATAATATTGTATTTAGTCTACTAGTTAAATAATAGGTCCATGTAAATGCAACATTGAGTATAAATAATATGATTCGTTAACTCGAAATTTTTTTCACTCGATTCGATTTGATACAAAAAAAATTTTTCAAAATGAGTTGGATTGCTAAAATAGGATTCATCAACTTAACTAACTCGAAATTTTTTAACTCGACTCGATCGAGTACTCACCCCTCACTTAAAAAAGAGCTTTTTATCATAAAATAAAATAATAATCTGATATATTTTTAGCCACGCAAATCAAATCGATTAAAAGATTTATTTGCATATGGATTCAAGTGTAGAAAACATGCAAATTGAATACAGATTAGTTGAGTGCAATGTGAAGGGGTAACAATTATTGCATAACAAAATTAGTATGAGTATTTTAATATTATGTCTATAAATTAATTTAAAAATTGAAGTTAGTAATGAAAATATAACTATAACATTTAAAATTCCAAATAAATATTCCTAAAATTTTGTGAAAGTTAGCATTGAATTCAACCAACTATCCAGTCTCTTCCAAAATTGCCGTCATGGAAAGTGTGAAGCCGCCTTCCCATTGAAATTTATCAAGAAGAATAATACCTTTCATGTTGTATAGAAGGTACGATTTATGTCGTTATGCACAAGGGAAGAAAAAACCAACCATACACGTAGAAAAAAAAATATCTCACACCTTACTTTATAAAAAAATGAAATGAATTGAATGTCATGTGTTTTTTATTTTTTATTATATAGTATTTTTAGTCTTTATAAGAAATTAGTAATTTAATCTAGAATCTTTTAAAATCAAATTTATGGGTCTCCTAATAACAAATTTCTAGCTTTGCTGTATATTGTTTTTAACTAAACTTTTTCCCCTTAAATCCAGAGAAGAAATTTAGATAATTAATTAGGTAAAAACAACATAAATTCAAAGCATAGTAAAATTAAAGAAAACTCAAATAACCAAATACTCAAGAAAGAAATAAACTTGGAAGAAAATATATATAGAAACAATCAATTATTAACTCCTCATATATATTAAAGTAATATTAAATAAAATTTATTAATATCATCAGCGTGTAGAATATAATTAACACATACTTTTTTTTAATTAAAAAAAGAGAGCATACAATGCAATAATCTGGTTTACGTGAAAGAATATTTTTTTTTTAAATAGATAAACAAGGTTAATTAGTGATTGTAACAAGTAAAGGCCGTCCACCAGTGGAAATAGTACGGGCAGGAGGACAGCAAGGCAAATACTGCTCGCCTCTCCAAATCTTGTTTCTCGGGCCATAGTCCGTCCGTTTTCACTCCTTTCGAGATTTCCCTTTTAGTTTTTTTTTTCCTCTCAACTTTTATACTTTAACTACTTTCTATTGAGTTTTTGTTGTTTTGTTTTTTAGAAGTAATTTTTGCTCTCCGCTCTCTCTGGTCTCTACATAGGAAGAAGAGAGAGAGAAAGAACTAGAGATCCTTATGGGATTCGGGAAGGTGATGATGATGAGAAATGAATAAGCCGTATCTTGGGGTCGACGGACTTTCCAACAAAAACCCAAGGTGCCCAATCCATTGTCCATTAAATCACCTTTTTTTTTGGTTCAGACATAAAAGCAAAAAAAAAAAAAAAAACCAATCTTAATTTTCTATTCATTTAGAGTTTCTTGTTGTTTATCATATGCCTATTTTTCTTATCATTTACATGTCTCCTGTTTGTTGCTTTACATCACTTGGCACTGATCTGTGCGTTAACAATTGTTTTTGAGATTTGAGTTTTGGTTAAAGCTGTTAAATATTATATTATCCTATTAGTTATGGTGGGTTTTAGTTGGGATCTGTGTTTCTGGGTTTTAGTTTTATAGTTCTGAATATGAAATAATGTGTTTTTTTTTCTCCGGGTTTTGATGTTTTGTTTTCTCATGTCATCCTTGTAGGGAATTTAGACCATTGCCTAGGGTTTTTGTGAGAAGACCATTTAGGTGGGAGGGTGAGTTTTCATGGGTTGAACTGAAGAGTTAATAATGATGGGGAGTTTAACTGAAGAGGAAGATCAATTTTTTGATACCCGTGAAGATATCACTTCTATATCTGATTCAGGATCCGATTGCCCAGAGAATTCTGATTCTGAACATGCTACATCCATGAATTCAGTGCCTTCTAACGTTGGATTTGAAATTTGGGTTAGAAACCTGAGTAGTATTCGGGAACGACGTGATAAATTCCTAAAATGGATGGGGTTAAGCTTAGATCAGACTGCAAGGGAAGGTGCCTCTAACGTGTGTTGTGATGAAATTGAAGTGGAGACTGATAGAATTCTGGAAAAAAGTGGAGCGGACTTAGGATCATCAAGTTTTAATGATGGTTTTTCTTCCAGTCAGCCTTCCGTATCTTGTTCGTCAAGTGATGCCAGGGAGTTGTTGGATAGGGCATTGGATGATAATCTTGTGCGTAGGATTAAGAATTTGGATGATGGGACAGAGTTCATTGTGGATGAGCTTAGTCAGGATGGCGAGTTTAGGAAACTGCGGGAAGTAGGGTCTAATCATTTGCTTACAGTTGATGAATTTGAAAGGAAGCTTGGCTTATCCCCTGTTATTCAACAAGCAATGCGGCGGGAAGTCAAAGGTGTTTCTGATTTAGGTCCAGAAAGAAAGCAGGGGAAACGGGGATGGCTTAGGCGATTAGGTACTGTTGCTTGTGTCGTTGATAGGCAGGTTGAATCTGCTTGTACGATATCCAATGATTGTTATCCGAATGCAGAGGCTAGGATTCAACTGGTTCGAGTTAGATCATACAAAAAACGGTCAAAGGAGTTCTCAGCTCTTTACAAGGGGCAAGAGATCCAAGCCCATGAAGGGTCAATCTTAACAATGAAATTTAGCCCTGATGGTCAGTATCTTGCAAGTGCAGGTGAAGATGGTGTTGTGCGTGTGTGGCAAGTTTTGGAGTCTGAACTATCAGGGAATTCTGACTTTCATGATGTCAATCCTTCATGTGTCTATTTCACAGTAAATAACTTTTCTGAGTTAGTTCCTCTTCACGTAGACAAAGAGAAAAATGGCAAAACAAAGAGAGTGAAGAAAGTTTCGGACTCAACTTGTGTCATCTTACCTCAGAAAGTTTTTCGAATTTTGGATAAACCTATCCATGAGTTCTGTGGGCATTGTGGTGAGGTCCTGGACCTCTCTTGGTCAAAGAGTAAGGTCAGTAATTGCTCTGAAGTCAGAAATAACTTGCTGTCATTTGCTGGAATTTATTTGGGTTTGTAATTAAAATTTATGTATTGCAGCATATTCTTTCATCCTCTGTTGACAAGACAGTTCGCTTGTGGCAAGTTGGATATGATGAATGTCAAAAAGTATTTTCCCACAATAATTATGGTGATATATTTGATTTGATGCTTGAGTTTTATTATTTCTTATTTTTTGTTATAGAAATGTCTATTTATCCAAGCAATCACTTTTGCATTGTGATTTATTCTATCATAATTGGTCCATATTCTTGTTGCTATGTGATACAGTGACATGTGTTCAGTTTAATCCTGTGGATGATGATTACTTCATAAGTGGTTCCATAGATGGGAAAGTGCGAATCTGGGTTATTCCTGGTTGTCAAGTTGTTGACTGGATTGACGTGACAGATATTGTTACCGCTGTTTGTTATCGTCCTGATGGAAAGGTTCAATGGAACTTTTTCTTATCCATTTTTTTTAGCAATCAGGTTTTAGAATTTTGGGCTCACTCATTTTTTCCCTACAGGGTGCAGTTATTGGC
The DNA here is from genome assembly GCA_039519145.1 of Kokia cookei. Lineage (NCBI taxonomy): Eukaryota > Viridiplantae > Streptophyta > Magnoliopsida > Malvales > Malvaceae > Kokia > Kokia cookei. The sequence continues at coordinate 2,914,283 of CM076908.1, read as the reverse complement.
TCAATGAATGGAGATTGTCGATTTTATGATGCTTCAGGTACACCATTAGTTTCCTGGTCCCTTTTATGATTGGTTTATTGTTCAAGATCTCTAATAATGCTTTTCTAGGATCTGGCAATTTTTATTCTTTGTCTAGCCGCTTGGAGTTTTATCATATTTGTGTTACATTTGAGCATTTTCAATATATTGAAGTAGAATGTCTTGCGGATATCAATCGGAATATTGCTTTGCTGTAGGAAATAAAAAAAATTATAATTGTTATCCTTTTGTGTCAAACAATCTGCGTTAGAAACTTAAAAGTTCAGAGGCCCACAAAGATCAAGAGGAAATGAAACATTATCTGCTGTCTGCTACTAACACTTGGTTTTATTTTTGATGAAATAATTAACCCTCTAAAATTGTATCATCAAAGTTGTAAATTAATAAGTTGGGTTTTCTTTTGCAATTTTAAGGGGAATGTTGGTGAACTTTCCTTTTGAAATTCTTTCTTTGGACTTTCAGTGGAACCTTATTGTTTCATTTTTGTGGCTTTCATTTTATGCAAGCTGAAATTTTTGGGCTTATGATTGGCTCCAGGGTAGTGCTGGCAAGCAGTTTTCATTATTTTTCTCCAAACTCAAAGCTTTTTTTACCAAACCTATAGTAGATGCCTTTTGGAGGTTAATTTGTTTGGAAAACTCTAACTGGTCTATTTACATGAATCAGATAACCGTCTGCAACTTAAGGCTCAAATCTGCTTACAGAGTAAGAAGAAATCCGCATGCAGTAGGATAACGGGATTTCAGGTATTGACAATTACCATCTATTTTTCCGTTTTCTGTTGTCCCCAAGCAAGCTTCCAAGCATTCGAGAGTTAATAGAGGGATTATCTTGTAGTTTGCACCTGGGGACCCAGATAAATTGATGGTTACTTCTGCTAATTCACAAGTTCGAATTCTCCACAATGTTGATGTGGTATGCAAATTTCGAGGTAGGTAGTTGTTTGGCTGATTTAATTGGATATGATAATGATGTATTGAATGGAAATGTGCTGCAATTATGAGATATAGAAAAAAAAGATCAAAGTTCTAACTACCAAAATTATGATCTTTGAAGGAAAAATTTTCAAACTCTTTAGGTCTGAGGTCGAAGGAAAGTGGAGAGTAAAGATAGAGGTGTACATGTTTTATTTTTATTTCTTTTTGGGGGGGGGGGGGGAGGGAGGAAATAAATTAAGACTTAGGCATTAGTACCTTTGTTTCCTGATTTGAACTTTTTCTAAATTATATTTTGAAGAACAAGAATGGATCATGAGCAAAGCTAACCAAATTAGAATATTTGAGGAAATTTACTAGGTAAAATTTGGGTGTTTTGGTTCACTTTGAAACTCTTGCCTTGATATCAACTTTATGAACAGGGAACTGGAGTGGAAGCCAGCTTCACTTTCCTTACTATTTAAACCTAAGAATCCTTTTTATTTGCTTGAATCTCTCAGATATATGACTGTGCTATCACCACTAAATTGCCTTCTCTTTCTACAGGCCTGCGGAATGCAGGGAGCCAGATATCTGCATCATTCACCTCAGATGGAATGCGGATTGTTTCAGCAAGTGAGGATTCTAATGTCTATGTGTGGAACAACATTAGCCAGGATGGTCCAGTTCCCCAAGCAAAAAACAATTGGTCTTGTGAACGATTTTTCTCAAATAATGCATCAGTAGCCATACCTTGGTGTGGCATGACATCTATAAACTCTATTTTCTCAACTATGGCAGGAGGTATGCCATCCCCCAAAGTTTCTTCTAGCACATGGACATGTAATGGGAGTGCTGGGGTACTGCAATCTGAGTCGGGTGAGAGCTCTCTACACGAATCTCCATTCTCCACTTCTGAGCGTTCTTCTCTAGGCCATGGATTTTTCTCAGAATCTTTGTCCAGGGGTACTGCAACCTGGCCAGAGGAAAAGCTCCCCCCTCCAAACTCCTTGGTTGTGTCTTCTGCAATGTGTAAATCTCAGTATAAGTTGCTTAAGACTTCTTGTCAGAGTGCACTTGGTTCTTCTCATTCATGGGGCCTCGTAATTGTAACAGCTGGTTGGGATGGACGGATCAGATCATTCCAAAATTATGGGTTACCAATCCATCTTTAGCTTTGTTGAGATGACTTCAAAATTTTGCTGTTTGATTTAAGAATTACATCACAGGTGTTGAAGCTTTTGTTGTCCAGGTTAAAAATATTTATGCTTGGTTGATTTCCCAGTATGTGGTATTGAACTGACATATGTAAGCATGAGCAGTAGATCTGATGTCAGGGCGATCCTTTCCATTTTCCCCGCCAACCAAGGTTGTCAGGTCTGTTACAGTGGAATTAAATCTTAGTTTAATCAACATTCTTTTCTTGTGCTTTAGTTGAACTGGATGTCTCGAAAATGGGCTGTTGGATTTAATAGGATATCATTCTTTAATTTGGTAAAGTGAAAATCCAAATTACGGGGTCATGCAAATCGGTCCTATTTGAAGTTTTCTATATTGCTATACAACTGGAGATGTTTTGATGGGGTCTTTAGGAGACGACTCATCGGTCAGGGTATGGAAGGAGGAGAATTATAGCTGGTGGTCAAGAGTGACTTCTGGAAAAGCCAGTGGGGTTTGTTTACTTTCATGATTTGTTGGGTAATTGAATAAGAATTGGCAGTCACTGGTGTATTAACAGGTTTTGGACCATAGTGGCTGCTGCTTGCATTTGTCAAATCACTGGTCTGTTTTTTTCCATATTCGACTGATATGCTGCATTTGGATTGTTGTTCTTGTGGGTATTAAAGCCAAAGCAAGTCTTCTGTCTTCAACCTGTGAGAGATATTTGGTCTGGAAAACATTGGCTTTGTTAGCCTCAAACCCCTTGTGATGAAGGTAAGCATTAAGTAGTCATACTTTAGTACTAATTAACAAGCTTTGTATTTAATTTTTTTTCATTGCCCTTGGGAACCAATTGCAAGGGTTGATTATAGAAAATTTTTTTGCATATAAATTATCTTCTGTTGTTTGGTGAAAAAGGAACCCATTCGCCATTGCAAGTGAAATTTTTGAGAAGAAAATGAAAATTACAAATGTTCGAGTTGGAGCCGAGATTTGTACATTATATGAAAATGCATTAAAGTTTTAATGGCTGATGTACAGTTTGAAGTTTTGAAATTTGATGATGAATTCAACATGAGAAATAGATGTTGCAGTAAGTTTTCTAATCTTAGTGGTTGTTTTGAGGCGAAGCTGAAAAAGGGGCTTTTGTTCTGGGTTTCATTGAGGCATTCAAGAGCTAGGTCGGTGACGGGGTTATTTACTTCCTAGTAGCCGCCTGTTTGGTTATTTTGAAGAGTAGAAGTCTAATAAACTGTAACAGAGATAATTGGATTTACCAATGCATCATTTAAAGGATGCGAGTGGCAAAGGAGTTATGACGTACGAACCGATCTTCTTGGACCATAGAATGGCTGTCCCTGCCCTCCCTGCCCAGACAGTTCTACATTATTCAGAAAATGGTCCTATTTCCAGTTGTATTTTGGCTCACAGCAACTATACCGTTGCATCTTGTAAATTGTTAAAAGGTATATAATCATTTCGATGGAACACCAAACATGTAGCCAAATAGCCTCAATATGGAAAATCAAAGGAAAAAAAGAAGAAAGAAATTTGGGGTTTTGTTCCTCCAGTCTTCGCTTGTTTCCATTAAAAAAATTATGATGATCTAAACGAAATGGAGCAGGCCATATATAACATACTTGCGCCTAAAACAATCCTGAGCGAGACATATCAAAAGAAATCCAAGGGAAGGGGGTCTAGCAGCGGGGCAGGTCTGCGGGAGGATGAGGCAAAGTCTCCAGCTCGCCTTTTCCATTCTCCACTATGAACACCGCCCCTAATCCCCATGACTGGTGTATGTCTAAGTGGCAATGCATAAACCAAACCCCTATTTACCAACACAGCAATCCGATTCTTACCTATTTAGTTAACAGCAAAATATAATATTCATAAATATCACAATTTTTATTGTAAAATGAAAACACTTCTTACCTGGATTGTCAGCGACAAACCGGATTGCTGCCCATCCTCCTACTGGAACTCCAATTGTGTTCATATAAGGTGGATCAATCAAGTTGAAGTCTGCTGTTTGCGGATTAAAATTCCCTGTACCATATCCAACAACATAAAAGCTGTAGCCATGAAGATGAATCGGGTGGTTTTCAGTGGTGACTGTGCCTGTGTCCTGGAAGATAACCTGCACCCTGCTTCCGTATTCAAGGACCTTGGTCCTAGTTCCATTGGTGGCCTGTGTGTTATTAGGAGCATTGTTTGGTGCCCCATTGACAAAGTCATAGAATTTAAGGGGTGAGTCAGGGAAGTCCTCTGTGAAATGACCACCAATCTTCTTATAGTAAGCTTCCAAAACAGATATGGTAGGATTCACAAAGCTTATATTGTTCATGGAAGCTGCAAAAGTCCCATTGTTCGTGCCTTGGCAGTTCCACTGTGGTGTCTTGGACTGGCATTTGTTTATATTTAATCCCACGGTGACAAACAGGCTAGCATCAATCTCTTTAGGAACATCAACAGGATTAAGGCTTCTAAGACCATCCATGACAGTCATTACTGCTAGACTGTCATTAAATCTTGGTAACTTAGCTGGTAACGATAGACAGTTAGGGGCAGCACCTAAGTATTGGAAGTAAGCAATGGCTGATATGTTTTGGAATGAAACATTCTGGGCAGACATGTATGGTCCCATGGCCATGGAGTACTTTCCTATGGGCTGATCAGCCGTGACAAGGACATTCATGGTCTGCCCTGGTCCCAGCATCAAACTGTCCGTGGTGAATGACTTGGTGTACTCAGCATCGACCTCCACAACTGTTAAGTTATGATAAGCTATGGCAAAGAAGTTCTCCATGTTTAACCCTGCATTGATTAACCTCAACATATATGTCTTCCCTGGAACTACTTCGATCTTGTAAACATCTGCACACAATATAAATTGTTATTCGTAATCAAAGCAGGTGATCAAATTTGACTAAATACTGCAAAGAACTTTTTAAATATGTTTTTTACCATTTCTAGAGCAATTGTAGTTAGGACCTGGGTGACCATTTATGGTAAATGCATCAGCTGGTGGGGCAGCTCCTCCACTTGCTAAAACTTGCCGCTCGAGTTGCACTACATCTCTTAGCCAGTACTCTCCTGCCACATTTCCAGGTGATTATCATATCCAAACATATTCAATCACATTAATCAGAGTATTTCAGTATGTTGCATTAAAGCAGAGCTTTTACCTAGGATTACGATATGTTCTTCGTATGGTTGCTTGAAAGGATAAGGGATCCCAGTCTTAGGATACACAACAATGGCACCATGAGCGGTGGCCCTAAGCCAAGAAACATGGGCATGCCAGAAAAAAGTGCCCTTCTGCTTCACCAATGTGAACTCATATGTGAAAGTCTGGCCAGCTTGAATGGGACACTGGGTGATGTACGATGGACCATCAAACCAGCATGATAGCTTCTGCCTGACTCCATGCCTGGAAAAATAAGCCGGATGACATATAATTCGTGGAGTTACCGGACTTTTCTGATTAATTAGTAATCCTCTTCATAAATTACAAGAAGATACCAGTGAATTGTGGCATTGTAAGGGGTCACATTGGTGACCTTGACGAAGATTCTATCATCCTCTTGGGCATAAATGACAGGTCCCGGGAACATTCTGTTAATGGTGACAATCTCTTTGGTGTTACACAGTTTAGTAACTCTCAAGGTTTGCACCTATTAACAATGAGAGACCTTTATAGTTAGAAAAACAGAATTGATATTATAGAGGTAATTGTACAGCACATTGTTTGGGGAGAAACGTATAAATGGATTGACCTTGAAATCATAGAACCTGGTCGACCCCCCTCCAGGCCACTCATGTGCCATAGCATGGAAAGCTTGGAGATAGTATGACATTGACAAGCTTAAGCATAGCAACATGGAAGTGGCTAAGTTAGCCATTTGGAGTGAGAAGCTAAGAGAGAGTTGAAGTTAGGGAGGGGGGGAAAGGAGGGTCAATTTACTAGGGTGCAGCCATATAATATTTTAAGCTTTTAACCATGGAAGCTAAAGTAGAAATTTTTTTGTGTGTGTGTAGGTGAATTATGTTTGTCAGCTTTCATGATTCCTCTAACATGGTTTGGTGATAATAATATGTTGGGGGCGTGATCAGTGTGACCCCATTGTGTGGTAGGGATTTTAGTCATCTCCTCGTCTTATCAGGGAAAAGCAGATTGTCTTTTTTCTTTTTGATTCATAATCTATCAACATTTTCCCAGTAATTTTATGTCTTTAGACTGAGAAAATATGCACTCCCGCATCCATATATATCATTTGTTATTGAAGGTATAAATATTTCATACATTTGTGTCTTTTCCAGTAAAGGTATCAAGGTAGATGAATGCCGGTTGAAAGGAAAAGCTTGCAATGACAAGCGATTGGACCAATTATATGAACTCAGTAGTCTATAGTACTCAAGCAAAGCTCAGCTGGCCATGGCGAATGGCGAGAATAGGATGGGTTTGCTTGTTGGTTGGTTGTGCTTTTTTCAGACATTTTTGCCTTTTACACAATCATAAGCAAACTTAGAACACGCCTTCCTATACATGGTTTTGTTACAAGCAAAAGCCTGAAGACCACAGCTGCATGATCTTCCTAAGCTGTCTTCCAATTATCCTTCTCTTTCTTTTCTCCCCCCAAATACATAGAAAAATAGATAAGCCTTTTATCTTTTTTACTTAATCGCTTATTATCTGTTGTTAACGTTGCTAAAACTTGCCTTCAACTGTTTCACATTTATTATTTCAGAGTTATTATTATTATTGGGCTAGGAACCTTGGATATGATTTTCTGGCACGTTTAATTATAACATGACCCACCATTTCACCATTCATGACTGGAAATGGAACCCAATATATGATATGATTCAATCCTTGGGATTATGGAATGAATTTCTTTTCCCCCATTGGTTCGTTGGTAGCTGTCACTGTACAGTAATCACTACATTAACAATATTATGTAGCCTTTTTTTCCCAATCAAGTTTAACCGGAAATTTCACATAAAATCTAATACTTTATTATTGATTTCAAAGGAAGTAAGAAATTCTTGATTATGAAAAACAGAAACTAAGAAATAAAGCATTGCTTAGAGGTGATAAGTTTGCAGTTGTGTAGACAGACAATTCTCAAATCTCAATCTAAGAAAAAAAGGGTATGTTGGAGTCATAGGATGATCATGCCGCATCACAAAGGCATGATCTTGGAACTTCGATATAACAGTACAATTCGATCTACCAGCGGCAGTCCCTGTTTCCTAAACGTGTCATTTTCCTCACAATTCACAAATTTCAAGCAAGCTGTTATCTTCTCCGCTACTCTCAAACTCAAAAGATTTGCTCACCAGCTGCTCTGTTTAAATTTTTGTTTTCACCTGTGACAAAAATTCTGAGATTTGACTAACCTAAATCTCCAGACCAAACCAGAGTTATGGGTTTAAAAGGAGCAGTTGGCCTAAAGTGTCCAATTAAAACAAGGGAAAATGGCTTAAACCACAATTCCAAGTTTTTAACTACTGCCATCTAATTTGTAGTATAAAGAATGTTCCTATGCAACAGCTTAAACTCAGTTATTTAACAGAAGTAAAAAGAAAAAGAAAAAATGGTACAAGTTTATCTATCAACATCGCAATCTCAGTCAACAGGACATGCATGCATTAATTTGTTTTAGTTTTCCTGCAGGACATTTATGATTGTTAAGATTCTCAAGGCCTCTGAGACAAAAAAGTTTAGGTCCATAGAGTTGATTCTTTATATTTGATCTCTGTAAAATGGATACTACATGCTACAGCATAACTAACTTAATAAATACAATAAAATTAAAAGAAGGGACTTTCAGCTTACCGGAAAACTATGATGAGACAAAGTGATAAAAAATGATTCCTTGTCCGTGTGTAATAAGTAGAAGCAGCAGCAACAAGCAAGAGCCATCAGCAACCCTAGCAGCAGTATCATTATCATGACCATCATTTAATTTGTTTGCTGAATGTTTGAAGATACTAGTAAATCTATATCAAGTCTCTTATGTATAATTAATTTCAAAAGGGAAAAAAATTGCATGAAAATGGACAAATTAGGGGGGGAAAACATGTTTCTCTTGAAAGGGTCCTTGTCTTTATGGTTGCAAACACAAGCGGGAAAGCTGTCCCAATCTGCTTGCTTTCCTGATATAATCCAATTCAATTGCGAATCATTTTATGTTGACTAATCCTTACCGATGGCAAGCTTCTATTCTGCAAAACATAAAATAAAAGTTAACTCGAGGGAATAGCTTAATAAAGAAGAAACAGCAAACATAATCATCATTAACAAACTCTGCTTTGGGTTGCAATAAATTCCAAGGGGAATGCTAACCTCATACTGCAAACAACTAGTAGAAACTATTCTGAAAGCTAATTTCTAGTCACCGCCTGTTCAGTTATTGATCTGCAATGGTAAAACATTTCCATAATGATAATCGCACCCAATATCCATTTTCTGACAAATAAAGGCAGGTATTAGCAGTTTAAAATGGTTCATCAGTTTCCAATATATTTACACTGGACCTACAAGTTGAAACATAAGATTCCTTCAATAAAAACAAATGAGCTTCAAGGTGCCCAACTGTAGAAAAACACTTGGCTTGGTTTGCTCATTCCATCATAAAATTTATTCCATTGTAGCAAAACACTGCATTTCATTGCCAAAATCTGGTTACATGGTGCATAAGCAGAGCTTCCAAGGACAACCACGGGCTCCAGGTCGTAAAGATTTAATAAACATACATGTAACTTACAGCAACAGGAGATGAAGATTTGTAACCAACCTTCGTAGCTTCCTCAATTCTAATATGTATTTTATTCATGAAGAAACCACCCTATCTACTACCAGATAATAGGAGAACCGCACTTAGTTCCTTTCAAGTCTCATGCAATTGAAGAAAAAGCAGCAGAGAGAAAACTCATGGCTTTTTCAGTGAGGAAACAAGGCAAGGTTCAGTTCCCAAGAAGTAGGATCTTAAACCAGAAGCGGGCAAGGCTGTACATAATCCATCACTGTGTGTTGATGCTCATTTGGAGAGATCCCAAGGATAAATAATAGCTTTGCCTCATTCATCAGACTTTGTCAAGAGGCATAGATGAGAAATGAAGAGATTGGCACTGTAAATTTCAAACTCAAAGCACTGAACTTAGCCTTTCTATGTCAGATTGCTTTTAATTAACTCACCTTTGGTCTGTGCAGAAATTTATTTTCCCTTTCTGCTCTTTTGATTTATTTATTTACTACTCCTTTCACACAACACGCTTATCTTGAATCAGGAGCACCTACTGCATAGAATTGCATGCTCAGGCACCACCAGGAATACCAACAGAGTAGGCAGGAAAGTAGACATCCAAATATCTGATGCCCATTCAGAGGAATAACCGAAAAAGTGCTAGTACTCTCGGGTGCTTTAATTTATATTTCTTGTATGTTGTCAAGAAGGCCCAATTTTGCGGTGCATACACTAATGCAAGGTCATAGTTAAGGCTCCAGAGATATAAATACAGTTTTGGACACCTAACATTACAACATAAAAACTATACAATAAAGATCTCCTAAGAACACTAAATTGAGAAACAATATCTGAAATATTAGAACTGTAACACGTCAACTTAAAATATTTTTACAACAGTAATCTCAATGGTGTGCTCAAGCATAACCTTCTGGCTTACGATGTTCTGAAATTGAAAGCATCAACAGCCTAAAGAGACAAGAGCTGAAATATTTCCCCAGATACTTGAGAGTGAAAAGACCTTTCATCAAAGTATCCAAATCAAATATCTAGAAGTTGTGATTTCATCTACCCACCATTGATAAATAATTAAACTATAGCTACAATAAATTCTCTACCAAAAAGAAGAAGCTATGAATTCGGTCTTATCTGTGTTCAAAATTAAGAAATATATCAACTGAAAGCATTGAATTCAAGGCAGACACTAGGGTCCTGAAGATAACATGGCGGCCTTTCAAGAAAGAAATGCTCCTAATCCCGTGGTTTACATAATCAACAGCAACCAATGACAAAACAATGCTGAGTTGCTAACAACAAAAAACTACAGAACACTTTTATCACTGCATCCCATCCCTATTCCGTCCTGATTTCATTCATTGAATAAGATATAGAAAACATGTTAGAGAGCTTATTAAAAGAACAATATAACTTATGCGCTTCGCATTTACCCTTCATGTGTCACTTTTACCTACACGTACCAATAAATCTGCTTGAAATTCCAACTAAAAGAAGAAAAGCAAAAATAAAGACATCAAGAATTAAATTCATCAACATTGAACATGGATTCATTCATTAAGTTTGTAGAGTCCCAGATGAAAAAGAACGAAAGTTCGTGAGATCACAATAATATGATTTATCCGCAAATGAGTTAAGAATTGTAAACCCGCGTCATCTTCAAATCATGGGGGAAAAAAAGGGAAAGTTAAAAATTAGAAAGAAATCCCACAAATTCCAAGGGGGTTCCATTAAATAAATAAGAAAAGAAACAAAATTACTTCAAATTATAAACCAAACTGTGCGAGAATTGATTCACAATATCCTCGGCACGTATAAAACTACAAAGAAAAGTACATAAACATAAGGAACGAACCCTAGAAGACGAAGTGATGAAGGTCGAGCAAATTGACAGTGAAAAGGGTCTAAGCGGCCGGACGGGGTTGTGGTTCAGTTTCAGGTTCGTCGTGGATAAGGGGCTTGGTGAGTACAAGAGGGCGGTCATAGGCTTCCTCTTCGTCATCAAAATCGGTGGTGCTGAGATTAATACAGGAGCAGCGCTCCAATGATGCGAAAAATGCAGAGGCCATGCTGGTGCCGACCCAGTTAGCCATACGATCTAGCTTGTCGCACGACATGAAGCTGCAGTTGTTTTCCATCGTCTTATTTTATCAAATATTCAGATGAGATTTTTAACCGCAGAAGTTTTGCTAATCAGCTTCGTGAAAGGAGGAAAACAGTTAGTTGTAAAGTGGCGCGACACTTTCCTTTATGAGCTGCTTTTATTTATTATTATTATTAATTTTTTAAATATTGGGGAATGGTGTTCGTCATGCCTCGCACGATTCCTTTTCTTGCCATTTGTTTGGCCTTCTTTTTTTTTTTTTCTTTTCTTTAAATAACGGATTTTTAGTTGTGATTCCACCCGTTGGTATAATGTTAGGCCGGCTGGAGAGAGATGGGTTCGGGCCTTGGCATTATCCTTTACAGCTATGGACTCTGTTTTATGGGCATTGTTTAATCTTTGGCCTGCGCTCTTTACTAATAATTTCTATGCCGAAACGGTTGGAATCATAAATTCCAGATTTCAGCCCTTCATAATGACCCCAAAATCATTTCAAAATCATTATACGGCCAATTGATTGTAACATTTGGATACATTCTCATTTCTCACAGTCATTCTTTAAAAGAAAAAAGAAATTGCTAATGCAGAAAATTTGCAATAATATCCCTTACCACTTGTTTCTTAGAAAGAGATAGAGCGGGTGAGCTTTGGCTTGGAAATCCTTTTATCTTCTTCAAGAGAGATAATGGGGAGGTTGGCTGGGTTCTCAATCATCAGCTTGGCGACCAAGTAGCCAGAAATGCTCCATGTCTGATATTTCCTCGCTTGTTTCCCAACATAACGCCCAGCCTTACCATCATAGTACTCCGGCCATCCATCTTTTGAAAGACGTTGTTCCATCAGCTCTATGGCTCGTTTTGCAATTTGAGGTCTTCCGGTCTTTATACATGCTGCTGTTAGTAGCCATATCAGAGCTGCTTACAATATTCAAAAACACCAGGTCAAGCTGTATTATAAAAACCCAAGCCAAAACTGTTAATTACCTATGCAGTTAGTTTATCAGGCAATTTGAGTAGCCATAGAAACCTTGATTACCTTTTATGCATGAGAAATAATGCACGATCCAACTAAACAAAATAAAACTTAATCTAAGCCTGATAAAATAAAGTATGAGACTAAGGACATTTGTATCCCAACTGAAGTTTTAAATCAACCATGCGTCTCCGGCTACCAATAAGACAACCTTCATTATCAATCGAAAGATTATTTAAAGAAATAAATATAGCTAAGCAAATGACATATTCATGAGTTAAGACACATACCTGGCCATGTTCCACCATTATGGTAACTCCATCGTGTATTCTTTGGATCAAATCCAGTAACAGTTCTCCAATCATGACCCTCCAATGCTGGATAAACGATCTTCAAAGGCATCTCTCCTATCAAGTCCTCCCAACGCTCCTCAATCAAATCCATAATTGCAGTTGCTTGTGCAGGTGTGGCTAGTGAACTCAAGATTGCAATGCAGTTTCCAACCAAAAACCAGCGGAAGTCCATTCGAGCTGGGCTGACATTACCAATCAGATATCCCCCTCGTAAGGGCATAAAATCAAACACCCAATCAGGAATGGACTCAGGGATTACATTGAACTTGTTGACTGCTGTGTGGGAATACTCTTCAGTTTTGTAACGATATATGTTGTTTAACTGTGTGAAATCTAGCCAGTAGTATTTTTGGATGTGATAACTGAGAGCTGTGATGCGCTTATCAATGCGCTCAATGAGTTCCTTTCCATCTCGTTCTGGTTTCAGCATCTGCCTTGAACACCTCAGTGCAAAATAGAAGAGCGCTTGGATTTCAATTGGATATCCATAAATTCCCTGCTCAAAGTGCAAGCACATTAACTTCCAGAAATTACACTGAAAACTCAGTGCAATAAAATCCCAAAGTAGCACTAACCAACCAACACTCAACGCAACTCCCAGTACATAAAATGAGTTCAGACAAATATATACAATAATATATGAGGAGATTTAATGCCATTCCCATCCACAAAATCAAGCAAAAATTCCTCTGCTCTAAAAGCTCGCACAATTACTGGCACGGTTAAACGAGGTTCAGAACAAAAGAAAATAATAAAATGACCAACATGCCTTCTCTGTTACTAGATAAGGGCCAGTATAAAATCATGAAGATAGACCAGAGGTTCTAAGAGTAATAGATCATTGCCAAGTTAGACTGGCAAACTATATATACTAAACAATTAGAGCCGTAGTGACAACGAACCAGTCTAACTCCTAATCTTGTTTCAAACAGTTGCTTCTGCATACCACAGAGGAGTCGAAGGATAAATTTAAGATAACGGAATGACTCACCATCCTCCTATCAATCATGCTACACCCAGCTGCACACAGAAGTGTCGGAAAAGTGTCAAATCCATCTGAAAGGCAAAGGTTAAGAATCAGCTTCATTCCTGTTTGTACCTCAGGCATTTCTGAAAGTGTATAGTCCTGGGTGCACTTGGTATATGATCTTAGCAGTATAATCCACCAGAACCCAGAGTCAACAGGAGCAACTCTTCCTATTGCACTGCCACCAAAATCTGCAACCAAGGTTTCCTTTTGCCGATGCGAATCATAAAGAACTTTAAAACTGGCAGGCATGACACCTTCTCCAAGTGTGAAGTTGTCTATCCTTTTCTCCCAACCTTGAAGATGAAGAGTCTTTAACAGGAAGTTTTTCACTATTACTGGATCACCACCAGCACAGGCTGGTCTCATTAGACAGGCTAAACCGCTAGGAACAAAGTCTCTTACAAAAACCTGCAAGATAAGAATGGTGCAGTGATAATGGTTCAGTGCAATTAGCAGCTCTGAAATAAGGAATTCAACATCATTAAACTCATTACGTATGGGGCAAGGTCTAGTTATCAAACTAGAAAAACAGCATTACTATGAATTTGTTCAACATGAGATCCTGTGACTGAATAATAGTTTAGCCAAAAATAAAACTTGTCTCTGTTTTTAGTGGGTGCAGAGTAAACATTAATCAACTTCCCCTAGTACTGGCTTCTACAACAAGTGTCAACTTCTACATGTATGGAAAAATCCCTTCCTCGTTTGTTTTGAAATAAATTAGAAAAAAGTAACGACCCACGCCACTCAAAATAAGTTTCAACTAAAAATAGTAACGTCAACAACTAGTTAAACATCTTATTGAACTACTTAAAAGGAAACTCAACTCGTTTATCTTGCAACTCCAATTCGCTGCCTTCTTATTTCCCACAAAATTTGCAGATACACGTAGGGAAGGTCATAAAGTGCCTACTTTCATCGCAAGTAAAATAACAAGAAGTGTAACTATAGATAAACTAGTAAAGAAGATAACAATGAACTAGATAGATGGTTTTCATGAATTCCAAATTAAGAACTTCATTAACCTAAAAAACCTAAATATACAATAGGCTCCTACCCAGCCTACTACTAAATAAAGGTGCAGCGCATAAACCATCTAAGAGAAATGAAATTTTACTGCAACATTATCAAACAAAATAGAAAAGAATAATGATATAACAAAGGAAGTACTGAATTTGAAGAAACAAAAACGATAACAAAGAACTAAACAAATTATACCTGATTGTAATTTAAAGCCTCGGCAGTAGGATCCATAGCCGCAAGGGTACCTACAGGCTTGCCTTTGTAATATACGTAAGATTTCTGGAGTGTTTCCCACGCTTCTTCCACCATCGCACCAGTCTCTGCGCTCCCCTCAAGAAAGCCGTTCGATCTAATAGCAGAAAGTATGCTATTCAGTTCAAAGTTCTTCTCAAAACCTGTGCCTACGCTAGCACACGACTTCAAGGACGTATGAGCCACGCTGGTGTTATCAGAGATATTCTCGTTGCTCTGAACTCTCACCGTCTTCTTCAGCTTGTCCTCCGGTTTCTCAGGCGATTCATTTTCTTCCTGCGATGTATACGACTCTCCGTTTCCAACAGAGCCTTGACATTTCTCTTTTGGTGTATATGGAGTTTCTCCCTCTCTTGATTCAAGGGATGCCTCACCATTATGAGTTGATTTTACGTTGTCAGTTTCTAAAGAACCTGACGAAGGTTTCTCAACATATTCAGAAACCCCGTCGTCTTTGAAAATATTTTTCTCTCCTGAGAGTAGAGAATTCTCAGCAAACTTATACTTCCGAAACACGATATCAGATGATTTCTCGCACACTTCGTCAATTTCTTTCTCCAGAGTCTCCGATAGCTGCTCCTCAATCGGCGCAGTGCGTTCTTCTTTCTGTTGAAGGCCGATCAAATTCAAAGAATCCACTGGTTCCATCTCGTTTCCCGACGAAGCTTCTACTTCTTTCTCACTATCTTTGGAAAACGGAGTCGAAGAAGGCGGACGAGGAGCCGCTCCTGCTTCATTTGTAACTTCTAGAAAGTTCAGTGATGTGAAAGATGACATTCTAAAGGGAAAAGATCAGCACAAGATTAGATTCATTAGAGAGAAAAACAAATAACATTGCCATTTAGCGAGGGAGAAATATACCTTTCAAAGCACTTCGTTCGTCGTTTGGGATAGGAAAGTAGAATTGCTACAGAGAATAGGGAGAGACAAAAATGAAGCAAGAAAATGGGGAGGGAGCGGGAACTATATATAATAAGGATGCAGTGAAAGAACTGGAAACCATATTGGTGGTGACTGCGCACTGTAATTCTGTTTTAGCGGTTAGGGAGAAAATTTTGTTGTGTGGGCGTTTCATATTCAGCAATTAGGTCTTCACATATGAGTTATTTACGAATATGCCATTTTTGGTTTCAAGCCTTGGTCATATGTAGAGTGGAACCCTGTTTGAGATCAACGGTTTATTGCTTATAAGTTTTTCTTTTTATTTTAATTTTGTAGCTATTTAAGTATAATATAAATTACAAAATATTTTATTATTTAAAAAGTACGTGTTTTACGACTTAAGATTGCGATTAGCTGTTGTAAGTGATGAAGTCCATGATAGTATTAAAGACAAAAATATTGTTTAACTTGTTAATTTTCCCTTTTAATTAACTTTTTTTTTTTTGTACTTGAAGTGTTAGGTGTTATGGATAGATGTAATTATCATATAATAAAAATTGTTAATTTTCTAGAAGAGGAAGTAATGACATGTGTTTTTGGTGGCCATTGAGCATTGAAGGAAACATCAAATACCCGAGGTTTAAAATGAAAGTTTGATTTTTTTTTTTTTTTGGCATCGATTTTCAAATGGATTTATTCAAAAGTAGCAGAAGACATGAAATTTAGTAGTATGAATGATATAAATTTATTTGAAATTTTATTTGTTTCATTAAATAATATATTCAAATTTTAATTTTTATATGAATTGAGATTAATTTAATTGTTAATTATGGAAATAATTCAAAAATGACCTCATGCTTAAAGCATGACATGGTTCTCAAAAGGCCCTAAATTCCACAAAAATATTCAGAATCAAAAGAAAATTATGTTAAAATTTGTGCTTTGAGTTATGATTAAAGAATGGATATTGAAGAAAAAAACAAAAATTTTAAAAAATTATATGGCATATGCTGCATATAATTCATATATTGATTATTTTTACTATCTTATAAAAAATAATATTGTTGGTACATTAAAATAGTTTGTATAATGTTTGGCACGCTTAAATATATAAATGAACAAAAAATTTAAATATTAAATTAAGAAAATTGTTATTATTTAAATATTTAGAAAAAAAAATTAAAGTTTCAAATAATAAAGTTTATCTTAAACTTATTAAAAATTAAAAATAAACTAAAATAGAGCAATTTTTTAAAAATAAAATTAGATTTTTTTTTTTTTTTTTTTTTTGGTATGAGAAGACAAATTCTTTTTGGACTTAAAGGAATAGACCAATGTTATTTCATTTAACTCAGGAGTTAAAAATTTCCTTAAAATATCGTTATGTCTTTAAAAGACTCTAAAATAATTAAAAAGTTTAAATATAATTCATTAATCTTACTTATAAAGTCAAAAGATTGAACTACTTAAAAATAAAAATATATTAAAATATAGCTTATTTACATTTGAACATTGTTTTCATTTTAAAACAATTAGTAACTAGTGAAATTTTTTTCACTTTTCAATCAGTATCTATTCTGAATTTCTTATAGCCGTAAAGTTATTCTTTGTCATTTTATTTAAAATTTATTTAATTACTTTCCCACATTTATTTTAGCTTTATAAAAATAAGTTACAGTATTACTTTTGCCAATTTACTGTTACAATAACTTAAATTTTACCGCGAAGGGCTGGACGTAAATAAATGGCGAATATATTGTCGTGCAACAACCAGACGGCACCTTCCTACACTCAGCCAAAACATTACAAAAAAGCAACAAAGCAGAGGAGCGGACAACGGTAGCTAGCTAATAAAAGCGAAACCTCCCTTCTCTCGCAAGTTAAGAGTAAAAATTTTACGTTTTACAAAGAAAAGAAAGAAAGAGAAACGAATGAACTCTTCATTCTCATTGATAATTAAACCCACCCACTGAACCTGTAATTCTCTCATCCAATGGATTTCTTCTCTCTTTTCATTCCCTTTTTCTTTCTCAAACTCTTTATTAAATTAAAGTATCCAAATTCTTTGATCATGAGACGTTTCCTCCAAGCAACCCTCCACCACCATCGCCATCTTTTTTATCCCCATTGATCATTCTTTGGCCTTCTTTAGATTCTATGTTCTGTTTCTTTTTTATGAGCCAACGATTTTCCAGTTGCTAAGAAAAATTTTCTTACCCAATGCCGGGTCAAGTTTCCGTTAGAACTCCACCAAATGCGGGTTCACGTAGCCGGAACTGAAAATGGAAGCGGCTCCAAGCGATCCCCATTTCTAGCACCTTCGGTTTCATGACCGAAGCCAACGAAAAGGACCCCAGATAAAACCCACATTGCTGAATCCTCCCTCCACAATCCGGATCTGGGTCGTTTCTCCTCAAGCTCGCCCGATACTCCGTTGCTTCCGCTGATAACCCAAATAAAGCTTTGATTACGCCATCCGAGCCACGAAATCGTTCGAGAGGTGTTCGGGACCGGGTTTGGAGATGGCTATGAGCTTGCACGTTCTGGCGGCGGTTTATGGTAGCTTGGGGAGGTTTGAGGAAGCGGTTCCTGTTTTGGAGCAGTCCATCGAGGTGCCGCTTCTTGGAAATGGGTCGGATCATGCTCTGGCGAAGTTTTCTGGCTGTATGCAGTTAGGGGATACGTATTCCATGATGGGTCAGTTGGACCGGTCTATTAACTCCTATGAGTCCTGCTTAAGGATCCAGATTGAAGCTCTCGGAGATTCGGATCCTAGAGTTGCTGAGACATGTAGGTAAGGTAACTAACCTTCCATTATTTACTGATTTTACAATTTAGTTGGCGAGTTGGGTGCATGTTCTCCTTGGAGGTTGGAAATGCTAAGAATCCAAGCGCCAAGTTTGAAACCTTCTTAATACGCACACTGCAGCTAGCAGACTGGCTTCTGCTTTCTTAATTCTTTGAACCTTTTGATGTATGGTGTTGTGTTGTGGTTAGTTAATTATTCTCATTAGTTTTTCTGAAATTCTTGTTAATTGGTTAAGTTGCTATTTTTTGTTGCTGACTTAGTTCTGAGGTGTAACTTGAGCCTTAAGACGCCTTGATCTTCATGATAGAAACTAGGAATAAAACTTCTGCTTACTGGTGATCTATAAGGCCATTGCTGCAACAGAGAAATAAAAATTGGTGTTTGATGACGATTATAATTTACTAGTGTTTTATAGATTTGCTTGCAGGCATGGTTTCTTGTGAACCAGATTATAGGTTCCACCTGATTGTTAGAGCCTTACCACATAGTATTTCTAAAGGATATTCCAAAAATAACTGGTTCCTGGTCTGCCTTTGTTGTTAACAAACTGGGTGCAGAGGGCTATCTTATAATGTTGTCTTCTGCACACTGCATATCGGTTAATGGCTTAATGCTGATTCACTTGGTGAAAACAATAAAGCCATACACAGAGTAACTAAGCAACCTGGGGGAAATATATATACTAGATGTAGCAATTTGGTTTCTTGAAACTGTTACATTAATCAGCATAAGTGCATTCTCAACTGAGTGAAACTGTCAGGTATTTAGCTGAGGCCCATGTTCAAGTGGTACAATTTGACGAGGCAGAAAATCCTACTAGAAGGCCCTTGAAATCCACAAAGAGCACAGTGCACCAGGACCCCTTCAAGAAGCAGCTGATCACCAGCTTATGGCTCTTGTGTGTGAAGCAAAGGAAGACTATGAATCTGCCCTTGAGCACCTTGTCCGTGCTAGCATGTCAATGATTGCTAATGGTCAAGAAAATGAGGTGACTGGTATTGATGTTAGCATCGGCAACATTTATTTGTCCCTTTTGCAGATTTGATGAGGCAATCTTTGCCTGTCAGAAGGCACTTACAGTTTAAGTCCACAAAAGGCGAAAGTCACCCTAACTTTGGCATCTATTTTCATTCGTCTTGCTGATCTCTACAACAAGACAGGCAAGCTAAGGGAATCCAAATTCTGTTCCGAGAATGCCTTGAGATATATTCTAAGCAGGTTCCTGGAACTACACCAGAGGAGATTGCCAGTGGATTGACTGAAGTATCAGCCATTTATGAAGCTTTGAATTAGCCTGAAGAGGCTCTGAAGCTCCTTGAAATGGCGATGAAGTTACTGGAGGACACCCATGGCAACACAAGCACCATTGCCAGAATTGAAGCACAGATGGGTGGGATGTTTTACCTGGTTGGGAGGTATGGGGAAGTTCGAAGCTCTTTCGAGAGTGCTATGGCAAAGCTCCATGCTAGTGGGCTGAGTAAATCTACTTTTTTGGAATTGTATTGAACCAGATGGGACTAGCAAATGTGCAACTGTACAGAATAGATGAGGCCATTGGGTGATTTGTAGAGGCAAGAAAGATATTGGAACTAGAACGTGGCTCATGTCACTTAGAGACTCTTGGAGTTTATAGCAACCTTGCTGCAACCTATGATGACATGGGAAGGTTAGCATTGTTCTACATTTATTCATTTTATGATAACCATGTTATCCCTGTATTTTGTTGAACTGCTCTGGTTACTTGTTTAAACCATTCGTTGCACAGGCAGATTGTCTAAGAAAAGCATTTTCATTTTTATTGACAATAACCATCTCATATTAGATAACATCATATCTAGATCTACCAGCCAGGGTACCTTACTATCTTGTCAAAATCACTTTTAGATGCGCATCAGTTATCTTTGTTGAAAGAATGATGATGAGGTTGATTCCCTATTTATGACAATACCGGTTTATGGTTCTTAAAGATGATTTTACTAGTCTTATTAAAACCATTTACAAATTGCTCATTTGCACGACACAGCAAAAAAGGGTCCTGGGATTACATCTTGAACTCTTTTATGTATAGTTGAACACTTGAACTGCATCTTTAAGTTTTCAGGAATCTGTCCTTGCCGAAGTTTCTATGCTATTGAGATATTGGAGTACATCCTTAAGATTAGAAAAAAAAAAGCCTGGAAAATCCCAATGTTGATGATGAAAAGATAAGGCTGGTTGCGATGCAGAACAGAAAAGGAAAATCACTTGAGAATCTTCTTGACGCCAACTCTTATGGAACCAAGAAGGAGAGTACAAGGAAGTGGACCATGTTTGATATTAGATCTTGACTGAACCATGACACGTGGTATCCACACTTCTTTTATATATTTAACGTAGAAAAAAAGCTAAATATCAAGGATCTCAACTTTGTGGAGCCTTCATGCTCCTTGATACCTATAGTCTTTAAGTTTTTCTCTTTTTTCTTAAAGCTAATTTTATTGTTGATTTGGACTGGGTAGGAAATGAATGAGTAGTAGTTTTCCACCAACGAAAATGCTTAGAAGCTTATCAAATTTTAATTGAATCTTTCATCTAAGTGTTAGTGCCATTGGATTAGATTTTTTTTTTTTTTTTGACAATTATCAGTTGTCTATTCTTGTGGCATTGAACCAACAAAAATGAACATGTAAGCTAGTCGTTTAGGGTCAAAATAGCATATCTATCCTAATCTGATAAAAATTACTGTCGTACATAGTATTTAAAAGAAAATATAATTTCGTGCACGCAAGTGTTAAAGGTTTGGAGATCATTAGATACATGCATGCCTTATCCCACGTCAAATGTAGATAATAATAAAACAAACCAATGTTAATAATAATAAAAGAATGATGTAGATACTTGTGGAAGCAGCCGATGAAATTGGTTTTAGGTAGAAGATTTTCCACGCGAGAGGCCCATAACCTTAACAGCCAATGGATATTTAAATTTTAAAGAATGTATTATAGTAGTGGGAGGCCTGGATAGCTCGGGAGGAAAACAGTGCAGCTTAAGATAAGATGGCAGTGATTGGCGAACCGGTCAAATAAACAAGGCAGGTAACGCCAAAGTGTCGGTGATCCGTACTTGGACACCATGCATAAAATTTTCTTAATTTCTTAACGAAGCTACTCTGGCAATACTCAAAGCACTATATGTAAATGTATGTCAGCAAAAGGAATACAAACACGTGGGCGTTCAAAATATAATAATTCTATATAGATTCAAATTCTGCATTGACAATGATAACCCTCGTCATAAAATATGAAAAACAACACGTTTTTGGTTGATCAAGTACCATTTTAGTCCAAATCATCCTTCCTTTTTTTTAGAAAGTCCACCGTATGCAAATGGCTACAAAAGCCTTTCATATTTTCTCAAATCCTAAAACGAAAAGAAATAGTGAGAGTTTGGTGCTAAAACTAATTTTGGTAATAATTATCAAATTTTAATATTATTTAACACATTATTTTAATTTATTTATTTGGGTGAAATGTAAAATTTTATTATTTGATAGTTTGATTGACGAAATATAAGATTATTTAAAAATTTATTTTACTAAACTATACACAGCGTGGTTTTCTTTTTCATTCTTACTATACAAATATTGAAGCTTATAATATTTTATTTTAATAATAAATAGATGTATTTCTCAATTAATTTATATCTCCTTTCTTAAATAAATAAATTGAAATTGTGAAAAACTAATAAAAGATAAAGGTTTATCTTTTGATCAAAGTGATAAAAATGCAATTTTATTTTACTAAAACATGTTATTTGTTATGATTAGGGATAAATATGATTAAAATTATTTTTTTTAAAATGGTAAACCCGACAAAATGTATTATAATTGACAAAATGCTAATTGTCCACAACTAATAATAGTATATATATGATTGAAATATTGCTTGAAGATTATATAAAAAAGAGAAATTTTTTATTCATTAATTATTTCATTCTCATTTAAATAAAATAATCGAAATCATTAAAAAATGTGGATAAATTTATTAAAATTTTTATATTAATTGGTAATGAAAATTATCTATTATATATAAGAATCTTTGACACAATTAAAAATTTATTTATTCAAAGATAATGTTCAAAATACAAATAAAAAATATATATTGGGAAATCATACATTACTATCTGAATACGAGATTAGTTACATCAAAAGCTTATCGAGAATTAGGAGGGAATACACAAGGCTCGTAAGTCGCAAGTCATAAGTTGGAATGAGATTTCCTGTCAGACAATGACAAGCGTAAAGAGCGACAAAACTATAGTTTGTTTCGTGAAAAATCCCAACAACGAGGATGTTGTTAGGTCCACTGTCTAACAGTGAGTTCCACATTTTTCAACAATGCAACCAGCGTGACCCTGTCTTCAAGTGGCCGCCTCACCAACTTCCCAGCACTAACCTTTGAAATTTTACTCCCTACAAACAAACAAAGCAGTGCCCTATTCCCCTTCTTGACTTCCCTACACCACCTTCTTTCTCCCTTATATACATACACATTGCTTCACCCCATGTAATAGTCCTCAAAAAATGGGTTTAGAATCTCCAATTGTTACAAAACCCAGGACCCATCAACCATGTGCTGCTTGTAGGATGCTACGCAGGAGATGCGACAGTAATTGCATTCTGGCCCCCTATTTCCCATGTGAGGAGATGGATAAGTTTGCCAAGGTGCACAAGGTTTTTGGTGCCAGCAACGTAATCAAAATGATTCAGGTTGGTACTTGGTAATAATAAGCTCAATCTCTTGTCCTTGTTTGTTTTGTAAATCTGTGGTATTTTGGCTCATGAGTTTTCTGCAATAATATTTACCAGATGGTGGAGGAAACAAACAGGGAGGATGCTGTGAAAGCGCTGGTCTATGAAGCAACAGCCAGGATGAGAGACCCTGTTTATGGCAGCACTGGAGCTATTTGCCAACTGCAGAAGATGGTGCAAGAACTCAAGATGCAGCTTGAATCAACAAAAGCTCGAGTGTTGGAACTGCAACAGCAAAAGGATCAGCTTTGGGGCGTTCTTATGAATGTTAATCATCTTGATCTTCTTTCTCCCATTAATGGTGGTGACAACTTTTGTTTAGGTTACGATGATTCTATAGCCTATAGCCTATGATCCAGACAAGTTCCCTGTAGTAGGTGACTGGATCTTTTAAAGCATAAAAAAACACTAAAGATGTCGGCATATCCAAAGTATCATCTTATGAAGTGTATAATTTTAATGGAATACATATATATAAACACACAAAGAAAAATTTAAGTTGAGAAGGACTTCTTACCATCACTCCTATCGTGTCATCGATTTCACAAATCACAGGCTTTGCTGTTTATTTTTCTGGTGGTTTTTATTCTTCTAAGCTCTATTTTTAACAGAAATTTCATTATAATCAATGGTGATGAAGAAAAAAAAAAGGAACTTGATAAGAAATTAACACACTTCCCTAAGATGATTCTAACGAACCCCAGTCAAAGAGCCTTTTTAATTGGCTTCAAACTGGGGTTTTGTCGTAGGAACCGTCTACTGATGTTGATGCATGTTGAAAAGTTAAAAGGAGACACTGTAACTGGAAATTATATGTTATGATGACACCCACGAGAGCACTTGGCTTTCTGTCACTTTCTAAATTTGGAAAAAAGAAGGAAGGCAACGAAAGAAGCCTTGTTCAATTTCATGGCCCATATCCCAGTTTAGTATCTGGTCGACTTGGCCCACCTCCAAGCCTTGTTTGTAATACTGCGGTTATTTTTGCTTCTCAATAAAGTTTAATCTTGCTCACTTATTTCTTTCATGTTTTCCTTTACTCAAAATAATGTTTCAATTATGTCTTTTAATATTGGAAAATCAATGGTATCTAAAATACAAATTAGAAAAATCAATTATCTTCATGTAAATTTGTTACATGGGTTGCTTCGTCCAATTCAAGTTTTACCATTCCATCAGTGTCTATCAAATGATAGACAACACTAAACATGACAGTTCATCGAGATCATGATAAAAGTCAAATTCAACCACCCTGATAAAACAACAATCACGCATCATCAACATACCTTGCCACTCTGTTACATCAAGTTCAGTAATCCATTTAACGAACAATGTCCTACATCGAATAACAAGCCTATCGATTCAAGGAAGATATGTGACTTACAAAAGTCCTCGTAAAAGAAAGGGACGCAAATCAATCGTCCACTCCATCTCTCTCGACTCAACTCTCTCCAAGCACTCCCTCTTTCTCCCCATCTTCACTTTTCTTGGTCACTTTTGGCTCTTAGCCTTCTAAATGAACCACCTCCACCTATCAAACCACAATCTTGTATTTGCAAAATTAAATTTTAATTAGAATATACCGTCATACCTCTCTATAACAACCACCTGCTATACCAACCAAGTTTATAAAAGAATCGGTTTTTTATGTTTTATTTTAACACTCTATAATTATTTTTTTTATAAAGTTAGAAGATCAAATAAATCATTATATCAAAAAAAATAAGCCATTTAGAAAGGGAATGTCCCAAAATCACTGGTTTTCCCCGGAGTCGAGACAAAAAAGTATATTACTCTCATGTTTAGTTAAAAATAATCAAAATTTCTAAAATAATTTCATTGTATAAATATGGAAAATCCATTTAATTGAAAAGTTAACATATATGTTTTAAGAACTCAATTCATCTTTTCTAAAAATAATCTGAGTTCTAATCATTATTATACATTTCTTTTTTCTTTTAGCAAAATAATAAAAAAAACATAGGCCTTTCACGTTGGAAATATACCAACACCGTTGATCTGCTTTGTAGATGCAAATATCAAAATACCATTATCCTTTATTTTTTGAGCAATTTAATACCCAAAATAACATGAGATGCACATTAATGGAGTTAGAATCCTATAAGCACATAAAGAGTTGAATGGCATCCAAGAGATTTGGATTAGCACTGTTTTACTTCCTTTAAACTTGGACACGTGTCATGATGACAAGCTATTTAAGAAGTACTTGTGGCCAGGCCTTCGATTCTATCCGAGCATCTTTACGATTAGTTACTTTGGATCTTTTGGTCTCAACATGAAACTTAGATTACTCACTTCCTTCTGAAAGCCTATATTATCCGTCGACTATCCACCCGTTCAACAAGTGTCCTTGAGAGACACTTGCTTTTTAAGTGTGAACATGTCTTTGATGACAATTGGATTTCACTTTTATGTAAAAACCTCATACTGTCGTAAAAAATGGGGCTCGTGGTGCATGCTTTACATGTCTTGTACCCCTCACATGTACTCTTTGATGGCAACTTTTCATAACGACTTACCATATCACACTAGTTAATAAGAGAACTTTTACTATATACATCCTCCCAAACGATGAAAAAGGGATATTTTTGGTATCTCTAACAACCTTGAAGCATGACTTCTCTCTAGCTCTCTTATTAATCTTCAACTTGTTCTCTTGTCTCGTTTTGACTCTCCACCTTGTTAAGTGAACTAATCTTCTATTTACTATCATATTTTTCTTTTTAAGCTCCTTCGTGTTATATACGATATCAACAAGCACAAAAAAATAAACTATAAAGGGTTAAATCATAAATAATAATGATTTTTTTTTTAAAAGTGAGAAACAAAAGAGAGAAGTAACAACCTCAATGCCAAGACCAAACAAACTACTTGGAAGGAGAAGAAAGAAGAGAGAAAAGGAAAGGGAGAAGTAAAGAAGACAATAAAAAAATAATTAAATTGTTTAAAAAGAAAAAACCACCAAGATTAGCAATCTAATTTCACCTAAAATTTGTCCAAAAGCTAGAAATTTCTTGACTCTCGGAAATGTCGATGGTAGGTTGATTGATGTTGAATGGGATAATTGTATTGATTAGTTAGAGAGTTCTATGCGTTTCTTGGATGAGCTACCTTACGAAAGTCTGGTTATTACGTTGTGGAACATCTGGAATAGTCGCAACAAATTTGTTTTCAAGGGTTGCGATGAAGAAGCTGAGAGAGTCTGGGAGAACGCTAAACATTTTACAAAGGAGTTTAGAATCCACAATTTATATACAGAGTCGATGATTCCCAAGCCCATCAAGATGGTTAATTGGCAAAAACCTCCTATTGGAATTATAAAGGTTAACGTGGACGCTGCATGGAGCGACAACAATGCTGGTATTGGGTGTGCTGGCAAGAGATAGTGACGGCTTTGTAATTGGTGGTTCTATGATGTTTACAAAAGAATGTGGTGAATAGTTCCTGGGCTGAAGTGGAAGCTGTGAAGTGCGGCCGTCAGTGGATTATGGATAATAATGTGAAAGATGTTATCCTGGAAGGTGACAATGCAAATATCATCAACAGATTCAATAAGAAAATGGAAGATATCTCTATTATTGGGTTTATATCAAAGAAATTAGAATTTCTACTGAGGGCATTCACAATCTTAAATTCATGTGGAGTGACTGATCTAGTAACAGAGCTACTGACCGGTTGAGTGAATTAGCTCTTAGGAATCAATGTTCTATTTCTTTTAATATGGATTATCTTAGAGAAATTCATGACATATAATTTATGATTCTTTCTAATATAGTTCAGTGCCTTTGAGCATTTATTGGTAAAAAAAATTTCACCCAAAATTTTTATTTGAAATAATAATATTAATAGCTTGAAGTTACAATAATTAATGTGAGTTAAACGGTTTTGTGATTATAACACAACGATATAATAAAATTTAAAAGTTTAATGGTCAAAATGTAAATTTAAGCACATTTAAGTGACTAAACTAGCAGTTTAACCTAAAAAATGAACATACACAGTATAAATAGCTGTTTCTTGTATCACTCCTTATGTTCCCTCTTCAGCTTTGGAAGGACATGGCAGGGGCAGGGGCAGGGGCAGGGGCAGGGGCAACTTCAACTTCTCAAAACGCAACCTCCATTTCCGAGGTGGATCCCACCGATCACCTCCCGCTTTCCCTCGTTAGATCTGAGCTCATCCCGCCTGCTCCTAATCGATCCGAATCCGCCATAGACTGGTTACCTGACTTTGCCGGTTACTCATGGGTGGCTTACGGATCCTCCTCCCTTCTCGTGATCTCTCACTTCCCTTCTCCTCTCTCCTCCGAACAAACTCGTATGGGCCCAATTTTCCGTCAAGTATTCGAGATCTCATCCGTCGCTTCTTCCCCTGTTACCGCCGTTTCTTGGTCTCCGGTCACGCCTTCTGCTGGTGAACTCGCAGCGGCCTCGGATAATTGCATTTTCTTGTTCTCTCATGACTCAGCGACGTCCAATTCCAAAGGTATGCATCTCTTTTGGAGGTCAATTTTGGTAGGTACTTGAAGTTACTAGCAATGTTCAAGTTTGGCAATTTTAGTCCTGCTTGTTGAGTTAATGGGTTGTCGTGCAGTTGTAAATATTGAGCTATAAAAATTACTGTTTTGTATTTGTTTTTAAGTTATAAATGGCTTGATTATCTCAAAATGGAATTTCCTGTTTTACTGATCCAGGTTCTTTTTGTTGGAGCCAGAATGCAGTACTTTTACACTCTACAAAAGTTGAGGCAGTTGGATGGACAGCTTCTGGGGATGGGATAATAGCCGGTGGACTGGAGGTTGTTTTGTGGAAAAGGAAGAATAAATCTTGGGAAATAGCTTGGAAATTCAAAGCAGATCAGCCTCAAAATATGGTTTCTGCCTCCTGGTCAATAGAAGGACCTTCCGCAGCTGCATCTTCTTCAAAGGATTTGCAAATTGAAGGAGTCAATGAGCCAATCAAGTCTGTTTTGGTATTTTACAGTGATGGCAGTTCTGGATTTGCAAAAACTGTGCTAGGCCATCCTCAACCTGTTTCAATGCTTCAATGGAGGCCATCGGCAGGGAAACAACTGCTGAGAGATGGAAAACATTTGCGGAGACATATATTATTAACATGCTGTTTAGATGGAACTATAAGATTATGGAGTGAGATAGACAATGTTAGAGTTAAGAAAGCAGGCAGTGTTTACGATCAGAAAACTACAAGGAGGTCATTTTGTGTTGCTGCTGTAATTGAGATAGATAATGCATTACGTGGAAGTTTGGGAGCAGATATATTTTTGACGTGGGCAATGGAAATTGGTGGTATGGTTAAAACCACTGAAGAAAATAACCAATACTTCTTTAGAGAAGAACATAAGAATGAAGTTGGCAGCTGCGAGTGGTTAATAGGGTTTGGCCCTGGAAAATTGGTTACTTTCTGGGCAATCCATTGTCTTGATGACACATCACCAATGAGGTTCCCCCGGGTTACATTGTGGAAGAGACTGGAGCTTCAGGGCCTTGAAGTTGAACATCTTAATAGAAATGGACTTTCAACTCAAAAGCAACAATTGCTTCTTAAAAAGGTTGTTATCATGAGAAATTGTGCGTCTGGACCCCCAACTGTATGCTCTTCTATCCATTTATACCCGTGTAAATATTTGGCCTGGTCCATGTTATATACCCAAATGACAAATGATACGGAGAATGCACCTCCTAGTGAATCTGGGACTGAAAATTTATTATCATGTTCAGTTGGAGGAATTTTAGATATAGATGGTCATACCAGTAAAATCTTACAAGTTGCTATACACCCCCATGTTTGTGAAGTTGATTTGGCTGTTTCTTTGGATTCTAATGGGCTACTTCTGTTTTGGTCACTTTCTAATAATTCAAATGCCATTCTTGACCTTCCAACATTGATTCCTGCATGGAGAATTAGTGGAAAGCATGTAACTGACGGTACATGTTCTAAATATTCAAGCTTGAATTGGGCACCTTTAGTATTGACTGAAGATCGGTTTCTTCTTCTGGGACATGTTGGAGGAATTGACTGCTTTGCAGTAAAGAATTTTCATGGTGAAGGAGATGGCATAGAATGTTACTACATGTGCACTATACCTTTTGCAGGTCATGATCCTTACGAGGATGGTCCAACCAACATATATACAGTACCATTGTCTTTGTCTCGTAATGAAACTTATATGTGTGATGGATTTTTACTTTTGGGCATTTGGATGAAAGAATTTCGGGCTCTTTCCTGGGAAATAACCATGCATGCTTATGATCTGACAAGAAGCTACTCTGAATGTAATTTCAATGATGATAATATTGTTGAATGCAGCGCAAGGAAATTTGAAAAAACTATTTTTGGCACAAGATATTGTCTTCATGTTATTCCATCATCAGCACAGTTGCCTGAACCTCATCTTCATGATCTGGTCACAAGTTTTGCTGTGATCTCTCCTGGTGGTTTGACACCTGTGCATCAAAAGTTACCTTTTGATAAAGATTCCTTTAGTTGTAGAAGTCCTGCATATGTTATGGCCACAGGCTGCTCTGATGGTAGTATAAAATTGTGGAGATGTAGCCCGAATGAACCATCAATTTCTCACAAATCATGGGAACTTGTGGGCATGTTTACTGCACATCAAGGACCTGTGACTGCTATACGATTGACCAATTGTGGTAGGAAGATTGCAACCATTGGCTCAGATAGTCCGTCAAATACTGTCTTCAGTCTTTGTATATGGGACTCTATATGCTTACCAGACTTGGGGACTTTTATGTTGGAAGACACATTGTCACTTGATGAAGACGTTGTTGTTTTAAATTGGTTAGCCCTAGGAAATGGTCAGTTATTACTTGCAGTTTGCATGCGCAATGAGTTGCGTGTATATGCTCAGAAGCGATGTGGTGGTCATGCTTTGTTAGACTCTAAACAATCTCCGGGTTTGCAATTCTGGTTTTGCATCGGGATCAGTCATACTTTTTCTGCTATTCATGATTTCTTGTGGGGCCCCAGGACTACAGGTGTGGTTATGCATGCTAGTTACTTGAGTCTTTTAAGTCCATGGCTGTTTCTTTTAGATAACAAACATCAGACTGATTTCTATAAAAAATTTAACCCAGAAAGCCTTCTTGATTCTGATATTGCTATGGACAAGGGCACATTTTCTGAAATTTTTAGTGATCATGATGTTGTTAATCACAAAGAAACATTAATTGCAAATAGTGATGGAGGATGCAAGTCTGACCTTCTTAAGAAGATAAATACCAACAATGATCACCTATCCAGTGCATTTTTAGTTGGAAGGGGTCAAATAAAATGCAAGTCAAAGATTTTACTCGGTTACTGGCGTATGCTAGACATAGTGGAGACATTAGCCAGAGTTTTGCCTGTTTATCACCCGGAGTCACTCTTTGCAAATATATATTCAGGTAATAGTTCACTTTCATTTTTGAATTCTCATGCTTGAGGCTTAGATGAATAATAAGGTTTTTGCATTATTTTTCCTTGATTATTGCTACTACTATGCCACTATTGGAATGGTATTGTGCTTTTCCATTAACTTTTGTCTCTTAATGTACATCTGGGGTTACTTCTCACTTGACTAAGAAGGTTATAAAGATATTGGCTAAAATTTCCACAGCATTGATAATTAATTTGATGTGGAATGCCTTTCTACTAAATAAATTACTCATGCGCATCTGACTGTACTTCTCTTCTGTCCTCCAATATGGCTGTGGAAGAATTAAGCAGCCTATAATATTGCTTATACTCATTTTCTTTTATTTTTCAAACCTCCCAATGACTTGGCTGGTTAAGATTTGTCACTCTGTGATAGATGAGAATAGCAATAACTAATAATATTTCTATATTTTTTAACTGTCTTTGAAGTTTGTTTTTTAGGTTGAAATGAGTTTTTTTCTTCTCTGCTTCTTTTCCATTTTATTATCTGTGCATTCCTTCTGTCAATTATATGATATATATGGGTGGACATCTTGGAGGCAAATGACAACCACTGCACTAATTTTGGCTAAAACCCATTTACGATGATAAATATATCTGAAATAGTGAACGGCAGACCTTTGTTGGTTATACACTTGAAATATCCTGTTTATTAATTTGGCAAAGCTGTTCTTTGAGTAGGCTTTTATAAATTGTTTTCTTCAGGCTGCTAATTTCAGGTTACTTAAAGCATGTCATCTTCAATGTGTTTAGGCAATTTGAAACGTGCATACATCTCTGTGAAGCATCTGGTTGAATATCTTAATTCTAGTCATATTTCTGAGAAGAGAGGTCACCATCCAAAGATCAGTGACATTGTTCCACAGATGCCTTTATCTGATTACATTGAAGGGATTCTCTCCAAAAGTTCAACTGGTAATGCATTCCAATGGAATGAGAATGCTACTTCGATGACTTCGTCTTCACAATTTCAAAGTGGCTTGGTGCCGTTTGCTTATAATTTTGAACCTAATGCTTCCAGCAACGCATTCAGCTCGTCTTCAATAAAATCTGGACTTGTTGACTTCCTTGAACCAATCAATAAGTTGCATGAGTTGGCAGCTATAACTGCCACTGAGAAGATGCAGATTCTTGCAATCGTAGATATTCTAAATGAAGTTAATAATCCGCAGTCTGCTTCTGTTTATGAAAATCTTGATGAACCAGGTCGAAGGTAGTGTTCAACCTTAACTATCTTTTTAAATTATTCTTGGAAATATTATAATTATTTGATAGTTTTATATTCAACTCCATCTCAGTGAATGAGCTTGTGAGGTGGAACTGGATATAGGTCCCAGATTTTGCTTATTGCCCTCAAAAGAAAACGTGTTTCTTTCTTAATTGCATTAATTTTGTAGCTAGGATATCTAAGAGTAGAGGTGCCTACAGTGGATATTATTCTAGGATCATTGGAAGCACTAGGCATCAAAGATGTATTTATCCTATGGAGGTTAACTTAGGGTCAATTCGAACTTTGTAACTTTGTTAAACCTTTGAAGGGCCAAACTGAAAGCAAGTCTGTTAAATATCACTCCAAGTATGGAGATATGCATTCAAGTAAAAAAAAACTTGGGAATTTAAAGAACCCGGTAAATTGAGTTTTACTTGGGAAGCTAAAGAATCCAGTAATGAGTCTTTCTGGGATGCTAAGCAAACTTGTAATGAACATGCTTCATAGAAAGTTTTCCCTCTTCAAATATCTCAGCCATTATGTTTATCACTGAATATCCTGTTTTTCCTCAGTTTTGGAGGAAAGTACCTTTTAGCTTTTACTTGAATTCATGGGTTTGCACTGAATTGTCTATATGAATCAATTTGTTGTTCGTGGGAATTCGTTAAAAGAAAATGAAAGATACAGGCATTGAACCTATTATAATAACAATTGTACAAATGCGTAGTACAAACTACCTTTCATTTTAGCTCATGCCTCTATGACATTAACTAACAGTACCATACTGAAGTTTATTTGTTGCCTAAGGAAATTTGAGGTTGTTTACTGGCAATAGATTTCATATTTATTGTAGTTTCAACATCCTCTTTCCTGAAAGTTTTCTGACCGGTTCCTTTTTTATATAATTCTGCAGGTTTTGGGTCACATTAAGGTTTCAGCAGCTGCTTTTTTTTCAAAGGTTTGGTAGATCAGCATCTTTGGAAGATCTTGTGGTTGACTCAGGGCTTATAGCATGGGCATTCCACTCTGATTGCCAGGAAACTCTGTTTGGTTCATTTCTACCAAATGAACCATCTTGGCCAGCAATGCGGTCGTTGGGCATTGGATTTTGGTTTACTAATGCAACTCAACTGCGCACAAGGGTAATTGTCTGAGGTTCTGATTTTTAGGAAACATCTCATCTCAATTGCAAATAAGGATTTGTCTTTTATTCTGCTGGAGTAGTATTTGTTCGTTAATATCTAAATACAATCTGGCAACCATTTATCAATTATGCTTTTCTGTGGTGGCACCATATATATTCCACTTAACAGTTGAAAAGAAAAAAAAGAGGGGAGGGGAGGGGGTGGAGTGGAGTGGAGTGGAGTGGAGTAGGGCATGCAGGCAGGAAAAACACATAAAAGTGAGGATCCTGTCATGAATGGATTCTAGGTGGTCTATTTTGATGGTACTGCAACGATTATTTGCTAGTGGAATCTGATCTGTTTACTCAATTGCTAGTTTGTATGCCAATTTTAATACTGCTAGACTGTTTATCACCCCGTTATTTATGTAAAAGTCACAAGTTGAGTGAATTGTTAGTTGTGCCAAAAGACTCCCTTTGTAGGAGGCTAAGTGAAATGCCCGGCAAAAGGCGGGTTTGCATTTTGTTGAATTCCATGGAACAGTGTTCAGCATAAGATTACACAATATTCTGCATTCTCCCCCTCCCCTCCAAAAGAAGAAGAATGTACTTTAGTTGACTCTGATGTTGTTCATCTACTACAGATGGAGAAGTTGGCTAGAATGCAATATCTTAAGAAGAAAGATCCCAAGGATTGTACACTGCTGTATGTAGCATTAAATAGACTTCAGGTTTTGGCTGGTCTATTTAAAATTAGCAAGGATGAGAAGGATAAACCATTGGTTGGATTTCTTTCACGCAATTTTCAGGTATTTTTCCTATTTTTTCTGTTGATTTCTTGATTTAGTTTGTTGGAATGTATAAGAACTGTTTGGTAGAATATATCTATTGTATCAATTTTTTTCTGTATCCAATTTGGTTATTGATACAGGAGGAGAAAAATAAGGCAGCAGCTTTGAAAAATGCTTATGTCTTGATGGGGAGACATCAACTAGATTTGGCTATTGCCTTTTTTCTGCTTGGAGGTGATACTTCTTCTGCAGTTACTGTTTGTGCAAAGAACCTTGGGGATGAGCAGCTAGCACTAATAATATGTAGACTTGTTGAGGGGCGAGGTGGACCATTAGAGCGTCACTTGATTACTAAGCTTATACTTCCATCTGCAATTGAGAGAAGTGACTATTGGCTTGCAAGCCTTCTAGAGGTGCTTAAAAATGAACTGTTGAATTTTCACATTATTCCTCCAAACATGGATACTTCTCCATGGTTTACTGAATGCATAAAATTTTACATGCCTTGACTTTGAAGACTCTTGGTTTGCAGTGGGAATTGGGGAATTATTCTCAATCTTTCCTGACCATGCTTGGTTTACAAGTGGGTTCTGCTATTGGTTCATACACTCTTTCATCCTGCCATGTTGCTTTCATGGACCCCAGTATAGGTCTGTATTGCCTCACGCTTGCAAACAAAACTAGCCTGAGATATGCTGCAGGGGACCAGAAAGCTGGAGTTCTTGCTAGATGGGCATCCTTGATGACTGCTACTTCCTTGAACAGATGTGGGCTTCCTGTAAGTTTGATTTGCTGCCTGTTTGATTAGTTGGGATAAGATAATAATATCAAATGAAAAGTAGGGTACTTAATTGTTTCTTTTATATTTATGCCTGTTCTTTGAGCATGTTACTACTCATGGATGAGAAACCATAATTGATTTTTTCCCTGCTTTCTTGTTTTAAGCTTGAAGCCTTGGAGTGCCTTTCATCTTCCCTGAGTATTCTGGGGGGTACAGATCGAGAGAACGTATCAGATTTTGCATGTTCTAAAACTTCACTGGGAATTTTGAAACCTTCTATTGGTGGTTCCTCTCCTTGGCTCTTGGGTGGGGTTGCTTCTCATCTTGAGTCCTATGCTAAATTTGATTTGGCCCTCCAGTATATCTCAAAATTGATGAGGGAGCATCCTAGTTGGCCTAGAACCTCCTTTGGATCTGTTAGAACGAACACATGTTCTGAGGATTATGAGAATCAATATGATAAACTACTTGAAAATTTTCACCATAAGTTGCGCACAGGACTTGCACAGTTTGAGCATAAGTTCTCGTTGGTTTCATCCTACCTAATTAATATGGTATGTTGTTTCTTCACTGTTTGTCTGCTTTTCTTTTTTGGCTAATTTTTATGTACGGTTTGTTTATATTTCCCCCTTTTTTCAGATTTTTGTCACCTTATGCAATAATGGGTTCTGGTTCCTTGGATATGATATGTTACATGGGTTTTGTCGTGAACACTCCCAGCATGAGAATCATTTGGATGACACTGCCGTTTGGTATCCTCTTTTCCACAAGCCACTTTTGAAGTTGACTGAGGATATCTCCTCTTTGTTTTCGCATTTTCTTGCTGTCTGCAGCACAACATGGTCCCCATCAAAATTATGGTATAGAGAAAATGGTATGTCCCATGAAGGTAGATCCAACTCTGGAGATACCTGGGGGTTTTATTTTCAAGGGGTCAAACTATCACTGTCGAGTTTAAGAGCAGCTATGAGGGTCTACTCTGGCATCTTCAAAGAGGTCATGGCCCCAAAATTTCTCACCCTTCTTGATTTGTATGAATTTTATGCAAATTTTGCATCTGCTTGGCTTCAGAAAAATTCAGAAGGTTTAGTTTTGATGATGCAACCCCTCATAGTTACATATAGTAATGGGCATACTCCTTACGAAGTTGATATGACGGCTTTGAAGGAAACGTTAAACCAGGTTCCGGATACAGTGACTGATGTTTTAATAGAGGGCCTTGAGGTTGATAGATGTGCTGAGGACAAACAAGTTGGAGAGCTATTGAATTTGATTCCAGAGGATGAGAGGTGGCATATTATAGGGGCCTTTCTGTGGCAACACATGTTCAGATTCATGAAACATAAGTTGAACTCATTAGCCATTTCTGATGACAGTTATCTTTCTGGCTTTTCCAATGATAAACTTTCTTCTTGTGCTCCTTTATCATTGGATGTTGGGTTAGGTAATAGAAGCATAAGAGAAAACATTAGGTTGGCATCATGGATATTAGCCAACTTACTGAAAATTGCCCTTGAACATATTTCTTCTCACCATTTGAAACAACTTGGGTTGTTCTTGCAGCAGAAAGTAGATAGTGGATTTAACCCTCCTACTCTTGGTTGGTTGGAGGAGTATAGATTGTCTTCTAGGACTCTACATCAGCATCTGGGTCAGACTAAAGATACAAACAACACAAATCAGCTTTCTGCTTCCGATATCTTATGGAATATGTGTGCTGATCCTACTATGATATCAGAAAGTTTTGCACAAGAGAAAGTAAATTGGTCAAGTTTTCTTAATTTTAAGCCTTGCAGAGGATGGGATGATTTATACAAAGATATTAGGAGGGAGAATGAAAGTGATGAGTCCCAAAATCATGAAGGCAAAATAAGCAATAGCTCTTCTGGTGGTGAAGCTGGATCACCTTCTAGGAGTGTGTTGCGGAATGGCCCTGCTTTTTTAAGTTCCTGGCAGAAGGGAACAAGCACGGAAAAGGAGGTCATACCTTTCCAAAACCCTAAAGAAATATATAAGAGAAATGGGGAGCTTCTAGAGGTAATACTTCCTTTTCCTTATTTCAGATTGAGTAGAATGTGTTTCCAGATCCTAAATCTTTAGTTCTCGTTACAACTAAAAACTGTGTTTTCCTCAGGCATTGTGTGTCAACTCCATTAATCAAAGGCAAGCTGCATTAGCAAGCAACCGAAAGGTTAGTCCATGTGTTTCAGCCCCATTTTCCATTACCATTAGATGTGGTTTTTAATCTTGAAAATACTTTCTTATGAGAATATTTGATGGGGGTTTCAGTTGCAAGGTTACACCTTGAAGTGTGTGATTTCCATGTTTTTCTTTGTGCTCCCTGCTGGCTATTCTTGTTGTGGAAAACCTCAAATGTTTAGATTTTTTTCTTCATCGTGGAGTTGGTTGTAGGCCAATTATACCCTAAAGGTGACCATGTGGTCATATCATTGTCATGCTGGTCAATGTTGGAAGACAGTTCTCTTCTCCACTAATTTCCTTGAATTTATAATAAATTACATGCATGTGTTCATTTGAAGAGTACCTAACCATTCAATTCTCTCCGGTTCAGGGCATAATTTTCTTTAACTGGGAAGATGGTATACCTTACAAAGACCAATCAGATTATATCTGGTCTGGTGCAGATTGGCCACACAATGGTTGGGCTGGTTGTGAATCAACCCCAGTTCCAACCTGTGTATCTCCTGGTGTTGGTCTTGGTAATCAGAAAGGGGCTCACCTAGGACTGGGTGGGGCAACCATTGGTGTGGATGTTTTTTCTAGACCGGGGAGACACCTAACAGGTGGTGGAGCATTTGGCATTCCAGGTTATGCTGGTATCGGAGCCTCTGGCTTAGGCTGGGAGACACAAGAGGATTTTGAGGAGTTTGTTGATCTGCCTGCCACTGTGGAAAACATCAGTACGAGGTCTTTCTCTAGTCATCCCTCAAGGCCCTTATTCCTGGTTGGTTCTATCAATACACATATTTACTTATGGGAGGTATGAACCTTCGACAGTAAAAATTACAATCTTTCTAAGAGTATCTTGCATACTGTTTTCATAATCTTTTCATTGGACATGTATTAGTTTTGATCTTGAGTTTCTTATCTTTCAATTTAAGACACTGTCTCTGAATGCATTAGAAATGGAGCAAGTAAGATAGGACTTATGTGCCTCCAGTACCAGATTTAAAAACACAACATATTAGTCATCCAACAAAATGCATTCATGAACTTCTATTTCGTTTTTCGGCTATCTTGTAAGGCATTTAGCCCATGTATAATGTTAATGCTTGCAGTTTGGGAAGGATAAAGCAACAGCAACTTATGGAGTGCTGCCTGCTGCAAATGTTGCTCCACCTTATGCTCTTGCCTCAATATCAGCTTTGCAGTTTGACCATTGTGGACACAGATTTGTTACTGCTGCTCTTGATGGAACTGTTTGCACGTGGCAACTAGAGGTGGGAGGCAGGAGCAATATCCGTCCAGCCGAATCATCTCTCTGCTTTAATAACCATGCATCGTATGTATTCTGCTTTTAAATGCTTAAACAAGCGTTGGCTGTCCCTACTTTAACATGTATTACATGCTTATGTAATAGAATAATTTATCACAGTCCAAGGATTGTACTGTATCTGGCCCTGTGTGGTTTTGCTGGGTCCGAAGTTCATACTCATCCTATTTTTTCCCTTAGATTTCCACCATGAGTATATTGTTATAGATTTCTTCCCGTTACTAAGATGTTATAATGTGTTTCTTCTTCTGTGGACCCTTGATTACTGCGATCAATAAGCTATTTTCTGTTGCAGGGATGTCACTTACATTACTTCAAGCGGATCCGTCATTGCAGCCGCTGGATGTAGCTCCAATGGTGTTAATGTGGTTATATGGGATACATTGGCTCCGTCTGCAACCTCTCGAGCTTCCATTGTTTGCCATGAAGGTTAGTTTCCCCCTTCACAATCTCCCATACAAAAGTTATTTCCATCAAATTCATTAGAAACTATGTTATGCAGTGAAACCATAAGCAGAGTAGCTATAGTTCTGATTTGAGGTGAATCAGAATTTGACAACTCAACATAGTAACTTGGATTATAAATGTGCTACATTGTTGCAGCATCAACTTCACTACATATGTATTCAATGTTTTTATTGATTGTTTAGTCTTAATTAGTTTACTACCTTAGTGTTTTGTGCATTTACTTGATAACTTCAATCTATTGTGGTACCAATGTTATGCATCTCTCTGTGCAGGTGGTGCCCGCTCTATTGCAGTGTTTGACAATGACATCGGAAGTGGTTCTGTTTCTCCCCTAATAGTAACCGGTGGAAAAAATGGTGATGTTGGTCTTCATGACTTCCGGTACATAGCTACTGGAAGGACTAAAAGGCACAGGCACCATGATAGTGTTGAAATAAGCATCAACACATCTTCTAATGCTGACATGAAAACAGGAGCTAGTAAACAACGGGACCAGAATCACGGCGGGATGCTTTGGTACATACCAAAGGCTCACTTAGGTACATGCTTTTCTTATTGCCCCCCTCAAGTGCTACTTACGTATGATTTGATATTAATCTAATCTTTATTTTATCAAATGGTACGAGTGAAGGTAGCATCACCAAAATTTCTACCATCCCAAATACCAGTTTGTTCTTAACGGGAAGCAAAGATGGAGATGTTAAACTTTGGGATGCCAAAGCAGCCAAACTGGTTCATCATTGGTCAAAATTGCATGAAAGGCACACCTTTTTGCAACCAAGTTCCCGTGGTTTTGGTGGCGTTGTGCGGGTAATCATTTATGATTATAACCATGTTTGAACCTTTGCATCCAGTTTCTTCATGTTCCTTGTTTTGTTTTGTTTTTACTTATTGATGTTAAAAGAGTTAATCTTTTTAATGCAAGATTTGAATTTGCACTGAAGCAATAATTTGCTTAAATGTCACAGGCTGCTGTTACTGATATTCGAGTTGTGTCACATGGTTTTCTTTCATGTGGTGGAGATGGCTCTGTAAAACTGGTTCAACTCAATGATTAACGACTTGTGCCGTGACATCAAGATGAAACTTATCCGACTCCAAAAGCAGTTAAGGTGAACAAAAGAGAAAATTTGTCTGCTAAAGTCATTCGATCTCTCTTCCATTGTGCTTTACACTCTGAACAAAACAAAAAAACAAAAAAAAAAAAGGAAAATTTATCCCCTTGGTGAGACAAATGCTGAATGTGAGGCTCCAATTGTGGGTTCACAGTTCAATTTTTGTTTCTATACATCTTTTTTAGTTTTCTGGCTGCCGGAGTGTTGTAGATGGTCCACTCTGTTTTCTCAACGCGGTTCCAATATGGGTTTTCTCAGGCTCGGTACCCTGCATAGATTTTGGTGTGATTTTGCAGTATATATACGAGAAAGAAGAGTAGCGAGTCTTAGTTCTTGTAAATGTACTTGCATATAAGGAATTATTTCAAAGTGATATTTGTAAACTCTTAATTAGCCCTTTTTCTGAGAGAAAAAACCATTGACCCAAAGCTTGGCTGTGCTGTATGCCGTTGGCTCAAATTTCAAATGCTAATATTAAAAGTCTTCCCTTTAAATGCCCGGCTGTCCCTAAGGTTTTCATAGATTGAATCTTTATGAAATTGACTTACAAATAAATAGATGAATAAAGATATCTAAATAATGTTGTTGAAATCAGACTTTATTATAATTAAAAACTCAATTTCAGGGAACAACTGAACAAGTACAAGCCATTAAGCTTTGCGTTACCATTAAGTCAAGTTCCAATCATAGCAACTTCGTCCCCAAGCCTTAATCCTCGTTTTCACCAACACGTAATTACAGCCAATTGGCAATTGCCAAACTAGCAAAGTAGAAACCAATTAAATCAATGGGCGCTTCCATTGTTTATTAGCAAAGTAGAAACCAATTAAATCAATGGGCGCTTCCATTGTTTACTTCAATAGACAACTGTTTTACTTCAAAAGTTAAAAACTTGACGTCTGTTTCTATAGTGTTACATCGCTTTAATTATAATCATCACGATGAAATCGTTGATACCAGCTGATTTTTTATATACACGAACAAGAGTTCTGCTCGGTTGATACGGGAATTTTTTTGTAAAACATTTACATTGACTATTAAGAGAAAGTCAACCCCCAGTTTCTTTAAAATCGAAGTCAATCCAACTCAGTCTCATGGTTTTTTCTTCTAATAATATGTTATTTTCATTAGTATTGAAGTTTTTTTTAATTTTACCATCAAAATAAGATTTTCTTTTTGGATTTTTTTTTCATTTTATTAAAATCAACCATTATAAGTATTGAATTGACTAATTAATTATTAATTAAAAATAAATAACTAATGAAAATAAAATTAACTAACGAGAATACATTTATAAAAAAAAATTCAAATTTTAATGTAAACCTATAAATTTACCATATATGTAAGTTTTTATTCATTTGTTTGGTTTAATTGATAAAATGAAATGAATCGTTACATTACTAACAAAATTCACCTATAGTGCTTACCTTATTAAGATACCAAATGCCACCTTTTTCCTCGTAAAATATCTAAATAAAACCCCAACATTGCTTTCAAAAGCAGGCAGAGATTGTATGGCATGGACCCTCCTTTCTATAAAATACTAGTCCCTGTTTTTATTTCTTTGTATCCATTTATCTTAGGAAGAATCAAAAGTGTGATTTGAATCCTTGAATATGGAACCTATTACGCATACCTTTTTTGTATTTTAATTTATTAATTATTATTGTAAAAAATTCAACTTTGACGATAAAATCTTTTAATTTCAATTAAAAAGTTACCATATAATTATTGTTATATTTTAAAGAGTACGTGTGCTTTTTTAATCTTCCATTTCATAAGTAATGAATGTCTAACTTTCTTTTTGCTGTTGTTGGATAATTACAAGATTGAAATAAAAATAAAAATATTATATTACAAGAAGAAGAAAAAAATGTTGCCTGAATATTATCAAGATGGGAAACCCTTATCTTTAAAAACTCTGATTGGGACCCATTACCAGCACCCTCATTCCCCTAATCCACCCCCACGTGCCCCCTACAGAACTCCATGGAAGTGACACGCCAAGGTCTGAATGGAAACGCTGCCGTTCGATTTCACCCCTGGTTTTAATGAAAAGAAAGAGAAAGAGAGCCCGTAAAAGTTAGTGCAGAAAAACCGAAGTACCAGAAATTTTGATAACTGAAAAAAGAACACTGTTTTCTACAAGACTGTCCTGTTTTGCTCTTTGTATCCCTCTTATCCATTGAAATCAAAAGGTTTCTTTGACCTTCCCTTTTTGTCCAAAGAACGATTTTCTTTCACTTTACTTCCTAATTTATACTAGATCTATGCAGTTACCGCTTACCCACCTCTTTTCTGTCCTTCTTCTTCCTGGGTTTGTCATCTTTCTCTTATTTCATTGATTATACCTTTATTTTTCTCTTTTATTGGGTATGTTTAGTTTGTTATTTTACTCGACCTTGTTACGTGCACCGCTTTAATCTTCTTTTCTATGAGGGCTTTTGTGGTTCTCGTTCTTGAATTATGGCCTTTTTTTCCCTTAGACTGTTTTTTCATTTTCATTTGTTAACTATGTTATGGTTTCATCTCGCGGTTGTTTTTGGTTTTTGTTGTATGCTTCATTTCTACTAATAATTATCGAATTATCTGTTTTTTTTTTATTATAACTTTCCAATCCGATGACGATTTACATTGCATATTTTTTGACATTCTATCTTTTGTTTTATGTGTTTTTGGGTGATCTCATGAATGACGGTGGGGTTAAATCAACTTTTTGAAGTTCAATCAAGTCTTATTCATGAGTTGTATTGCCCTGCTTTTCTAGATGTACGGTTCTTGTGTATACTTGAAAATATGGTGTATATTTGAAATAGATGTTCTTTCAGATTTTGATTGAAGGTGATGAAAGAACTTCAGATTTGCCTATTCGTTTCTGATGGTAAAGTTTTGTGTAGTTCTTACAGGAACAAGGACTTGGATTTTCTATTGTTTTGTTTAGTAATCATTGATAGAAATTTAAGCTTTTGTAGCGGCATGTATTTGGATTGGTTTTATTTATGTATGTCAACTTAGAAAGTAATTTGTCTTAAACATGTTCAGCTGGATGGTGATTTTGTGACTGACTGGTTTAGTGCTTAATAATCTCGTTTCTAAACAGCTAAATGTGTATCAGAGAAGGATTGTAAATGGCAGCAGCGGAAGCGAGGGCGGCCTGGCAAAGAACAGCTAATCGTTGCTTTGTCCAAGAAGATGCCAAAAGGGCTCCCAAGTTAGCTTGCTGCCAATCATCATCTTCCACTAAACAAGCTGATTCCAACCCCAGTGGCGTGGCAGATACACATCATCACCCTGCAATAGGTTTCATGCCTCTCAACAGGAACCCTTCTTATTCCAATCTACCCCCTGATACGAGGTGGTGGCTTCAGCTGCAACCTAACTATGGTCCCCAGATGGGTTTAACAAATGAGCAGCTGAATGCCTTGGTGGATGAAGTGAAAAGCTTGAAAGCTGAAATAAACTCCTCCAAAGAAAGTAGTGATCTTCTGCAGGATGCACAAGATATTTCCGTTACTGATGGAAAAAGGAACAATAGCTATTCTCTTGATTCAAAGGAAACAATGGAAAGCTTTGAATTTTTGGAGATGGAATCTGTTGAATGCCGAGCTTCCATGAAAACCAATGACTTCTGTTATGAACCAGAGTCTCCCTGG
Organism: Kokia cookei; assembly: GCA_039519145.1. Taxonomy (NCBI): domain Eukaryota; kingdom Viridiplantae; phylum Streptophyta; class Magnoliopsida; order Malvales; family Malvaceae; genus Kokia; species Kokia cookei. The sequence continues at coordinate 2,871,061 of CM076908.1, read as the reverse complement.
TCCGGGGGTGGGAAGGCTGAGCCATGGTGGCGCACAACAGATAAAGACGAGCTGGCCTCCTTGGTTGCACAAAAGTCACTAGATTTTATCGAGAATTGTGATCTTCCCCCACCTCGGAAGGTGCATGTGAGGGGGTACTCCCAGGCGTGTTCTGGCTCTTTTGACAGTGCTGAAGTATCATCTTTGGCTTGGAAGTCCCGGACAGTCGCAATTCGCAGTCCAGTGGTTAATCATGCACAGATGTCTTCTGATTCCGTAAGAAAACATGGAAGACATATGTCTTCAGTTGGAGAAGGGAAGATGCAATGTGCTTCCAATTCGTTGTCCAGGTATTTATTTTGCAATGGTTTGGGTCTTTTAAGTGGTGTTATTATCAACTCCATTGATTAATTCTCTGAATGGATAGGTTTAAAAAGTTCCCATTATGGTAAAACTATAATCTCTGTTTGTTGAACTGTATTTACTTCATTTTTATAGTACAAGTACAACGGAAAGGGATCTGTTAGAGCAAGTTACAGAGTCTGATCCTACCAAGGCTCAGCTACTAGAAGCACTGTGTCACTCGCAAACACGTGCAAGGGAAGCTGAGAAAGCAGCACAGAAAGCCTATGAAGAGAAGGAACATGTCATCAAGCTTCTCTTCAAACAAGCCTCGCAACTCTTTGCCTATAAACAATGGTTCCAAATGCTGCAGCTAGAATCCTTTTACCACCAGATCAAGAATAACGAGCAGCCTGTAGTCTTTCCATGGTCGCCGTACAAAAGCCAGAAATTTCGGAAGAGCTGGCTAAAGACCGGAAAAGAGAGACGAGGGAAGCGAGGCCAACCTAGACCTGACATAACCAAGTATGCTGTTGCTTTAGCACTGGGACTCAGCCTCGTTGGTGCTGGTTTGCTGTTGGGATGGACAGTGGGGTGGATGCTACCTTTCTAGACAACTAGAGAGTTCAGCTAATCCCCTCACTGTCGTAAAAATTGTTTTGCGGCAAAAAGGATGGTCGAATACTTGGGATTATATATACTTTCTATGCGTATGTGAAGTTCTTTTCTACTTATTTAACATGTATTAGGCCCTGTATGTTGTATGTAAGTAGTTTTTGTTTTCCCCTCTTGTAGTTGTTGTCAAGTTTGTAGGTCTTTGCTTCTTAGTAGTGTCTGTGTCTTCTGGGAACGTAAATCATGCGGTGGCTGTTGTATATATATTGGGTGAAAATGTGCTGAGACAAATGAGTTTCTCAATGTATTTATCTTTGGTAAAATCAAAGTGAAAATTGTTTATGAATATATTGGTGTGCAAGGGTTAGGAAAAAGATGGTAGATGCTGTCTGAGGGAGTGGGAAAAAGGGGTTTGGGTTCTTTTCCTTTTTTGCTCTTGTTTTTGAGAACCCAAGACGTTAGGCACAATCTCATGATTTTACCAATTAAAGATAGATGACACATTATTGGACCTTAATTCAACACATGTACTGATATTTACCTTACTAACGATGCCCACACTGTTTTTACTAGATCTATTTTGTAATATCATCTTGAATTTATCAATATATATATATATAAAAACTATTAAGTAAATATTAAATAAATTTAATTAATTTTAAATATAAATATTCATTAATTATATAGAACACTTCAAAAATAAAAAATCAATCATTTTCAAATCCAAAATAAATAATGAAAAAAATATCACTTCTTTTGTTAAAAAACAAAAACCATTACATCAAAACCTGAAGTTATATATTTGTGAAGCTTTTAAAGATTTCCCTTTTTAAAATGTTTGTTTGTCATATAAATTTTTATTTTTATTTTATTATTTGTCAATTTTAAAATTTCAACGTGGGTGACCTGTAGTTAAAGTTTTTATTATTTATTTCTATAAATATAAAAAATTAATAATTTTATTTTTTTAAATATTTTCATGAGATACAATATTTAATCAAAGACTAAATGAAACAAATACATCTAATCAGTATAGATCAAAATTTTTATATGTCTTAGTACTCGAATTTTTAGAAACGCACTGACTGATATGACCGGAGCCAATTGACGATTACATTCTTTTGTTGCCTTTTTACCCTTTTGAAACTCCGACGATCCCAGTCCAACAAACTTAGGACCGAACGTAATTTCAGAAGCAATTAGGGGCCTTTATGGAAAAGTAAACATGTAAGAATATTCAATTTATTTCTGATTCCCGACCCGAACCGTAAATACCCGATGTTCTATTTCTTAAGAGGGGGATCATCTGGATTATCCGTTTCAATTATTGTTGCATCCATCGAAGAACAGTCACAAAGTTGCCTTTCGAAAAGGAGTGAAAGCAGGAAAAAACTCGATCAAGAGATAGAGAGATGGGGGTGATGGAGAAGCTGAAAATATTCGTGGTGCAAGAGCCAGTTGTCGCAGCTTCTTGCCTTATCGCTGGTTTTGGTGAATTTTCCTCCTCTCTTTCTTTTAATCTATTTAATCATCCGTTTCATTATCTATTGTGCTTAACACCGATCTTTACCTTATTTCTATTTGATTACCCAATCCCTAGATTTTTTTCTGTTTGGTTATCAATTATGTGAATTAGGGAGAAACTTAGGGTTTTATTTTTTCCTGAATCGTATAAGGTTTTAATCAGATATACTTATTTTTAACTGGAATTTCTTTCAAGGGATTCTTTCAATTTTGGTTTCATTGTTGATGTTACTTAGTTACTATCTGGTTATAATCCTTGGTGTAGCTAAAGAGGAATCAAATTTTAATGCTTTAGATTTTTTTTCTTTTGTAGAAATTTATGCCCCTTTGACTGTGTCATAGCAGACATTGCTGCAGTTCTAAAATTAAATTTATAAATGATTACGCGATGTATGATCTGTTCACATATGACAACTTCACAAAGAATTCTAAATCTGAATGTTGTGTAGAGTGGGTACATTCTATGTTAGAAACCAATGTGCTTGAAGCAATAATATGTCTCATAATCAAAAGAATGGTGGTAATTTTAAAGGCAATTTTTTATTTTGCGAAGCAATGCTTGAGACTCAAGTGCTCTCAGAGATGCTAGTACGACTCTATCTGAAGAGAAAATTAATACTTTATTGCATCATTCCTTCTTCTTTATTCTATCAAGTTTGGCTTTCAATTTCCATTTGTTTCTGCGACTTGTGCGGAGATTGCAACCTTTTTTTTTTTTTTCCTTTTTTGAACTCACACTATTGTAAAAATATGCAGGTCTCTTTCTACCAGCTGTTGTAAGGCCCATTCTAGATTCCTTAGAATCATCGAAGCAAGTCCCTCAGCCTGCTTTAAGAGATGTAAGTGTTGCACTTAGCAATATGGATATTTTTATAGTCTTTTTTTTCTTGGTGGGGGGGGGGGTGTTTGAGTATTTAGTACATACCAACTATAAAATTGGGTTGGACATGTTACAAGAACTTTTGCAATTGTTTTCTGAGTATCAGTGAAGGGTACTGTTTAATCATTTACTTGGTAACTTTGTTCTTGTAATATAGAAATTTCTTATCCATGGCTGCACTTTTAAGACTATTTGAAATTGATGGATAATTTCCACATTAAATGACAATGGGTTATGTCATTGGCATCCTTCCACAACTAAGAACACCTCATTCGAGCTGGTAGTAAAGAGATTTGTTTTCAGTTTATCTTAAGTTTAGCTTGTTCTAGTCGGGTGACAAATTTACTGTTAGTACCTGTCAACCTTCGCTACTTTTCTGCTGGTGGAAAGTAATAAACCTGTTCTCATCTAGTTATAAGCGGACAAAAAAGATTTTAATACAGATCTCTGCCTAAGTTTTGCAGATTGTATTGTTCTTTGCATATGAGATATGGAGAAGCTTATTATATGCTTTTATTATCTGAGTTGTGCTGCTTCTTTCACTTGATGCATCTCTTGGAGAAAAGATACCGATTTCATTTGGTATTGTTGGAGTTGACATGCCAATGAACTAAACTTGCTACATACAAATCATTTGTATATACTTCAAAGTTGTTTCTGAGTTTGAATATCCAAACACTGGCATATGCTAATAAGTAGAGCTCTTTATAGGCTTAGTTATGCTTCGGGCATTCTATTATTTTGTTCTGGCTTTCAACACACTGATGTGCTTCCATTGTTGCAGGTGGTTGCTGGTGTGACTGGTAAAAAGCAGGGCTGATGTGATTTATTGGTTGAGAAGGAGCAGAAACTCAAATGTAGCTAGTAATCAGCAACAAAATAAACTTGACTTTAAAGTTGAACTTTTGCGTCTTCAACTTCATCTTTAGCATGAGAATTTGAGTGTTAATTTGTTTTGATTTTCAGTGGTGGAGGATTACTCAAAAATCATGGATAATTCATATCAGACTGGAATTTGATATCATCTACTTAATTTGTTTCCCTACAATTAAAAGTTGTTTCTTTGGTTGATTGCTTCCTTTTCCTGTTGTTTTTCATGGACAATAACAATGTGCAAATATGTTGCAGACATTCAGTTAATTTCTGAATAAGTACTAAGACAGATACAGAGTCAAGGTTATATTTAAAACTGCTACTAAAAACATTTAAATAGCTTATTAAAGGCAGCTGTAAAAATAAGGCTGGACACGAAACTTAGGCAACTTATTTACAGAACCTCTCTCCATCTTATGGGCAGTGTTTGGTTCATTTCTTTTCCTGGATGGATGCAACAAAACCTTGCTATGGGTGTTGAAGTTTCCCTACTGTCTAAGTAACCCCTAATCAGTGAATCGTCTGTCAGGCTGCCGCCATCTTAAATAAAGACGCAACAGAATGCATTGATGAGACGAGAACAAACTACAGCTAGTAGTAAATCGTAAATGTAAGACTGGCAAGAGTTAAGCCATAATTTACACTGCGGAGAGTATGATAATGATGGCCTCTTTATACATATATTGCTGCTACCATCTGAATTTGCCAACTTTCACATCGATATACAAAGATGGCATCCGAAAAAAAGGTTAGCTGAAAATAACCCCACATCTCCAGAAGAAACAAAAATAGTAATGGGCTTCGATCACTCATTCCCATCAACTGCCTCGGATGGACTGGAAACAGCGGCCTGGCCTGCAGTGCCAGTGCATGTAATTTATCCCCTGTTTGTAATCATGTAGTAGCGTTTGCCTAGAGGGAAAAGTCAGCCGTCCTTTTTAGTCCATGGGACCACTTGCATTAAGCCTTCATAGATACTTTCCTGTCGTGTCCAAAACCACAAATCAAACGACTCTCTTGGATGTTGTAGTGCAAGAATTAAAACAAAGCAGGGTGAAACGGAGTGAGGACTGAGGAGTTAGATAAACTGCCCAGAAAGGTTATTGAAGAGTAAAGCTGTAATTAAATGCTTGTTTGTGCCTTCAAGAAATGGGAAGTTGATTTAGTGTTCCTAAAAGTGCCATGAATGGATCAGGAACCGAATTTATTCCCCCGTTTGTTAATTTCCGTATGAAGTTAAGGAAGTAAATGAATGGGGTGTGTTGAGTTGTCCTGACGAAAACCATAAAAGTAGCATAGCGGCACAACCACCCCTTGCCTTGAAAGGTACCGAATATATATGTGAAGGAAATAAGAGAAACTTACCCAGAAGTGGGACTTGGAACGAGAGAGACTGGGAGAGCTACCAATCCTTCTAATTGTTGTGATATTAACACTGGTGGTGCCACTGCTGTGTCTGTCTCTGTCCCCGTCTCTGCTGCAGTCACTATCCCTAACGCAACTGTTCCCGCTAACTTCTCTTCTAGGTCTAGCCTTCAGGGACCTTCCCCTCCAAAAACCAAGAAACCTTTTCTCTTTGTACCCTCTCTTGTTAAGAACCATAGACCCAAGCTGCAGCGTCTCAGGACTAGCACGAAATGATCCATAACACTCACTTCCCATTCTGAAAGAAGAAGACTGAAACCTAGGCCTGCCCGTGTAGGGACCTTCCAAGACTGTGGTGGGTGAGGAAAGTTTGGCAATCTTGGCATCTAGTAGCAACCTAGGAGGGAGTTCCAGACACTTTGGAGCAGAGTCATTTGGGTTAGTGAAACTGGTGAGTGCGGTACATGGTTTGGGCTTCCCTGGTTCCTCTTCCCAGCGAAATGGGACCGAGGCCGAGGTGTGTAGTGGTGGGGTTAACATCCCTGATCTTTCTGGCGACTGCATGTGTGCATGTGAAGCTGAAAACAGCGGTAGCTTCAGTGTGTAGCTTGACTCTTTCTCTTCCTCAGATCCCATAATTTTCTTTCTCTACCCTCTAGTTATCTAATATGCCATTTACAAATACTACACACAGAAAGAGAGAGGAGAGTTTAATGTACGAAACGTATAAAAAGGGGAGAAGGAAGGAAGGAAGGTAGAAAGTTAGAAAAAGGGCAGTATTTGAAGTCAATCATCGCTCGTCGGCCGTCGCTATCTAGCAAAGGTTATTCATATTTTTGCAATCAACTCTCTACTACTCATGCTATCCATAAAGGAAACAAAAAAAAGGGTAAAAAAAGAAACAGAAATGGTTTAACAAGAACAGTGAAAGCACCAAAGAGCGAGAATCAACTTTGTGGTGATTTCAGCTTTATTCAACTGTTCCTCCTTGCATGCGCTGTCTTTCATTGAAATTAAGAGATGTGGCACCAAGGACGACGACGACAACTTCAACAATTCTGGTAAATATTTTCTTACTTTTTACCAGTATAAAAGACCTGGGTGCAAGCAACTACGGTGATGTTGAGTCCATATGATTGCTGCTCAGAGTTTCTTGGATGCCAATTTGACCTCAGCCCCCCCTTAGTACTCGGATTTGACTAAATTAGATCATTATTTTTTGATGTTACTATTGTAATTATATTTATTTTACCAATTGAGTTTTTATCTCATCATACCAACGTGGATATTGGGACTAAATTTTGGGAGACTTCGTAAATTTTAAAATAAATTTAAGAGTTAATAATTTTTTCTTAAAATTTGGGATATGATTAAAATTTTTGTTAGATTAATGAAAAATTTTTAAAAGATATTATTAAATTTTTTTAAAAAAGTTAAAAAGTACAATGAAGACAGTTAATTAAATCTTTCTAGAAATTTCAAGAGAAAAAATTGCAATTTCTCAAAATTTTGGGGAAGGCCAAGGCCCCTAAATCACTATAATGGTACACCTCCAATCTCAACTCAGACGAGGCATTGTTATTAAGATAGTTATAAAAATTTGAGAAAATATTCATTTACATCACGGGTAAAACTAAAGAATTATTTACTTTCATAATTTTTTTATATGATTATTGTTTTAATAATTTAATAATTGAATTTATCTGTATATTGTGCATGTCATATATGTAAAATTTTGAATTAATACGATATATTTATCGTATTGATTTCAATTACTATTTAAATAATCTATATGGGTCAAAAGTTTTTCTTTACATAAAACAAATAATTAAAAAATAACTTAGCAATTATACACATTATCTATATGAACGAAATATGATCGTTGATTTGTTAAAATATTAATCATACCTAAACTAATCAATTTTAAATGCTAATCCTTCTTTTGAAAATTTATATAATAAAATAGCATTAATATAGTGTTGCGTGAGCATTAGTTTATCATGTTCATCCGAATATGAAAATAGTGTTTTCAAAATTTAGAATCTTATACGTGGTTAGAATATTCATCATTCAAATCGCACTAATCGCATTGTTATCAGAAAGCAACATTTTCAAATTTATAATCAATCGTTATTCAATAACACATAAAAATGTACGATCGATGGATGTATGGTTTCTCCGAGCAATATTGGGATTCGGATGATGTAAAAGAATCAATGGGACAAAGAGAGCAAAGGGATTAACTGAGCACTTGATGTCTATAATTGTTTAGCATATTCTTCCATTAATAAATAAAACTATTTCAAACTTAATGAAGCAAAGGGTTTTGGTCTAACACAACCTTCCATATGCTTTCTTTCTTAATTGTTAGGTTAGGCTCCGCAACCATTATTCTTTTTCTGCCTTCTTTCTTAATTGTTAGGTTAGGCTCCGCAACAGTTCAAAGCAAGCATTTTCAACCTCCACATCAAGATGGTCATTATTTATCAAAATACTTAAAAAAATATATTGCCCCCAAAACCATATGCTTCTCAGTGACTCAACATGGTTCATGCAAGCTACAAGATAATGTCGTATTTTTTTTTTTAATCATAAGTAACATAATGAGGTATCTTGATTGGTAGATGCTTTTATGTCGTATGTTATCCAATAAAGGATATAGTCGAGCATTATCTTAAAAACAAGTTTTTTTTTTTTTTATTTTTTTTTTTATTTTATACAAATACAAAATGTCTGAGCAATTAAAACATAGAATTGAAGAAGTACATAGCACAACAAATGAAAAACAAACAAAATCCATACATGATATGATGGAACTAGAACGAAACTCAAACTTGAGTACTCAAAAATCTAAAGCTTCTAGCTTAATCAATAATATTAATTTGTTTTTAAATATAAAAATTTAAGATAAAGAATTCAAGATTATAGGAACGGAATACTTAGGTAATGCCGACATTGGACGAATTCCATTCTGAATTTCGGCACTAAACCAAACTGCCAAACTCCTGGAAAGTCGATTTTCCCCAAACCATTTTCCTTCCTCGATGCCGTGAAACTTTGGAATCAAAATTCCCAGCTTGAATTCTTGCCATTTTCTTTTTCTCCACTAATCACTGAATAAAATATAAAGAAATGGGACCCTCCCAAGTCCCAACGGTGCTGCAGTGTACGGAAATGTTTTCGTCTCCTAAATAGGGTAGGAGTAATAGGGTGTCAAACAGTTTTTGCCCCTAGTATCTTTCCGGGCTCTTCATTAATAATTCATAGGCCCATCAACAGTGAACCATTTAGGCCCAAATGTATTCGTCTTACGAAACGACTTACGAGGCTGCTACCCATGCCCATTACCATCATCAATGGTTCAACCTGTTTCAGAAATTTATGCAATGTTAACTTTGACCGAACTTCGGGACCCTAAAATAACCCGACTTTCAAGTGTTCTTTTTTTTCCTTCGGAAAATTGGCTTCGGGCAAGGGCCACAGATTTTCAATTAGGATTTTTGAATTCAGGTCGGGTCCAGTTTTGATCAAACCCTAAACATTTTAGCGAGAAACCATGTTTAATCTTACAACTGGTTTTATATATTTTAGTTAAAGAGTATTAATTTTTATAAGAATTTACAATATGTATTTTATGTAATATTTTGAGATGAATTGAGTAAGAATTGAAGAATATATTTCGAGGTTAAAGTCAAATATGAAAGTTTTAAATAGGAATTAAGCTGGTAGCAAAAATATATATATATGAAATCAAATCGAAATTAAAATGAGGGAAACACCGTCTCTGCTGCCATCCCTAATCAGTATTTCCGACCTTAACAAATTCAAGCCATTTTGTGAAGGCAGCAACATTGACCACCTGGGTCCAGGGGCCTATAAACAACTTAATCATGAGGTATTGGGCCCTGTTTGCACCACTTTTAAAGATTTGGGCTTTCCTTAATCAAAGAAAACGGGTACCATGTTTAAGATTGAATGCCCTTTCCTACTTTCTTCACATTGTTTCCTTTTCATCAAATAAAGGCGGCCTTTATTATTTTCATTTCACTTGTTTGCTGTTAGTGCGACTCTAATTTCATTTTATTCAAATGTTTTTGTTTTGGACAAACAAGTTCAGACATGTTAACAAGACAGAGGGCTAGTTTAGCAATGTTTTTTAAAATTATTTTTGAGCTAAAAAGTACTTTTAAGAAAAAACTAAAATTTTCTCCATCTTCTTTCGGCCAAAAAAGTATTTTTCTAAAGATTTTTTTATGCCGAAAGCACTTTTGAAAAACTCAAAAATACTTTATTTAGCAATACTTTTATCTTAAAAGTATTTTTCTTTTTGCCCAAAAATACTTTTGAGAAGCAATGCTAAACAAAACCCGAGTCTTTTTACTTTATTTTGAAGTCATAGTTGTATGACTTGTATCGGCTGACTGGTGGTTGTTTTCGCACCTAAAAAATTGGGTATAAATATTAAAGTATTTGTTCTTAGAAAAATAGTAAAAAGGGATTGAAAGTTGGAACCATGTAGTCATTAAAATCAAATGGTTTACATCTTGAATGTCATTATCAAATGGATATTCGACGAATACTAAAAGTCTTCATTTTCCCGGTCCTTAATTTGGGTGCCTACATTTAGGAGAAGCAAAGATATCTCCACGAAAACAACCCTTGCCTAAGTTACAACTCGTCACAAAAGGGACAGCTTAGCTAATCCACCTTCTTTCTTCACACGCACTGGGTTCTTTTTTTAGGCTCTCGGAAAGGCTAAGATTGTGATTCACAACATTGAGTATGTGTGTTGTAAAGCGCAAACCGATTACTTGTAAAACCTAGTTAATGTTATGGCCGGGTAAGTAATAAGCAAGCATGACACCTTTAATGAAGCCAAACCTAACAAGATTAAGTACTAGCCCGGCTCCCATGAATGCCTGAGACCGGACCTAACTTGCTGCCCTGCCCTGTCCCAAATAAAAAATTGGGGGACCACTCACTTTACAAAATGAGAGGACATGTAATGTGGATAAACCTGAGTAATAGGGACCAGCAGCAGCATGGCATTGGGCCATCACAATCTTTATGACAGCACATTGGGGTCCTCTGGCCAGGAGGTGTCAGACTTATCGAGATTGGTTCCAAAATGTACCGAAATAAACAGAAATCTCAAGGCTACAAGTTACAATATGGCATCCAGGGGAAACCAGCCAACAACAACTAAATGCAAGCATTTATATTTTTACAGGCTGCTTCACTGTGTCACTGAAACCACACTACCACCCAAACAAAGCAAAAGCTAAACTCAACCCTTCCATTTCTAACTAATCAAAGTCTTCCTATTCCTTTTTACCATTAAACTAAAGAGTTTAGTTTCTGCACTTCACTCACTCTTCTACTGTCCTTGAGCAAAGCTCTCAAAAAAAAAAAAAAACTAAGCAAAATAAAACCAGCTACATTTCTCTTCCACCATTACAAACTAAGGACAACAAAATAAAGCTAAGTTAGGGTTTTCAAACAGACCTATGCTCTGAGTCCAAGCTTACAACCGTCCCTTCACCCTCCATAGATGATGCTGGAAATTTGCATCTTGTACTAATCTTCTTCACCTCCTCGCTTGAATATATGAAGATCTTTCTCACCATCTTACAAAATTCCCTACAATTAAAAGTAATGTAAACAGTTTACTGATAACCAGCTCTGGAAATATATAAATAAATGTATATAGCAGAGATGCTTTTAAGTTACTTACACCCAGGGATCATCACCCACGAGCATCATATCACCCTCATCATCAGTAAAAACAATGGACCACTGACCACCACGACAAAGCTCTCCCTTGATCTCAAACATTTTCTCCAGCTCATTTATGAGATCATTATATCCTTTCAGTGCAGTTAAGTCAACAGCACGGCCAACTGCAATCCCTTGCATATGTACCTTTGGTATCCACAAATATTTTTCATCATGAGCTTGAACAATGAATGCAGTCTAAGCTAGCAGAAACCATGAAGTTTACCTTGGTACGACTTCTCATGGAAGTTGCAGAACCTGTCTCCGATGCAACTTGCTTCTGCTCCTTCGAAGTTTCTTGTTTCTGATCAACATGAAACGCAGCAGGGATAGGCCCTCTCATACCATTGTAGTCAATACTTGTGCTCGTTTGTTCCTTGTCAAAGGGGGCAGCTACACCAGTGCTATCTGTCAAATTAAACCCAAACAACCGGCAACCTGTGAAAGTCTCAGTTTTTCTTTTTTCAACTTGATCATGCATTAAGCCCTTGGCATAACCAGTGAGAGCAGTTTGCAGTGCTCCTGTTTTGTAGTTGTTCTCCATTGAATCAGAAAAAAGGTTCAAAGATACATTCGCAAGAGGAGAAGGTGGCCAGGCATTTTCAGGTGGAGTCCTTGATTTGTAACCTCCATTACCATTGATAAGACAATTATCAGCTTCTCTCTGCCTCATGGGCCACATAACCTGGTTTTCACTGCTCTGGACCTCAAGTGTGCTTCCCACTGGTGTTAGTTCAATAGACTGGATTGACTCACGACACCAGAAGGCAGAACCAGCTGAACTGGTAGTAATTTCTACAATTTCAATTAATGAATTAAAGTTTTAATAAAGTCAGTACTCAGACTCGATTTAAAAAACACTTGAAAGAATAATTTTCCCACACCAGAAGCTGGAATATCGACAGGTCTTGGTCTTTTGCACATTATAGTGGGTTGTACATTTGCAGAAGCAGAAGCTACAAATGGCTCTATTTCCCAAGGGGAAACTCTCTCTGGCCTTTGTATTGTTGCAGGTTCATCCCATTGAATCTAAAACAAATAGTTGGGAAGAAATACCATCAAAAGCAAGAAAAGAATTATTTTAGCATTTCAAATCACTAATTATTCAACCTTCAAGGACCGCCATTTAGATTCTGACCAATGTGGGGAAATATCTCCAACCCCAACTATGGTACCTGTGAACCTGATTATGAAAAAGAAATCCCAATAGGTAAAAAGGATAAGAAGAACAAAAGATAAACAGTAGGTCAATAACATACACTTGCGAACATACCTTCTTTCAGGAGAGTCTTCTCCCTCAAATCTCATCTTGAAACGCATGCCAACAGAGAATCCATTGTTAATAGCCTCCAGATACTTGTTTACTCCAATTATGAATTGGCTTGTCCTGAAGAAGAGCAAAGGAAAGAAACTCAGTTTCGAGATAACCAGAACAACAAAATTAGCACTGTGAATGAAGAGAGAACATTCAACCTTGGTTTGTAATACACAACAAAGAGGGTATGAGTTGTAACAGCATGAGCAGCAGTAGCAAGCACTCCTAAATGCATGCTCTGGCTGGATATCACAGACAAAGGCATTGTGCTCTGTTGACGAGCAAGCCGCCGAACCCCAACTCTTAGTTCTCCATTATCACCTCTAATAGGACATGCAAGTGCAATTACAGCCAAAGTCATGCAAAAATGCCACACCTGAACCTGCGCACACACACACACACAAAATCCAAATGTCCAAGTACCTAAGAAACACAAATGCATCTCCAGCAACTAATCTCTTCGAAGTGACAAAAGTGCTCCACCCTGTTGTCAGTAAATGTCTCCGTGGTTGCCCTGATCATTTGTGAGTACAAGTTAAAATTAGAGATCCGATGTTCTACAACAGAGGTTTATTTACTGCTTCCAAACCATCACATGTAAAGAAAGTAAATCACAAAAGGGGATGAAACTATTACCTCTAAATATATGCTTGAACCGCCACTCATATCCATGAAGATCTTTGGCAACCAACTCCTGAGTTGGAGTTGCTAGATTCATATCCTGTTTAAAATAAATAGAAAGATATTTAATCAAGTACCAGAATCCTATAGTATAAAGTCTAACAATGATTAGTAATAGCATAAAGCAAAGGTGAAGCAAAAAAAAAAGGGAAGAAGCAAAGTTTTCACCAAAGGAGGAAGGCAATCAGTTGCATGCTTTCGGAGAACAGAGAACCCTCCATGAGTGCTAGTGTCTGATGCCGTTAGAATCTTACTAAAGGAATGAACTGTCCTCTTTGGAGCTTCGGTTGGGAAGGGATCGAGACTTGTAGGCTCACTTTGCTGTAATGATAAGGATGCATCAAAAACAATTAGAGTAACCCATTATTTCTCTAACCTTCTTCACCCTCGGCAAATCTATCCACTGGAAAAAGAAAAGGCATGACATAAGGACGACATAGCATTTACTTACATCTTCAGGCTGTAAAGTGATCTGAGCATAAACTTCATCTGTCTCTTGTTCTGCCTATTTAGAAAGGGGAAAAGAACATACAAATAATAATAAGATGATCTCTTCAAGCCCCAAACGTACAGGAATAAAAAGAAACAAAATCAGAGATAGAATACCAGTAACTCCACGTGAAGAACACGACATAGGATCTTAGAAGGAAGATTAAACAGTGGGGTTTGGTTGCTAAGTTCCTGATTTGTCGATGCTTCTAACTGCAGAACACATCAGTACAAACTCAAAAATAAAAAAAGCAGAATTTTTTTTATAAACAAGACCATGGTTGATTTCGAATTTTCCATCGGAAGCAATTTAACCAAAAAAAAAAAAGAGGAAGAATCCAATAATTTCTTAAAGAAAAAAGAAGAAGAGAGAATTACTTGTTCCATGTGACCCTGAGGGAAGTAAAAGACTCTCTCGTGAACCCGAGGAATCTCCACCAAGGGGCCTGCACATAGCTTCCATAATTCTTGATATAGATCATCACCAGCCGAACCTATCAAACAAAATATAAAAAAATGAAATTCATAAAAAAAATCTCTCGAAGTCGGGAGTTAAGAGAAAAAGTAAGGTCAAAGCAGGTCCAACAGAAACCATATAGGAAAATTTCTAACTTTGAGCTCTGGTCTGAGAAAACGCAAGAAAAATGCATATAGGTAGTAAAAAAAAGCAAAAACAGCCCTTCAAGGATTTGTCATGATTTAAAGCTTCCACCCAAGCAAAATTAAAGCTGATAAACAAAACCAAGCTGATAAACAACCCTTCAAGGATTTCTCTTGCAAAAACACCAATGTCCGTACCGCAACGATACAACAGTCTAAACAAACCCTCTTTTAGCTTTATTCTAGTTTCTCGGCAACCAAACAAAGCCATTTTCATAGACACCAAAAGAAACCCTTTTTATTTTTTTTTGTATGTAATTAAACACTCACCTGAAACCGCATGAGCAGTCGAGGAACCCCTTTGATTACCTTCTAAATGAGCCATCAGAACAAGGTTGTATCCACGATGCAAAGAAAATAAAGCACAATAGAAGAAAAGCAAAAAAAAAAAAAAGTCTTTGAAGCCAGGCAGAGTGGCAGAGTCTACCCCATTAATGAGAAACAGAGAAGATCCCAAGAAGAGTCGAAATAAGGAAAGAAATAAATTTTATTTAAAAAAAAAAAAAAGAAGACTAGCTAGACCTGACGGTTATATATGAATTCATTGTTGGTAGTTTTTGTGTAACGACAGTGAGGATTCTTTTATTTTCTTTTCCCTCTTTTAATAATCTTTGGTCACGCCCCGTTTCAGTTACAAAACCGCTTTCTGCTTTTGTCTGGTCCCCTTAAAACCACCCTCCTTTTCAAGTCTCCAATACTGCTTTGCCTTTTTTTTTTTTAAGCACTCGTAATAATGTAAGACTGAAGCTGTTGTTGCTTTCCCTCGCTGTTCTTGTCGTTGTTGTTTGCCCCTTCCATTCCCTCTCTAAATCAGAGCTTAGAGACATTGTATCAATGTTACGACATCCCTAAAACCGGCTGTCTTTGAGTCTCACCCAATAGCTGCTCCACCTTTGACTTCTCTTTATTTTAGTTTCTATCGAAGTTTGAGTTTTGTTAGCCTTTTCTCCCTTCCCATCATGTGATTTTCGCTGCCTTGAATTAAAACTTTCTTTTACTAATTATGGTTTTGTTTCATTTTTACACGCTTCTTTTCTCTAAATGCATCTACCACAAAAGATGTACTCTTTTTCAAAGAACATGTGATTACAAGTATAATCTTGATCATGATTGTTTAATTGTCAGTACTTATATTAGTAATATTCAATGTGCTTGATTGCTCTTTGTAATAAAAAGTTAATTTATAACAGATCTGGATGAAAATATATTTGAATCAAAGTTTATATAAAAATTGTAATTTAAAGGTCGTGTCTTTTTTTTAATATTTTTCAATTGATTTTAAATGTGATATTAGTTCTTTAAGTTTAACAAACAACCATAATTATTTCATTACCGTTTGTTTAAATTTAAAATACCGATAGAGGAGCAAAATGTAACCGTAGCTGCCTTTTGTAAACTAAGAGTGAATATAAGCCGTTAGATAAGAACAGTGTACAATTTAACAACTGTACATCACGTAAAGGATAGCCTTGATTCGTTTGACACCGCACTGAAAAAACGTAACAGAAAAAAGATATTCATCAAATTCTGATTTTAGTCTTTTTATTATGTTCAATGTTGAAATTTAATTCATGTTTTAATTTGATAAATTTGGTTCCTTTATTTTATAATATCATCAAATGGTTCAAATAATTTTCACCATTAATTGTCCCGATTGAAATAATAAAATCTAACACATTATGCTGGTAATAAATATGTGATATAAAATTGGTGTTTTTAAGAAAAAATATATATTATTATTTTAATCAAAATAGTTACTAATGTCAGTATACTAGAGGGATCAAAATCAAAAATTGACTAAAGATATAAAGGAGAAGGGAGCGGAACGGGCGTGACAATTAACAGCGCCGTTAGATTTTTTTTTTTTTTTTTGTGTGTGTCCTTTGATTTTCTCGGCGTTTCGCCGTCTCTTTCTTTGTCTGCATCATGACGTGCAGTGAAAGTGCGTCCTACTAGATACACTTTCTAACTTTTTGACATATTAGTTCATTTGGCTAGATAATTAAATATTAGTAATTTTGTCTTTGAATTTTTGGTTCGATTCCTCTATTTAAATTTATATTTTTATTTCATTTGTTTAAAGCTTTACTTTTATTTTGAATTATTATTTTTAAGACATTAGCTCTTTTGATTCGATAATTAAAAAATAGTAACTAAATTTTATTCATGTTCATCTATTTATCTTGATAACATAAATAGAAACTAAATTATTTATGTACAACTCTATATATAAAAAATAAATACAACCATTTTTGTTATATTTGTATGAATCTAAGGTGTCTTCAAGGATTTTCTTTTCCCCCTATTTTAATGATAAAATAATTTCATATTTAGATCTATTTCATGACCTTTCTCTTTCCATAATAAGAATGAAATGATTATAAGATTGAAACAACACAGAGAATATGAAAAAGGAAAAAATTTCCATTGAAAACAACTTTCGCTAATCATATTCTCATCATTCAAGCATCTTTCATTTGGTGAAATATTTACTTTTTGTTGGAAAATAATACGAGTTAAACTTGTAATTATGAATTTAAAATATATGAAATCTTTTATTCAATTCTAAATCAACATCTCTTAATTTTTTTTTTATCTTTTATTCATAATTAAATATTATATAAATCGGTTACTACTATTTTTCTTTCACGTAAAACCAAAATCGTCTTAATTATGGGCAAAACTTTGCTCTCATTTCACTAGTTATTTCTACATGTGTTAAATGGGTAAATAAGGCACATTCATCACCTTTGGATGACGTAACATGATCATATGTTCTAAAAAAAATACTTTGTAGTGTTAAGAAGAAAAAAAATTACTCTTAATTATCATTGACAGAAAAGAAAAAGAAAACGAAATGAAGAATGATTTATTAGTCTCTAATGTTGGACCATTCATTTAAAGCAACCAATAATACACACAAAATAATGGTTATTTTATTATAAGTGGATGTACGGAATGAGAATCAGAAAAAGATTAGCGATGGAGGTGGAATCCAATTCATATGCTTAACCTTAATGATGGTTATAATTAAACAACTAAACCACTATTCTGTTGAGCCAATCAGAGGCAAAAGTAAACAACTTGGTTTAACCTCTTTTTTTTTGGCTTATAACCTCAATTTTCCATGTATACCCACTATCATCAGATGACCAATCTTGATTAATTAGGCGTAAAAAATGTTAAAAAGGGATTGACTTATGATTTTTTTTTTTATAAGGGTAAGGAATAAGGATTGTTTAGGGTTAGAATATGAGACCGGTATCAATTAATCACATGAATACATTTCTTTTTACTATTCCACTTATGATTCAGTCGGTGAATTACAATTTCTTTTTTCATTTTTTAAGCGAAGGAGGGCATGTTTGGATTACAGGATAACAGAACTTCAAATTAAGGTAAGGATGAAGATTTTGTTCCGACTTGGGCATATTTTCAATATCAGAAGAAAGTCTTCTGACTTAATTAATTAAGAAATAAAGAAAATCTTATTCCAATCTCGGACATGTTATATAAAAGAAAGCGGTCAAAAATTTCAAGCTGCCTCCTTAACAAGAAACAGTGACAACTACAGAAATTAGATGTCTGAAATACAAACTTTAATAATTACATCAAAATTACTGCTAAGTTCAGTGGATTAATTAATTAGTTATCGTTGAATCATGTCTTTCAGCGCCAACTTGAGAGGAAGAAAAAAAGATTCTGTCAAATATCATCAGTTTCTTCCTTGGGAACCCAAAAGAATTTTTCCTTGTAAATTCGTATTTTTTTATTTTAAAAAAAAAAAAAAGGAAAGAAGATTAGTAATGTATATTTAAAAATAATAATAAAAGTTGTGATGTGAAGCGAAGAAAAAAGGGGAGCTTGGGAAGATAATTAGTATTTAATATTCCTAATGGGAAAGGGCGAGAGACAGCCCATGTGGAGACCAGTTTGCCTCGGGTGTCCTCACTACTGTAAAGACCACCAATTATTGGCCACCCTTAAAAGTTAATAAAATAAGGAGAGTGAGTTTTTGAGATGTTATAATTTATGTTAGTGCCTTTGAAGAGCTTCTATGTTTTGGTAGTTGTATTGTCATCTAATTTGGATAGAGTTAGATTTTTAAATGGGAAGAAATTAATTCGGAGATGTTAATATTTTTATCCTTTAGACTGAGACGTTCATACTGCTGAAACATTTGAAGTCATATGTAGCTTGCCGGCATTTATAATAAATAACAAAACTGGGACAATCCACTTTTTAATTTATTTAAACCGAGCAGTGGGATTTTGGTTCTTCCTAAAGTTTGTCCGTACAGTAACAGCGACCAAATTGTTTGACGCATTTGGACACCGTTATTCAATTCTTGTGCCTACAATCTTGATGACATCACATTCCATTCTCCCTTGTCAAAACCAACGCCCCACCTTTTCTTTTTGAAAGAAATTAAGTGTATTTTTTTTTTTTCAAATTTTGTTAATATTTTTAATTATAAATTTCTGGACATATATTATTCTTGGTTGTGTTTAACTTTTACCCATTGTACTCATAACTCTTTGAAAAGAATCTCTATTTGGAAGCTGCCGTTGGACCATTCGTTCACCTTCGATGCCCATTTTTGTTTTCGTTTTTTCTTGTATATATAAACCAAGGCACGTTTGCTTATTCTTGGCAAATAAACCAAAGAGGTTAATCCTTTGATGTCCATTTTTTATCTTTGGATAATGTTTGTCTCACTTCATACATTATTTCTTTTTCTTTTTTCTGTCAGCTCATGCATTATTATTATATTTTAGATTAATTAGTCATATTGATAATACGTTTTATTTTTTTATTTTTAAAAGGAGGATGTGAGAGATGGACAGATTTTGTTGCCAAGTTCCATCAATCAAGTTTAGAATATATTTTTAGTTTAAATGGTGTTCTAATTTGCAACGAGAGGATTATTTTTTGGTAGATTATTATATGGGAGAGAGAAATATATTTCTACAAGTAAATACCTGAAATAACACAGACAAAGGTGATGGTCAGATTTTTTTTATTTTTTTTGAAAACAGGTGAGGTTAAGAAGTGCTGAACTCAAATTCTGAAAAGTTGCCGATAATCATTTGGGGTCATAATAAAATATAGTGGTGATTAGTGAGTGGGAAAATGGGGAGACATGGGGGATGCCATGAGATTGATGGCTATAATCATATGCAATGCAGGCAAGAAGTACCTGTATGAATAGGATGGTAGGGTCAAAGGAAAACATCATCATCACTATCATATTTATTAGTACTAATTTTAAAAAAGAAAAAAAATTAATGGTGCAGAGAAAGTGGGGATAATTTATCTATGTAACCCAAAAAATTTTATTATTTACGAAAACGATTTAAATTCAAAAATATACATCAAAATGACAAATAAACAATAAAATTTGATATTGATCAACTAATGGCCAACACCACCTGTTCAATGATTGGTGTCAGACATAAAAATTTGTGTTTTTTTATGTTAGCCATGCAATGGTCGACAACTATATATATTTTTTAATACGGTATTTTATTGATATAAGAAAATACGAGAATTTGAAAAAAAAAAATTGGTGTTGGTCATTGCATGGCCGACACCCTTTTTAATCTGATAAAAAAATCAAATTTTTGAGTGTTGGTCATGCAATGGTTGACACCTCCTTTTTGTCAGATAAAAAATTTAATTTTTTTGGTGTTAGTAATGCCATGACCAACACCCCTATTTATCTGATAAAAAAATCAAATTTTTTTATGTTGGTCATATAATGGCCGACACCCTTTTTTTCAGATAATAAAATTTCAATTTTTTTTGTGTTGGCTATTGCATAGTCGACATCCCTTTTTATCTGAATTAAAAAATAAAATTTTTGAGTGTTGGCCATACCATGACTGACACTCCCTTTTTTATCTGGTAAAAATCTAATTTTTTTTGCATGGCCAACAAAAAATTCGAATTTTTTATCTAACAAAAAGGAAGTGTCGACCATGGCATAACCAACACCCAAAAATTTAATTTTTTATTCAGATAAAAAGGGCTATCAGCCATGCAATGGTCAACATCAAAAAAAATTGAAATTTTTTATCTGAAGAAAGGGTGTTGACCATTGCATGACCAACACCAAAAAATTTGGTTTTTTTATCAGATAAATAGGATTGTCTGCCATCGCACGGCCAACACCCAAAAATTTAATTTTTTTTATCAGATTAAAAAGGGGTGTCAACTATGCAATGGTCAATATCAAAACTTTTTTTTCCTATCAGATAAAAAAGAGGGTGTTGGCTATGCAATGCCCAACATAAATTTTTTTTTTTTCAAATTCTTGTATTTTGTATATCAATAAAATACCGTATTAAAAAATACATAGGTGTCGGTCATTGCATGTCCAACACCAAAAAACACAAACTTTTATGTCCGACATCAATCATTGGGCAGGTGATGTCGGCCATTAGATGACCAATATCAATTTTTAGTGTTCATTTTAGGTCATCTTAGTGTATATTTTTAAACTTGAGTTATTTTCGTAAATAATAAAAAAATTTAAGTTACATAAATTATCCGAAAGTGGGTAAAAAGGAAAATTTCTCGTAAGCTCTGTGCATAAAAAGCTAAACCTGAAAACATCCAGAGAAAATACTGTGCATACACATATGATTTAATGCAGAGACAGAGAGAGAAGAGATGATGTGGTCCGTTTGGTTTAGTACAATCGTAACCAGTAATAATCCGAAATCTAAATGTAATAAAAGTGGCTGTATAGCCCACATTTTCTGGCATTTCTAGTTCTTCCTCAACTTTATGCTTCTGCCCCAATGTCTAGCAGCTTGCAGCATCCAAAAGAACTGGAGATTCACAGACGAGTCTGGTCGAAGCACCCGCAGCTAACTTACGCTCAATTACTGCTCCAAGATAACTAATAATATGTTGGCCTGAACTACATTCACTGTGCCCACTAAATATTGAGCCCCATGCTTGACCAAACAGAGTGACATGAAAATCGCAAGAGACTTCTGAAACTTTACAGTAGGATTGTTTTTGCCTTCCAAAAATTATTCATGTAGGGAGGTATGACACCATATTCAAGATTCTCTATAACAGTGTTAAGCTCATAGAAGCCCTGTTTGTCAGTGCTAGAGGACGAGACAAGCATGTTGAATATGCCAAGCACCTGGCTCAGTCTTCCCTTTTGATTGAGCTCATGCGGTGCCTTTTGAATAAAAGCTTCAAGTAAACGCACAAGGGCAGGAACATTTGAAGATCTCTTCCATGAATCAGGGAAGAGAAGCAGAAAATTCTGCTAATACAAGAGAGGCATCCCTCTCACATGCCCGTCTTATAAGAACAGCCACAGACTTAACACGGTAATGATTAAAAGGAGGATTTTTGAGGAGGTTTTGCAAACTTCATTGAGAATGGAGGTTAACCAACTAATGCAAGGCCCTGCAATCTCATTGGAAATGTCCGCAATCCCAAGAACACGCATTATACATTTCATTACATATTGATTTTCCTCAGACTCTGGAAACTTCAAAGTATGAAAAGGTTGTTCATCAGTATTGGCACACAAGGAGTAATATCAGCTGAAGCATATCTAGCTTTTCCCCCCTTCATCCTTGACAAGCAACAGTTTCTCTTTGCAGCTAGCAGCATCAGAGTGAAGGGATATTTGATTCCGCACCTAAACACCGAACCAAATCCTGGAACAATTACTCAAACATTAGTTTCGCGAAAACAATCCTCCGGTGATCACATTATATTGAGTAGCAAATTGGTTAACCATTAAATTACTTGGGACATTGGGGAAGATATTGACATTGACACTTATGCTATTAACATTTGGCCTAAACTTGAAGGCTGATCCGAATTATTAATCCGTAGAACTTAAAATAGGTTGTATAAAAAATATAATTTTGAGACATAATTGATTGTCTCACACCTGGGCAAAGACTTGACAACAACACGATTAGCATGATCTGAACTCAACTCACACCTGAGATGATAAATATATTGACCATCAGGCCAACACAACTGGTTAAATGAGAGTTACACTTTGATCACATGTATAGACAAAGCAAATAAAGCAGCCAGTTTTCTTGCTAAAATATTTATGGGTAAATTACACTAATAATCACCCAATTATAGAAAATTACAAAATGATTATTCAATTATTTAATTTTGTTTTATTTGTCATCTAATTATATTAGATTTTAGGGTGTTTCAATTCTTATGTTAACCATCAAAATTGAATAATTAGATGAGAGTATTGTAATTTTTCATAATTGAATTATAAAAAAAATATTAACAATTAACTGAGTAGTAAATAATTTATACAATATTTATTAACGAAGAACCCGGGTTGCACATGCAGCCACCAGATGGATTGGAGCACATTGTATATGTTGGATTATTGGGCGATAAGTCGAGTGTGATGTATGAAAGACCTATCCCTGTGTAACATGTTTTTGCTTTGGAGCTCCACTCGCATTAGTATTCCGAAAAGAACAACTGAAAAACTACTAAAACTCTTTGTTTCACTGTTTCATGGATCGCAAGGGTGAGGATGATGACTTCCAACAAGTAATTGATGACTAACTTTTCTTTCAGTTTCTTTTTAGTGTTTGAAATACCAAGTGTATTTTCTTTTTTGGTGATGGGTTGAAGTGGATTTCAATATGATTGGTTTGTGAAATGTCAAGTATCATAAAAATCAGAAGATTAATGTTTTAAGTAACAGAAAATTTAAAATACAACATTTTATAGAGTTCACTCAACAATATTTTATTCAGAATCAGAACATAAGCTTCGTCTCCAAAAATACAACTAGTGCTGCTGGTTGATATTATAATTTTCTTCTTACTAAATCAAGCTTTACTCTTTTACAGATAGGGGGAAAAACAATACAAAATATAAATCACTTTCTTCTAGAGATGTGGCCGTAAAAGTTGGAGAAACAGCAGTGAGTTAATTCCGAACCTGGTGCAGCACTACCTAATTTCCTTCGCGAATGCCGACTCACAAAACTTGAAGCATAATACTATACTATAGCATGCCAAAATTAATTACCTATACAGCAATGGGAAGAGGTTCGTTGAAACATGAATCACTTTATTCTATTACAACACCATTAAAGACAAGTCAAGAAGTAGTGTTGCTGTTGTTGAGCCTCTGCTTCTAGCCAGGCGGAATCGGCCGCGAATGTCCACCCGCAAGAATTCCTTTGACACCCGCTATTCATCAGTTCTGGCAATTCAATTTCCCCCCAAAAGTCGTCACCGCTGTGTCCATTCCCTTCTTCGGCCGACACTTCACTTTTATTCCAAGAAACTACCGAATAAGCCGCTTTGGCAGCCGCGGCCTGAATATCTCTAGCCGTACACGTCGATGGTCTCGGTAAATCTTCCACTTCGTCGGGGAAATTCAGCAGCGCCTTACTTCCACGTAAGCAAAAGGCCGCTACATCGTAAGCTTTAGCGGCCATTTCTGGCGCGGGAAAGGAGCCTAGCCAAATGCGTGACTTCTTGCGTGGCTCCCTGATCTCCGACACCCATTTGCCCCACCGTCGTTTCCGGATACCTCGGTAAACAGCATGCCGCGTGCTGCCCCGCTTCGAGCTGTGTTTCTGGTGAGTTTCGCTGGTGGTGGTGGAAGAAGAGTTCAAGTCATCTCCAGTGTTCGAAGCTTGCTCCATTGCATTAAAACCGAGGCTACGAGTGTGCGTTGGGCATTTATAGCTGCATTAGATGTTTCAACGATAAGTAAATTACAAGAATGTCCATATTTAAACTAACTATTATTATTTGTTGGTACGTAGGTAATAGAAATTAAAGTAGAGTTCAAAATCATTAAACCTAAGTTTGATCATATGATCCGAGTCATTAGGTATTACAATTGTAAAACATCAACATTATCTATTATCTTATCGTAAATAATCAAATAATTCATAACATGATATTATTATAATCATTCCATAAAAATCGATCATAATCAAGTCTAAATCGAGTGTATGGAGCATTTAAAATAATTCGGGAAAAAATTTAAATTAAACTGAAAATTTTACAAAAATAAAGACAAAAAAGTGAAAATAAAAATCACACGATGGTATAGAGAGTGGAGGGCTCCCAAAGGCAGGATAATGAGCAAGTTAGCCTTTCGGGATCCTTGAAGCTCCCAAAGGGAAAAGGGTATGCGGTGGGGAAGTTTCTAAGAGATGGTTCAGTCTTTCACAAGGTGAAACTATAACACGAGAATTCCGTGACACCCCTTTTCATTTTCTGGTAAGTCTTCTTCTGATGTGATTTTCTTTTTTCTTGATTGTCCATTGGGTCGATTTTTTTAGCTAATTTTAACAGATATTCGCTAATCACTAGAGACCCATGTTTGTCTTTTAATGTTTTCTTTAATAATATACATGGATGCGTAAAATTTAAAATCATGAGCATGCAGCTAGTTCAACGGTTGATGCAGATGTAAGTATATTGATTAATTGGTTATCACAATTTTCAGCACCAATTTCTTCAAATGGCATAAATTTAAGATGGACTGCACTATTTACTAACCCAAACAAATTCATATTTTCATGAGGCTGTAGTTTCAAACTAGATTTCGCATCTATAAACTATGAACACAAACACATTTTCCAAAAAATATATATAATTTATTGAATTTAACAAATGTTAGATATTCAAATATCATTTAATCTTTTATTACGCATACAAAAGTAAATGAGTAAATTATTATTTTCCAAAAGATAAATGTAGGAGTCAATTTAAATAGGATGGAACATGTGTGCCTCATCAATATCATATGTTCCTTTCTCTTCTTTTTGTTCCCCTTTGAGGTGGCTTTTAGGTAAAGGGCTTCAGCCATACTAAAAGCTAATCCAGAAGCCACTACAACCAGCAATTATCATCTTATGTATATCCTTCATCCATTGGGTCTTAGATATTCTTTATATTTAAATTGGATTATTTATTTGTAATCAATATACATTAAATTTTAGAAATTTCTAATTTTACTTTATATTGGTCAGTAGGTCAGGCTAACTATTTAGCACTTATAACCATTTCTCTTTTCATATTAATTCAAGATTATGACCAACAGTAAAAGGGTCAAAAACACTATACGACATTAATAGTCACATGGGCGTTACTTCTTTCCTTTTTACCATCGGAAATGGCAGCAAAAGTAAACAATCTCACGGTAGATTTGGCCTCATATATGTACACGTTTTACATCTTCGGAGCTTTTATAGTTCCGATGGCTGTTGGGAATGTGATAGGTGCTATGTAAACTTGGTTTCCCAGCAAACATGCAAGGAAATCGTGCATAGGCCTATACTGCTATAATTTGACCGCCCCTTACTACTGTTGAATTAGTTAAAATCCTAAACTATTAATGAGTACGGGAAGTAATGGTGAAGTATATTATGCTTTTAATAAGTACATATAAATTTGAGTTTAGAGATGATATTATTTAGAGAAAAAATCACAAACTTCGAATATTAACCGTAAAACAAACATAAAAAAAATTAAAAAATACATGACGGAACTTGAGGCAGCATGTAAATCCTGTCTTATGTTTCTTTCATCGTGCTTTGGCTTCGAGGATTGCTATAATCGTATGACCTGTCAAGGCACATGCATGACAAAGATAATTCGTCATAAATTGCAACTTGTTGCTATCAATCACATGTGTGTTGAAATGGTGTGGCCGTAGCCCCTACGCTGTTTTGGGGAAAATTCGGCCAACTCCAAACAACGCCACAGCACCTTGTTTGGTTCGGCAACTCCTGGAGAAAGACGATCGATTAAACTCTTGAAACGTAAGATTGTTGGAGGTTTAACTGGACTCATTCACACACGACAATTGGCCATGGCGAGAGCTTACAAAGCAATTGAGTAATGTAGATGGGGGGACCACTTTCTGAATGAATGTCGCATTCATCCAATGTTTCGTTGGGACAGCAACAAAGAACCACCATTCCAAGTGTGACAAGATCCATTTTTAACCAATGAGTCAGGTTGTTGTCAACGTTGAAGCAATTTGTGGATACTTCAGCTGATGCAATTGACAATGCTAATCTCCACTGAATTTTTAGGTATACTGCAAAATAATTTGTCACATAGTCAACGAGATGGAGAAACTCTCGAAGGAACATCTCTCTCTTTCTACTGGAGAAAATGATGAGCTAAATCGTAGCACGAAGAAGGTTAAACAAGATAATCAGATAAAACCAAAGATCATAAAGTGATATCATACAAAGATACTTTGGAGGGAGCGGAGTTCGGTGCCTATGAGGAAATGGTCCAGGAAGAGGAAGAGGAAGAGGAAAATCAGGTTTCAGAGGATGAAATCGAGAGTGAATCAGCAAGGGATGAGACAGATGTTGAAGGAAATATCTGTATTAAGCTTACTAAAGAGGAAAAGCTTAGGATCAAAAAGAAATGGTCCAACAGTCATAGTCAAAGTTTTTGATAAGAGTGTTGGCTTTCAACACCTCCCTTACAAGTGAAACCAACTTTTGGAACATGCTGGATTTCTTCAACTGATCGACCTCGGTTTGGACTATTTCCTTGTGAAGTTTGCTTGCCCGGAAGATTATATCAAAGCAATGGTTCATAAACGGGAACCTCCTCACCATGAGGAAATGGAGACCGAATCTTTGAGCATCTCAAGCCTTCTTTAATGCTACTCAGTCTGGGTCAGACTGCCTGAGTTGCCAATTGAATACTATGATGCTGAAATCTTGGGTAAGTTAGGAAAGAGCATGGGGTGTCTTCTCAGTTTTGATAACTATACTAGTGAAAACTCGAGAGGAAAATACGCTCGTTTTTGCATACAGGTCAATTTGGAGTAACCTTTAAAAAATTTCATTGTTGTTGAAGGCAGGAAAATACTTCCGTTCAGATCAAAAGATTTGCTTACATCCACCGTCAGAATTTTGCGAACATATGTCTAATCGAAGACTTTAAAAAAAAAAGGGGTCTGTTATATTCCCTCGTTAGATTGAACTTGGTTTGTAAGGCCTAGCCTTACCTTTTTGCTTAAACCAACTTTTTTGGATAAAAAATATGCATCATATATGCAACTAGCAGAAATAATATTGTTATAATTTTATTTAAAATATTTGTTATTAAAAATTTAATTCACTATTATGATTTTATGCTAAAACTATTATTTTAATATCAATATAGTATATAACGAGTTTTAAAGTTTTTCTAACCTCCGACTTTTGTTATAAATTGTATATACATAAATGAACTATTCTTTTGGTAATAAAAATTATTAGAAACATCAAAATAACTAATTTATATTATATTTGATAATTATCATCATATTTTTAATAAAGTGCATGAATAAATGTTATAAAGTTACATTGAATTAGTAATTGGTATCTTAAATTAAATCACAAAAGTTTGGATTGATCCGAAATTGGGGTTGAAAATTAAGGAAGGGGAGCAAGGGGGCTGTAATCTAAGCCTGGCCTGTTTTACATCTCTTCACGACCCAAATTCATGATGGGCCCACATTCAGCCTCTCCTGTTTTAAAAATGAATATGCCAAGATCTAAAACAATACATAACATTCACTCCCCCGTATGTTGTTGGTCTAAAACTGGTGTATTTTAAGATGCTCTGTGTCGTATCAACGTTCAAATAAAGGGCGTTATCATTATTTATTATTAACCTTTTTTCCTGAATGGAGAACACTGTCGGCGGGTTTTAATTTGTAAATAAATACAGGAAATAATCAAAACCCACGAATAAAATTATCTTTCTCACCACATTATTTATGGTACTTACCGATTAAAAATAAATACATCATGCATGACTTTTTTTTTTTTTTTTTTTTACCAACTGTATATATAATATGAAAAAAAAAGAGTGATGTGCTTATTTTTAATTAGTAAAGCACATGAATGATGTGGTAAAAGAATTTCATAAAATAAAATTTTCAAAACCCACATATGAATGGTGTGGCGAATTTTACTGTTATTTTCTAATATTTATATTTTATTTTAGAAGGGAAAAAAAAAAAAAAAGAGGGACAACAAGTTTTGTTGCCATGTTATGTTAGATTCAATAATTTCAACCCAAATTAATACAAAAGCCACGCTCAATAGAGATGTTGTATACTAATTTGTAACATGTAGAAAAAAGAAAGAAGATGTTGCATACCCTTTATTCAACATAAACTCGAATTACAAAGTTATGAAATCAACGCACTGATTCCAACTACCGAGTGGGGTTAGCACATAATTAGCTTACTTGACGTTTTAGTTTCTAAAATACAGCATTTCTTTTATACGGTATTTGTCATCCTAATAATAGTCATATGTTGTGCTTCTCAACCCTTTCTCTTCTTTTTTTTTAAAGAAGTTTACTTTAAAAAGGAATATATATTTCTACAGCTTAAATTTTTTTACTAAATAAATTCTTTAAACATTAGCATATTCATGAAAGTAAGGTTTGGGATTCTCCTATCCAAAAGGGGGGAAAAAAAATCCATATTCATTTCAACGAGGAAAAGAAGGTCGGATTTATCGGGGAGAGGGAGTGAAAATAGCAACGGTAGTGTCAAACCCTATTAGCACGTGAAATTTTGGTATAGCGGCTTTACTTTTCCCTGCATTCAAATTGAGGGGATGTTAGTATTAAACTCAACTTTAAGAGGGAAAATTATATTTAAAAAAAAGTTAATTGGTTGGTATGTTATTTAAAAAAATTGATTGAATTTTAGTTCGATTGATACGATTATTGTTATCAATATAGGAGGACGTGTATTCGAGCCTAGTGGAGTGTAGTATTCTATTATTTATGAGTTAGAAAGAGAGTATAGGTTGTTTTAAACAGTGTGTCAAAAAAAATACAGATATAATCAAAATCTATAACAAATTTGTTCAACAAAATTTTAGTGTGTAGGAATCTATTTATGTAGAACTCATTTATTCTAAAGTTATTAATTTGTTGAACCTGACGAGTGACTTCAGTGGTTGAGAGAATGTCGTTCATTCTAAGAGATTCAAGTTCGAGCATCTGTATGTGCGAGGTTTATATGCATTGAAAAAAGTGTTTCTCAAAAATAAGATTAGTCATGGACTCTTTAACGAATCTTTTTTTCCTCAAATAAAATATCTGAAATTACTTAAACCGTGAGTCTTTCGAATCATATTTTGTATTGGACCCCGTATTGTTATATTTTTACTATAATTATATAACAAAAATCATTTCAAAGTCATACATTTAAATTTAAATCTACAATGTAATAAGAAAAAAATTGCTAATTGTACATACAAATTGAGTTAATGTGTAAGTTGTTTTTTGAATCTACTCATGTAACAGATTCAATCAAAATTTGAGAAAATCACACCTTATAGACTAATTCAAATATTTGTTAAATCGGCTAATGATAGTAGAGAATATTCATAATTGATCATAAAAGAATAAATCGGCTAATGACATTTCTTTTGTACTCTTGGAAGGACTCAAATGTCAATCACAATATCAAAATATAGAATTGGTTTGTAGCTCAAGTTGGAGCAATATTATATATAATTGTTGAAGTTTAATTTAGTCTAAAATATAGATTTTAAATTTTACTAAAATTCATTTATATAGTAAATAACTAAATTAAACTCATTTATATCTATTCATATTATTATTTAATCATATAATTATTAATATTTATATCATAGTATAGTATATTTAAGTTTCATATGATATAAATTATATAATATTTAAAATAAATTAAAATATAATCAACTGCTAGTCAAGCCCATACTTTAAATCGATTTCGATCTTTTGTAAAAGCATATTTTTTGAATTTAATATTTTAATTGTTTTATTATATTATTAAAGGCACATGTCACATATTTAACATAGTTTTGTTTATGGATTGAGTTATTCGTTCAAGCCTGAAAGTCTGCTCAAAATATGAGAGGATTTAAGCAAAAGGCCTGAAAAATGGATTTGAACAAAAGTATTAGGTCCTATTAAAATATAGGTCAGGCTTGGGGTTTGAACATTAAAGGCCCGAGCCCAACCCAACCCGTTGTAAGTTTATAATACATTATATTATGTAATTTTGAACATATTAAAAAATAAACATATATTAATTATATAATATTACTCTATAAAAAAAATTCAATAAATAAAAATTTATAAAATTATTAAATATTAAAATAAAATTATATAAATATTTAAAAAATAAAAAAAATAATATTGGCGAGTCTAAAATGAGCTTGAATTAGTTTTTTGCAAATATGGACGGGTTTGGATAAAATTTTAGATTCAAATTTTGATACAAGTCAAACTTAAGCAAACATAAAATATATCATTATCATACTTAAATCCGACTTGATCCATGAACACTTCTAATTTAATCGGCTTATATAATTTAAAAAAAAAAAACCATAAAATGCATATGAGATAATTTGTCATATCATATATATTTTAAGTATTTGCTTCTTTAAAAATAAAGGGAAAAAAAAAGCATGGAGAGGATTAGAAAATGGAAATTGTTCTCCATTGAGGAGAAAAGTTTTGAACAATAAATTTAGCTTTATCAGATGAGTGGGCCCGGAGTCGGTGTTAAAGACATGTGATGTCCCGTGACAGACATTTCACATTTTGCTTTTTGGTTGCACCAAAAGACGTCGCTCATTTACAAATGACAATTTCAACACTCACATGTACGTCCACATCCCACGTGCTTGGACACCCATCCATCATCTCTTCTTAACGCTAATCATCTTTTTCTTTTTAATTTCTACAATTTTAGCCTCTTTTCCCCTAATCTCTCTATCTTCAACTCACCTACTTTCATAAAATCACATTTAAAATTATTTAATAATGATAAGAACTTAAAAATTAATCATACCCAGAGAGAAATCATATTTTTTAATAACTTTTAATTTAAAAAGTGGGTAATTCCTCTCAAGTGGATAGTATTTTTAAGTAAAACGAAGATTATTTATTATTTTTAATATAAAATTAATACCGCTTGATTTGTAACATTAAAGTCAATATTTTTATTATAAAACTTTTAAATCTAATTTCTCACAATCTATTATCAATAGATAGGTTGCTAAAGTCTAAAGCTCCGTAGTAATTTGGGCCAATCTTATGGGCCTAACAGAGCGGCTGTTGCGCCATATATAAAGACGAGCATTGTACATGTTTTTGTACTTAACCTGCGTAGTTTATTTTGAATTTTTTATTCTTACTTTTTTTAGAATTTGATAGTTGAAAAAATATTAATCTTCACGACACAATATTTTAAGCAATATGCTATATTTAAATAATTCATTGTAATTTAACTTAAAATAATGTATTCATTGTTAAACATCACTTACAACTATCAGATCATATTTAAACTGATGATAATTTATTTAATAAAATTTACATTTTGAAAATTATTAAAAAAACTATTTTATCCGTTTCAAAATTTCAACAATAATTTATATACAAATTATTGCAGTGAAAAACAAATTGCAATGCAATGTCGGTATTTGGTTTCAATTTGACTGATAGGCAGTGAACGCCGACGCAGCCAAAACAGTGCCGCTGGAAGCGGCAGGCGGTTGAAAATGGTAAAATGGGAGTGGACCAAAAGGAAAATGATTTTGACAGCTCAGTTTTAGGAGCAGAGCCAAAATGTCATGGGATTATCAATTACTCACACACGTCTATCACGTTATTCCAATCTCTCTTTTTTTAACTCTCCTTTTATTTTATTTTATTTTATTTATTTTCCAAAAATGCGATTTATTTAAGAATCTTATTACAGTAATAGTCAAAATAAAAAAGGTAAAATAGTAATTTATCGTTAATTATTTTATGTAAGATTTGCGTTGAAAAACGACAATTTATCTTTTGTTCTATTCATCCAATTTCAAACCTAAAAGAGACATGACCTAAATTTCAAAGAAACAAAATATTCAATAATCGATTTAATAAATTTTAAAATATCGATACAATTTTTTAAGTTTTTAATGTGACCTAATTAAATAATAAAATATAATTGTACAAATATTTTTTTGTTATTTATAATTGTACAAATATTGATTTAATTAAATGCACGTCACGTTCTTCTCACTCTATAAAGACCACCTCGATTCACGTTATTTCTCACGTGCTCTTCACGAGTACGTCTCTTTCATTTCTTCCCCCCCCCCCCAAGGTTACTTTGGTAGTTCTTTTTATTTCTACTATGGTATGGGTAAATTAATCTAATATCATTAAATTATTAATAAATTTATGTTTTAATTATTTAACTTTAAAAAATTATAAATTTTAGTTCATAATCCATTACGTTCAAAATTTAAACTTTTAGAAAATACTTATAAATGGATTAATTTGTTTGGTGGATAAGATGAGTAGATCAGCATGCTTGTGAGGACACGTATGAGAGATCAGAAAAAGAACGCACGTGGGACGCGTATTCTTTGTTAAACGTGTTTCCTTTTTCCGGTTTAAAAAGGCGTGAGTGACGGATGGACGTGATTTTTTGTTTATTCATTAAAAAATTCAGTCTTTATCATTTCTAAAAACTTCTTTTTGTTCTAATAATATATTAATCTTAAAAACTATTCGCCACGCGTTAACACGAATAAATATCCCTTTTTTTTTGTCAACTATCTAGTGGGCGGTGATTTTTACGCTGCGGTCGAGAATTTAGCTTTTTTTTGTTATCTCGCTGTGCACTATAAAAACTCTTGTTGGGTACTGTGATGATAATAATAATAATAACAAATCAACTTAATTAGAAGATAATTTAATTAGTAAAAGGAGATCAATCCCGAATTATATATGAATTTTGTTATTGTTTAATATTATATACACATTTTGATTTTTTATGATTTTATATTTAAATTTCACAAATAATTAATATAATTATTGGGTAGCCCTTGATATAGTTTACTTATTTTTTGAATTTACTATTAATTTAAGAATAATTATTTGGTGCACAAAAACTAAAAAATTTTAACTCCACAATCGATATTTAGATTTTGTCATGTCATGCATTGTTAAGTTATATTTGAAAAAGGTTAATTATTTGATATATATACAAACGGATTTAAGATTTTGACACATTTTATCTATTTACTTCCTTTTTTTTTTCAAAATAAGATTTGAGGACACATGCCAAAATCCCAATCTACTTGTGCAGTTAAAACATTTCATTGCTAATATATCATATAATTATCCTTTACAAAATAGAAAATTATTCCACATTGTTTGTGGAGTTTTTAAAACTTTACAAGCCGATTGAAACCATGAAAAATATATCATAAGTTATGATAAAAAAAATAAAATTTTAAATATATAAACAAAACACTTGTGATATTTTCAATTTATTTGTAAAATCTAAAAAGTCTACAGATAATATATCAAATAATTACTCTTAAAATTAATTAAATTAAACATATGATAAAATTTTAACTCCATTATTAATTTAAAACATAAATATATTTCTTTACAAGTTTGTATTTTCGCCTACATACAAAGGTGTGACAAAATCAATTAATTTTAATTTAGTTTTTCCCTAAAAATATTACCACATGAGGTTATTTGAATGGTTATGAATATCGTTTAAAATCAATAATTTATGCTATTATTTAATAATTTTATTGAGTTGGTGTGATTCTAAATCGTGCCATTAATTTAATTATAAATTTATAAAAATATTTTTTAAATTATAATTAATATTATTATGAACATATTTTTGTTTTTTTTTTCCTATTTTTATATCATATTTGTTTAGGTTATAATTAAAATAAAAGTTTATTACAACTTCATCTATGTCCATTATTAAATAAATATTAAAAAAATATTATTTTACCTACATCTGATAAAATTATAGTATAAAAAATCAAATCATTATCAAATTAGTATAAAAATCAAATCACCATCAAATTAATAAAAGAAAAATGCTTTGTCGTAGAAATAAATGGAGTCGCGCACATTCGAAGAGAAACAAAAATTAGTTCCGTTGTAAAATAAAATATCTTAATAATTAAAGAAAATAGCCCAAACTTTTTTTTTTTAATGAAATCTATTTCTGAAAAACGTGTTTGGCTGGATATTGCTTTCAACATTGGTTTTGCCTTAGATTCCACTCAATAAAGGGTAAGGGGGCATGGGATTGAATTGTTAAGGATCTAATTAATCGTTAATTTCAGGTGTAAAAGAAAAGCTTAAACTTATTAGGACCCAACCATGGTCAGCGCCTCGTTTGACTTTCTTTCTTTCTTTCATACCTACCCATGTACTCTCCCTGTACCTTTCCATTTCGCATTTGCATCATCTACAAAAGGAAAAATACTACGCTAAACGAAAACCAGATATTTTATTATCTTACTCTCTCTCTTTTTTTCTTTTTTTTTTTTGCAAAGAGGAGATTTTGGTTCATTTAAATAAAAATTTACGTAATAATTTTGCTCAAAAGAAATTAATAAGAATTAGAGACCAGTTAAGGGATAACGAGTATTTATAATATAATACAATCTTCGAGAATACTTAAAAATTGAATTTAATACAATCCAAATATATAAATATTAATATAATTGAAGACTATTTATTTGATTAAAAAACTAAACAAGTGGTAATTCACCAAAAAAAAAAAAAACTAAATAAGTCTCACTCATTTTGACTAAGCTAGTTTTTTATTATTTTATTTTCTAATTTTAAAATTAAATTATCACATATACTAAAAAATATAAAGAATAAATTATAATGGACCAAAACTATAAAAACAAAAGTTAAAATTATTTTGAAATCTGCATACAAAAAATATTTTATACCGTCAACATTCTTTATAACAACTATATGTTATAATAGCATTTCGCTATAACAAGATAATTATTAAAGAACCATTGTTTTATGTTTTATTTTAATCTTTTATAACAACATCTTTAGTTATGTAGTACGTTATTTATTAAAGTAGTTTCTTATAATAGCATATGGCCAAACTTTTTAAGTAAAATTATAGCTATTTCGTATAAGCAAATCTATTAATTATAATTTATTGAATAAAAATGATCTTATTTAAAATAATATTTTAATGAAGTGAATAAATTTCACATGAAAAAATCTATTAATAATATTTTATTAAATGAAAATAATCTTCAATGTGTGGAATTAAATATATCAATTCAATAAACTATTAAATTATTTAATTAAATATTCTATTATAATTTAGGAACATCATAAACTTATAAATTAATTACTTGAATTTAGTAACTCATAATAAATTAATTAATTTGTGGATATTTTATACAATTTTTTTTATATTTTTGAAATTTTATATTCTTTTGATTTTGGGGTTAATTTTATTTTATTTTTCCTTTTGAAGTTATTCTCCAATAAATATAAACTAGATGATGTGACCGGTTCAGAGCACATTACGTCATATTTTTTAACACCTATAAGGGTCAAGATAAAGGAGAAATTATTTTATAGACATTTTCCACTACATTATCAATAGTCCCTTCTGATAATTTAATGACATTTCAGTAATTTTTTTCATGTCATTAACACATAATTTTAGTAATTTTTTTACCCTGAATTCTGAACATGAACACGAACTCTAAACCTCGATCCTCGAACACTAAATTCCGAATATTGAATTTTTCAAACCTAAAGTTAAAAATTCAAGATTTAGGGTTTTGATTTTAATGTTCGAAGTTCAAAATAAAAAAATTTATTAAAATTATTTATCAATAATATAAAAGTTACTAAAAAAACATTAAATAATTAAAAATGCCATAAATAAAATTACTCTCTAAAAAAAATTAAACTAAATGATGTGGTCAGTTGAGAGCACACCACGTCATCGTTTTTAACATTTTTAAGGATCAAGATAAATTTTTTTTTTTTTACGTAATTTTATGAAACTTTATAAAATAAATGATGTATTAACC
Source organism: Kokia cookei (assembly GCA_039519145.1). Taxonomy (NCBI): domain Eukaryota; kingdom Viridiplantae; phylum Streptophyta; class Magnoliopsida; order Malvales; family Malvaceae; genus Kokia; species Kokia cookei. The sequence continues at coordinate 2,834,647 of CM076908.1, read as the reverse complement.
CTTTTAAGACTTAAAACTACCACTGAAAATATAAGATTCCATTAACCGAAGGCAAAACTTGGAATCGTAAATGGAACTTCTCGTTTGGTCCTTTGGTTTGGTTATTTCTAACGTTGTCGTTGTCTCCTTATGTCTGGTTTCAATAAAAATGACTTTTTTTTTACTATAAAAGTTATGTTTTAAAAATAAATAAAGTTACTGGAGTAAACATCTTCTATGTTTTTTTCTTGAATTCGCCTCATACATCTGATAACGCAAAGAAGAACAAATATAATTATAACACGTTCCCGATGAAAATTTTATTTTTATCTATACCTATATTATTATAATATATTTAATTAAGTTAGTATTTTTAATTTAGGCTCTATTTAACTTAGGTTTTATTATGATTAAAATAAATATTTTCAATGACTTAAAATTTTTTAACACGTTTGATAACTTATAATGAGATTTATAAAATAGATTTTTCAACAATAAGCCTGAAAAATGATAAGTGAATAGTTATCTACTTATCACTTAATAAAAAAAATTTTAAATTTTTTTATTTCATGCAACTTTATTTAAAATTATATTATCCTTCGTCAAATAGTCTAATTATAATTAGTATTTATTTTTAAGTAATACACTGAGAAATTATTTTATATACCCTTCACATCACATTATTCATGGTCTTTTTCAAATTATTTAATGACATTTCAACAGCTTTTTTCCATGTCATCGTCACATAATTTTGATAAATTTTTTATCTTGAATCTTGAATCTCAAATCTCGAATTGAAGCCCAAACTTGAACTCTGAATCCATTCAGAGTTCATATTTGGGCTTGAGGTTTAGGATTTGGGATCGAGAGTTCGAGTCCGAGGTTCAATTTCAAGGAATAATGGTTCGAGGTTTGGAATTCAAAGTTTGAAGTTTGGGGTTTAGGGTTAGAGTAAAAAATTATCAATATTATGTGTCAATAACATAAAAAATATTACTGAAATATCATTAAAAAATCGAAAAGAGATCATGGATGATATGGTGGGAAGGATCCATATAGGGGCGAACCTAGAAAAATTTGTCAGGGGGATCAAAATTAAATTGTAATTTCTATGATTGTAAAATGCAGTATTTAAATGATTAAATCAAAATTTTATCATTTTCAAGGGGGCAAAGTGCAATTTTTCTTTTATTAATTTAAAATTTTAAAAAATTTAAAAGGTTTAGATAGAAAAATTTATATTTTTGGGAGGCCGAGGCCCCTGTCAGTCCCCCTAAATTCGCCCTGAGTCCATAAAATAATTTATCGTATTACACCAGACATATTTTATAACTTCAAATTAACACATGTTTTTTCATTATTTATTTTTTAACACTTAATTTTTCAATTTGTCAAGCATATCCTTAGTTGTAAAATTATTAAAAGCTCATTCATTTTATAAAGTAACAAATATTTTTTTGAGGGTTTTATATTTTCTATATTTTAATAAATGATAAAAATATTAAAATTATAGGATTTAAACCCAAAACATAATAAAATTCTCTATTTCAATTTTATCATTTCAACCAAAATCACATTTAATATTCATATAAATTTTTTATAAACTTGGTACATGATTTTTTATGGCCCAAAATTATGAGTGTGCCAAAATAGTAGCTATGAAAATAGATAAAATAACGTATAAGTCAAAGTTTTGGTCCACATGATGAGGAGATATTTTGGGATTTTTCCATGTAATTACTAAATTTTTTTAAAAATATAATTTTTATACAATAACATAATATAATATCCGAGTATCATATCATTATATGAATCAAAATCAAAGAAAATTACTAAATTTAGAGATTAAAATGAAAAAAAAAAAAATGAAGTTGAAAAAAGACACGGAAGTGGGTGATGGAAAAGAATAGATATTTAGTCAAAATTTGTAATTTGTAATTTGTAATTTTGGTTAAATAAATAAGTTGTATAGAAAATTTAAAACATATAAGCATTCCTAATTTTCAAGTATATTTTGAAATTTTATTATCAGATATATGTGGACAGTAATTAAGTAAAACAAATATTTGCTAGATATAAATATAATTTTTATACAATAACATAATATAATATCCGAGTATCATATCATTATATGAATCAAAATCAAAGAAAATTACTAAATTTAGAGATTAAAATGAAAAAAAAAAAATGAAGTTGAAAAAAGACACGGAAGTGGGTGATGGAAAAGAATAGATATTTAGTCAAAATTTGTAATTTGTAATTTGTAATTTTGGTTAAATAAATAAGTTGTATAGAAAATTTAAAACATATAGGCATTCCTAATTTTCAGTATATTTTGAAATTTTATTATCAGATATATGTGGACAGTAATTAAGTAAAACAAATATTTGCTAGATATAAAAATATTAGTTAGGGTCACAGGAAGAACGTGCTGCAAGTCTAACTTATTATTACGTGCCACTGTTTAGCATGAGATTCACGCAATTTTTATGTCTCCCTTATCTGTTACAACAAAAACTCTCTTTCATTGCCCTTCACATTAATATCATCGAAAACATTTTTTTTAAAGGCAGAAACCGGAAACTTCAAACTTTATTATTATTATTATTATTTAATAAAAACTCTGCTTAAAGTCACATGAGAATTTTTTGGCCACACAAAAGAAAAGTCGCATGAAAAAAGATGTCTAAAAACTACTAAATTCTCTCCCAACAGAAAATAATAATAATAATTATTAATATTTTTAAAAAGAAAAAAAAAAGGAGAAAAAATCCTTGCCGACCCTTACCCCTCAACTTCAGACCAATTAAAATTAAACCCAAAATTTTACCATGGTTAGTATTTAACGCTAATATTCATTGCCTAACCATGATCCACTTATCGCATTTAGGATTTTAGGAAAAAAGGAAAAGGAAAAGGAAAAAAAAATCCCTTCTCAATTTCCTCTCTTATTATTTTCTATCTCATGATTTGCTTCAAAAAGGGAAATTGAATGAAAGCCTTATTACTTCTTATGTTTTCCTCTCTATCTGATCCTTTTCTTTTTCCGGGGGATTTTTTTTTTGGTGTGTTTTGACAGTGCCTTGTGACTTTTGAACACTCTTCTGCTGATCCCAAATTTGCTTTTCCATCTAAACGGGTGTGTATTTTTATTTATCTTGAATTATTATGTGTTTTTCGCTTTAATTTTGGCTTATTTTTTCTGGGTTTTCTTTATTATTTAGGACTAGTAAGATCTGGAAAGGAGGGAAATCAGAAATGGATGCTTTTATGCTGTGCATGTAGAGAAAACCGAAGGGTGTTTCTAGGTTAGTTATAAATGCGTTGATTATATTCTTTTTAGGGGTGAGATTTGATCTGGGTTTTCCGAAAGCTATTCATCTTTGTTCTTTTTGGGATTGGGTTGTTTGGGGGTGGTTTAGGATATGAAAATAGAATTGGGTATGGGAGGTGGGGCTTGGAACGATGAAGATAAGGCTATGGTAGTTGCTGTATTAGGAACAAGGGCATTTGACTACTTGATATCAAGCTCAGTGTCAAATGAGAACCTTTTAATGACTGTAAGCAGTGATGAGAATCTTCAAAACAAACTCTCAGATCTCGTGGACCGGCCAAACGCCTCTAATTTTAGCTGGAACTACGCCATATTCTGGCAAATTTCGCGGTCCAAATCCGGGGATTGGGCCCTCGGTTGGGGAGACGGGTGTTGTAGGGAGCCTAAAGAAGGAGAAGAATTGGAAGCTACTCGGATTCTAAACCTACGCCTCGAAGACGACACTCAGCAGAGGATGAGGAAAAGGGTTTTGCAGAAATTGCATACTTTGTTCGGTGGATCAGATGAGGATAATTATGCCCTTGGCTTGGACAGAGTTACTGATACTGAGATGTTCTTCTTAGCTTCCATGTATTTCTCTTTCCCTCAAGGAGAAGGCGGCCCTGGGAAGTGTTTTTTGTCTGGGAAACATGTTTGGCTCTCCGATGCATTGAAATCGGGTTCGGATTATTGCGTTAGGTCATTTTTGACAAAGTCTGCTAGAGTTCAAACCATTGTTTTGGTGCCTACTGATGTTGGTGTTGTCGAATTGGGATCTGTGAGATCTGTGCCTGAGAGCATGGAGTTGTTGCAGTCTATAAGAAGTTCCTTCTCATCTAATTCCTCTTTGCTTAGGGCAAAGCAAATGGTTCCGGCAGCACCAGTGGTGAAAGAGAAGAAACAAGAAAATCCTTCCCACTTTTCGAATTTGGGGATTGTTGATAGAGTGGAAGGTATCCCCAAGATTTTTGGGCAGGATCTGAACAATGCTTCACTTGGTCATTCCAATTATCGGGAGAAACTTGCTGTTAGGAAGATGGAAGATAGACCGACATGGGCAGCTTATGCTAATGGGGTTAAGCTCCCATTTACAAGAAATCAAAATGGTATCCAAGCTTCAGGTTGGCCACATGTTCATGGTGTGAAACAAGGGAGTGGGACTGAATTTTATGGTTCTCAAAACACCGCAAATAATCTTCAGGAGCTTGTTAATGGAGCTCGGGAGGAGTTTCGGCTTAACCAATACCAGTCACCAAAGCCGGGTCAAATGCAGATTGATTTTTCAGGGGCTACTTCAAGGCCTTCTCCTGCAACTACTCGGCCATTAAGTGCTGAGTCTGAGCACTCGGATGTTGAAGCTTCTTGCAAGGAAGAGAAGCCGAGTCCAGCTGATGAAAGGAGGCCCCGGAAAAGGGGTCGGAAGCCTGCTAATGGTAGAGAAGAACCTCTTAATCATGTTGAAGCCGAGCGGCAGCGGCGTGAGAAACTGAACCAGCGGTTCTATGCCTTACGAGCTGTGGTGCCCAACATATCCAAGATGGACAAAGCTTCATTGTTAGGGGATGCAATTGCTTACATCAATGAGCTTCAGGCAAAACTCAAGGTCATGGAATCCGAGAGGGAAAAGTTTGGTAGTACTTCGAGAGATTCGGCAGGGCTAGATCCTAACATAAATGCAGAGAATCACATTGGAGCGGCTAATATAGATGTCCAAGCTGTTCACGATGAGGTTGTTGTTAGAGTAAGCTGTCCTCTAGATTCACACCCTGCATCAAGAGTGATCCAAGCATTTAAAGATGCACATATCAATGTACTCGAGTCAAAGCTTGTTACGGCAGACGATACCGTGTTTCATACATTTGTTATCAAGTCTCAAGGATCTGAGCAGCTTACGAGGGAAAAGTTGATTGCAGCATTTTCGTGCGAACCGAATTAGTTACAGCCATTATCATCTCTTGGATAGCACACAATTGCATTTAACATTGTCCATAGGCATAAAATTAATGTGAGGAACCTGATTTGAAGCTTGTTCAGAGGGTTTTTTATAATACTGCAAGAGGATCCCTAAAAGAGCATGAAGGGCCTGCTAGGAGTAGATAATAACTACTTATTGACCAAGTAGAGCAGGAAGGTTTTATGTGATTTGTTTATATATTATATACATATATTCTGTCATAATGAGGTCTTTTTTGCAACATAAATTAAATTCCCAAGTTTAGTTGTTTGTTTAGGAACTGATCTTACTTTTTTTACTTTTTTCTTTTAGTTCTTTAATATCTTTTGTTTACCCAGTTTTTTTGTTGTCTGTTTCGTAAGAGTCATCATATATCAATTCATTAGTGCACAACTCAGTGGAGTTAAAAGATGGATTTCGATGCATCTTATTTCTGTTTTTTATGAACTTGTCTCTCCCTTGTGCAAGTTCTCTGCAATGGGTTGTTAATTCTCAGTGTTGTATGCCTATTTATGGACCTGTTCTATTGGTTAAATAGAGTACGAGATACTTGAGATCTTAATGGAATTTTGTACTTGAAGAAGTCCGGGATTGTTGTTAATTTAAGATCTCCCTTGAGTTGGTAGGTTGGATAGTTATATACTCGGATTTCCACCATTACTACTACTTTTTTAAGAAAACACCTATTTCACCATAGCATGTAGGCTTGGAGTCCTTAGTCAAACATGGCCAACTCACAGGTGAAAACCAATATATATATATATAAAGAAAAGAAAAGAAACTTCACAACAGCAATCCACCAGAATCTATTATATAAGAAGAAAGGGTTTGTAGCAACTTAAAGAATAAAAACATGTAGATTTGGGGAGCCTTGAGATGAAGAGTAAAATGGTTGCATTGGGATAGATTGCAGCACCAGTTTTAACATTTTCCTTGCAAAAAACAATAAAGGGTGTGGATAACTTGAATCTTTTGTTCCTAAGAAGACAAAAATTCTAACGACCAAGCAAAGTAGATATGGTACAGGGTATTGTCTGTGTGGATCTTCTTTTTTATTTATTACTCTTGTATGGAAATCAAGAAAACAAGAGGCAGTGCAGATGAGAATCTCAAATGCAGGGGAGCAAAATAAAAAGGGGAAGAGAACCGATTCTTTTCTGAAATTCAGGGCCATCCCTTTAAATCTCTGCTTTTAACAAAGTTAATTGAGGTACCTCTAATCTTGTCAAAAAAAAAAAAAATGATGGAATAATTATTAACCATTGATCAAACCGAGCAAATCTTATTGAGTAAGGATGAAGATAGGGGCGAAGTGGTCCTTGATAATCCGCGTCCTTCCACTGTTTCCAGCCAATCAAATAATATTTGACGTTTTTCATGAGGTACATGTGTTTTCTTTTCTTTTATATATGTTCTGGGGACAAATAATTCAAAAAGGTTGACAATTGCACATCTTCACACGTGTTTTTGCTGATGAAACCAAACCCCCTGTAGTGCCCGTGACCGGATCTACCGCACCATTTCTTAACTACCCTCCTTAAACCCACATTATTATCTGCTTTGCCCTTTAATCACTTCCGTCTATCTGCCCATAACTCAAAACGTGGGCTTGAAAATGCTCCCATGTGCACCCTTTTCTTTTCTTTATTAAATAATTTCCTTGTCTGAAAATTGAAGCAAATGGATAACTGCTGAAACATATGCCCCAAATGAGGGGGGCCACCACCATTAAAGCTTGCTTCAAACTTTTGCTCTCTATTTTGCCTTATTATCCCATCGCCTACGCAGCTTTGCAGTCCACATCTTAAGGCCCCATTTCTTGAATATTATTTATTACTTTGAAATATTCTTTACTTCACCTTTTAGGACAGGTGAAGTTTTGATGTATCCTTCAATTTAAAAAAAAAAAAAAAGATTACATAAATCAGAAATGGGAATAAATGTAAAATTGGATGAGTTTTGTAGGGCAGAAATAGGGGGTCAAACACGATGCCTATTGGCCCCTCAACAGCTGTTGGGACAATTCTTACGAGGTGTTCAAACAAATTATGAAAAAATTGACATTAACACGTAAAAGACTAGGACCCAACCCAAAACGCGGTGTTTTGTAAACCACACTTTTGGCAAAACTAGAATCACAGCAAAAATCCCCATTCCTCATCAATATGTTCCACTTTTATGTTTTCCAATTACCTACTTCCATTTTGAATGATACATGTATTTATTATTTTGTTATTTTATTGGGAGAAAATTGATTATTATAATTTCAAATTTTAATTTTAATTGGCTTTTAATACATTCGGACTTGATTGGCCGGCTGAGAGTTGCTATAGCTGAAAATGTGGGTTTTCCACAAACAAAGTGGGCCACCTCCATATCAATCGCGAGTGAAGCCCACTGCCGGTCTAGTAAATCGATATATAAAAAAATATATTTCATCATACCATTAAATTTAAATTAAAAATAAAAGATTTGAAATAAATAATTATACTTTTAAAATAATTATATTTAACAGAAGTTGATATGACTACATATTTAAAATTAATTAAAAAAGTTGTGCCATTTTTAAAATAAAATTATTACTTGACCTGAATATAACTCTAAGCATAAATTATAGAAAAAAAAATTATGATAATTATAATTATAGTTTAAATTAAAATTATTACTTAAAATATTTGATTCCGTATGTGACGTTCTTTAGACTCCACAAGTGAATTAAAAATATGACAATCGTCACATTTATTTATATATTTAGTGTTTTTTACTATATAAAACAACCTAAACCTGCTTGTGGTGAAGTCCAAAAAACTCCACGACATGTTGTGAAGTCATCTAATCTTCGGTCAACTAAAACCAATCAATAGAGGCCAGTATTTGACACAATTAGAGAAAAGTACACTCAACTGACAGTGGCAAAGGATCTGCAATATGTTAACCAAGCTTAAACCATTTACAAAATGTTCCACCTGCATAGAATGGGCATGTAGAATAAAATTAAAGACGAAACAATGTTGAATCCATACTTACAAGCTAAAACGATTTAGTGTTTATCACCTAATACAACGGAATAGAAGACCTGAGCTACCAAAACAGCATCCATTCCCATTAGCTATACATTGCTATCAATCATGTTTACCTCTGCACCAGCGGGTATTGTTGAAGTCTCACCATTTTGATTCCCATTCACAGCTTTTTCGATTTTTCTATTACGGCAGAACTTGGAAATATGCCCCTTCTTCCCACAATAGTTACATTGTATGGGCTTACCATGCATTTCTAATTCTCGCCTTTTCCAGGGCACACCTGTTTTCTTTATATCTCTTATCCTTGGCCCAAGATTGTTGGGTGGATCAAAGTTTGCAGACTTCGAATGCTCTGCTTGTTTGACTCGGTTACGAGACGACTCCTCAACTCTTATTCGTTCCATCAACATCCAGAAAGGAAGGTGTTCCTCACGCATCAACTTAACACAGAAGTCTTTCCAGGATGGTGGTAGCTTGGAAATGATGGTGCTAACATGAAAATTCTCATCAACCATTATTCCAGTTGCGACAATAGAATCAGCTATGTTGTTGAGTTCTTGCATTTGCTCAACAATTGGTCTTTCATCAACAATTTGAAATTCAATGTACTTTCTAACTTGAGCTCTCTTTGTTCCAAATTCCTCGTAAACATAGACTAATTTTAGCTCTTCCCACAGCTCTTTAGCAGTCTTGGCTTTCTTTGAGAATTGATAATACAGGTTATCAGATAAAGCGTTCAAAATGCAGTGGTGACACAGGTAGTCATCATTCATCCACTTTTTTTCAGCAACTTTGGCTTGAGCCAGTTCTTCACTGGTTGCTTCAGAACTAATATTGAGACTAGGGCATGGATCAGTAAGCACATACGCAATCTGCAATTGCTTTAAGAAAAGTTCCATGTGTTCTGCCCAGCAATGGTAATTCTTTCCATCGAAACGAGTGGTTTCAATTGGGGGAAATTCATGAGAAAAAGCTGTCCCTGAGTTAGACACATCTCTGTTATGTTGATGATCAAGTTTGTCTCTGCATATATTTATCAAGGCTCTGAAGTCAGTACATCATTACCCAAATGGCTATCAAGCTAAACAATATTTGAGAGAGAGTTAAATCTGCATGCAAGAGCAAGGACCCTGCAAACCTAGACTTAGGCAACTCTACATTTACCGTAGTTATAGGCACTACTGGAAACTTCCTGTATATCATTGACAGCCTAGGTAACAATAAAGAAACTGCCATAACGCTAAGCTCAAGACTGAAAATGGATTCCCACCTTAGTTTTGATTGCATCTTAGTGATAGCTTCATCAATTGCAGGGAAACTATTCTTTAAAGTTGACCAGGTTTCACTTACCAAGCTAACTCCTGCAGTGGGAAAAAAAGGAAATGTATGTTGAGAGAAAAGTGTTTGGTCCCAATACAGAATATAGCAATGACAAAACAAACAGCTATGGCAACAGGAGAAACACGAAATAATAAAAAATCCATGAGACATTAAGATGAGCAATCAGTTGGTAGATGGTAGATGTTCAAAATATCAATACAATCAGTAAAATGATAATGGAGTAAGTAACAAGAATCAATTTTTCTTATCCACCTAGACTCGGGAGTCGCTATAAACGACAACACCAAACAACTACAGCTCTTCTTTTCCATGACGTGCATTTATTATTTGAATGAAAACAAAAATAGATATTGGAAGAAAAGAAACGAAGGTAGGGGGAGAGGACATATATCATTACCTCTTGCAGATGGGAGCTCTTTTCCATTTTCAACATAGAACTCTCTAATGGATACATAACTTTTTCCTCTAAAATCATGAACAACCACATTCGTCTTGTCTGCTAGCTGAATAAAAAATAAGAAATCTTCAACAAAAGCAAGGATTCAGTAAATGAAAACCAAGTTACAACGTGGATTTTTTTTATTTTTTATCAGATACAATATGGGTTCTGTACAGCTCTGCTTACCTGTTACTGTATGTCCCTCCAACAACAAAAGTTTAAGGGACACTAAACTATAATTAATACACTGAAAAAAACTTCAACAATAGAAGTTCAAGCTTTAATGAATAAGCAGAGGCAGATAGCTGAGATTGTAAAAACATTTATTTATTATCAATTTCAGTTGCCAAACAACGAAGTATATATATATCTCCATATTACTAGTCTATTAAAAAAAAACTTTTCTTCTATTTCCAAAGTATTTCAACAATTAATCAACCCAAAGGAAAGTGAAGAATTCGAACCTTACAAATAATGCGACCTCCGTCCCCCTCAATTTCTTTCTTAACCTTAACAGCTTCTTTAGCCTCCTCTTCCACGGGCTTAGAATTGGGTTGTTTTCCATCCACATTTTCTTCGACAGTGGAGAGAAGAAAAGACTCCACTAATCCTCTAATAAATTTTCTGTGACTAAAATCAGAAAGGTCGATTCCAAGCCGCTCAGAGGCCGTGACTCGGACTTTAAACTCAGTCATCTCTTCCATATCGGCTTTGCTCAGTATATCCTTCACCGTTTCCTCGATCTTTTGCCGAGTTTCTTGTTCCATATTATGTTGGGATGGGAGGGGGGGGGGGGGAAAGGAAAATGAGATAATGCCAGAATGAGATAAATAGAGAAAGTAAGGTATTTGGATGTTGTTCAGGAAAGATTAATTTAGGGGTTCCAGTAGGGTGCACAGCGGAGAAGAGTGGTAAGTTAGGGATATGATCTCTCTCCGGGAAAGGAAAAAGAGTAACAGATAAAAAATAGGTTCCACCGAGATTTGAACTCGGGTTACTGGATTCAGAGTCCAATGTCCTGACCGCTAGACCATGGAACCATCTTGTTACACTTTTTTTTAGTACCTATATATTTACATTACACTCATCCACAACTTTTTAGGCATTAAACTTAAGACTAATGAAGATTTATTTATATGCATGTTTATCATTCTACCTATTTTAATTCATTTGTTAATTTTTTTTTATCAATTTTATTGTAATATCAAGTTTTCAAAATCTATTATTCATTTGGAGGATTTATTATATGTATCTTTATCATTCTACCTAATTTAATTCAATTGTTAATTTTTTTTTTTAAATTTTATTTTAATATATATTAAAATTTATCCTTGATATTAAAATTATATTAATAAAAACATTAATAATTGAGTTATAGGTGAAATGGTAAAATGTTTATGATTAAACATAGATTTAGGTTCAATTATTAAGCATTGTATTTTTAGTTGTTTTATTTAAACATTTCGTATAAAATAAAAAAATATTAATATTAAAATATTTATTAAAAAAGGATTTTTAAGTAATTTATTAATATCAACCCACATCATAGATTTAACGTAAGATTGTAATATTAATTTATTAATAATAATTAAAATCATATAAACTAATTTGATTCATATAAAAAATATTATATTAGTTATCACGATTAAATTTTATACATTAATTAATTATTAAAAATAGATAAAAGCATGGTAACTGAGGTGATGAAAATAAAAATATAAGATTACATTAATTATCATTTAATTAGTGTTGTAATTATATACAAATTAAACTTAACACATAATATTATAAATAGCGTCTAGAATTTAGACACTTTTAATCAAATACAACATGAAAATGTCACTAAAAAGAGAACGAAGATTGATAGCATTAATTAATTAGATATGTATGGGGTGGGGGGAGAACTTGCTAAAAATGAGTGTTATTTCTTAAAAGAATTTCAAAGAGAACTATACCATTACATTGTTTAATGTGAAAGCTTCGATTTATTATAGTATTTATTTATTTATTTATTTTATTTTTGCTTTATAATATTTAATATTAATATTACTATTAATATAATGTTTATAATTTTATAACAAAATAGTTTTTTAATAATATACCGATTGAATTTATTAGAAATTAAAATAGAGAAACATTCCAAACGAAATTAAAATATAACCGAAAAATAACAAAAACAAGGAGAAACTAAAAAAAACTAGAAAACCAAACATCAGGCCAACAAAACATGTCCAGTGAGCTGCAACAACAGGGATAAGACGAAACACTGGAGAAAGAAAGCACAAAACAAAACTCTTTGTCTCTATCCATCTATACGCTTAAGAATCGAAGTAGGAGTGGTGAGCAAAACAGACAATCTTAGATGCTGCTTCGCAAAACAAATCTGATTGCATCGGCAAATGAACCATAAAAGGGGATCAAACTACTAAAAGACCACCGATAACCGCGAATCGGAGCCGAGCGTTGTGAGAAAACTATCCATGAACGCAAATCTACCACAAAGGTAGACGAAAACGTACCATAAAGAAGAAGCGTACCACAAGGCAGAGGAAAAGCATGCCACAAAGGTAAATAAAAATTAGAAGAAAACTAAAATATAAAAAAATTAAGAGGAAAAAATATCGGCGGTTGACGATCAACATTAGAACTAACGTCGTCGCTGACTAATTAAGAATGAAAGAAAGAAATAGAACGACTTAGAGAAAAAGTTTAAAAACCCTAATTTTTGGTAAATTTCATAACAAAATAATTTACAATGATAAATCATTATTTATTGTTAAAAATTATTATTATTTTAGGTAATTTATAACTCCTAACTTGGCAATTACTTCACTGAATAATCTCTCTCTCTCTCTATATATATACTAAGTTGAAAAGAATTGAATTGAATTCCATGTGATAATTTGATAGTCAAGAGTGTTCATCGCTCTAAGTGTGATCTGGGTTTAAGTTTTGTTAATTGCGTTTATTTTTTGAGTTTTACCCTATTATTGAAAAAAAAATGAACTAACCAATTAACTTATGTAGTACTTTTTTTTTCATTTTAAATATTTTTTATTTCTTGAAAAGTTTTGATTGAATGAATTTATTTTGATAATAAAATTTACCACACTTATGAATAAGGAATTTAATTTTGTTAAATGGACTTTTAGGAATTAAATAAAAATTCAAAGATAAATTTGTTATGTAATTTTTTAAAATATAAATATATTTTATTATAGTATAAGTTGTTGTAAAAGTTATTTTACTATTATTTATGCTTTTCTATTATAAAAATTAATAAAATTTATCAATGAAATTTTCAATACCATAATAATGTTTTTTTTTGAAAAAAATTTACTGTAATATTTTAAATAGTATTTTTAACAGTAGTACTATTAAATAATCAATTATTTTTTTAATTTATTTAGTGAAAAGAGATAATTTTACATTTTTTTTGGTTTACGATAATTTTACATTTATATAACCTTATATAATAATTCTAAAATTGCAAGTTTGAAGTGGCATTATTTCGGAGAGAGTAATCAAATTCCAAGAAAATAAAAATTTAAATTAATTAGAGATTTTATAGTATAGTGTAACGTTGGAAATAATTATTAAAGTGTAAGAATGACATTTAGTGAACTATGGGTTTAGTGATAAATGATTAAGGCTCCATTTGTTTATATGTAAAAAAAATTTCGTAAAAATTTTTCAGTCTTTTCTCATATTTGTTGGGTTGAAATTGATTTTTCATTGTAAAATATTTTACAAAAACACGGAAAACAGAGCTTTTTTGTCATATGGATGAAAATGTTGAATCCATGGCTGCACGCCCTCGTCGCCTTGAAATAGTGAGGCCTGATCAAACTTTTTTTGTAGACGAATTTCTGTTTGTATTCAATGTTCTGGAATAACGAGGTTGTGAAAAGCTTGTTTGACTTTTAAGGAGCTTTCGATTTGATTTGAGTTTGAATTGGTGTGGATTTAAGAGCTGTTCAGCTGGTTTGATTGGTGATTTTGTTTGTCTAACACAAGAGAAGCATATATAAACCAAGTAAACTTAATGCTTAATGTTTCACTCCATGCAAATATATGATAGAAAGCTTTCAATTGTTATACTTTTCTCAATTTGTATAATGCACCATTTCAGTATGCTTAAGTAGAGTAAGTGATCAGATTTATTCCAGTTACAAGAATGCAATGTGTTAATACAAATATTAACAAATTGACTGCAATCTTATACTTTAGATCCCATGTCCTAGCCATTATTCACTTCAACTTATGCCAATCTATGATGTCTGTAAGAAAGCTAAACTAGGGAGAAGAGACTCTTTGAAAAATAGTCTCCATAGAGTGTGGATGCCTATTTGTTCTTCATTTGCCCACTGGATCATCAAAGTTTGACCTGACAATGGCACTATGGATCTCCTTCTATTGATTGGATGTTCTATTGTCAAATGGCCTTGTCATATATATATAATTTTATAGCAGTAAAATAAACTCAATAAAAAACAAAAGATAAAAAGTCAAGAAAATATCAAATATATGTTTGGTTTTATTGAAAACAATTTTTCTGAAATATTTTCAGGAAATTTGCCATACAATAGAAAATATTTTACACAGATTCATCCAAACGCAAGAAAATATTAACTTTTTCAGAAAAGTAAGTCATTTTCCGAAAACCATTTTCAGTGAAACAAACGGAGCTTAAGTGCAAATTTTCCATTAAAAAGTTTAACAAGTATCCATAACCCCTCTTCAAGTAAAAAACTAAATTATTAACAATTGGTTAAAATATTTTTTTAACAATTTCATTATAAGTTAGGATCATATCTATTTTTTTTAAATATTAGCTTTGAAACTATCCTTAACCCCTCCTCAACTCATAAATAGGAGGATGATGTGTTTCAACACACTAGAACCGACGTCCTTGTGCATTATAACAATACTCATGCCAATTAAACTAAGACTCAAGCAACAAAACAAAATTATTTAAATTTAGAAAGATAATATTTTTTTATTATGCCAAATTATTAATAATTGCATTTCTTGTTATGTCTATTGGATATATTATAAATATGTATACAACTTTCACTTCGATATGAATTCATCTGTGATTGTTTTATTTTGGTAAAGAAATTTCTCCAATCTCTCTTAATATTGATATTGAGCAAATTGATCATTCTAAAAAAAAATTTGAAGCAATTTAATTCCTATCAATTTTGAAAATGAGTAATTAAGGACAGTTAGTCTCAACGTTAATGTTTTTTGTCAATTGTACGTAATTTTGATTGGTAAAGTAACAAATTGAGATCTCAAAGTTTGGACATTTCATCAATGTGGTCTCAATTTAACAAATTTAACTTGCAACATTTGTGTAAATGTTGAGGCTAAATTTGTTAATTTTTTTGGAATCAAGATCAAATTGACAAAACATGTAAAATTAAGAGGTAAATTTGTTATTATATCAATAAAAATACGTATAATTAACTAAAGACATTAACACCATTATTAATCATCATAGTTATTCACTTTCAATTTAATAAAAATTAAATTACTCTATTTTTTAAAAGGATTAGGGGATTATAAAGATTTTTTCTTTTATTTTTTATTATAATTTAATTATTTGTTGTTGTTTTTTAAAATACAATTTTCATTTAAATCTATCTCATATAATGCATAATTTATTGATTTTTTAATTAATTTTTTAATGGCCAAATTGATTCGATGGAACCTCTTTGTGAATAAATGGTAATCAAAATAGTCATGGAGGCCCCTAGAACTCAATGTCATGCTCCTTTGTCAACTTGCCCCAAGACCTATAAGATTTGTGACTATGTTGGCATTCAGGTAATATAGCGCTATTCACAAGGGTATGCCCTTAGGTGCGAATCCATAAATTCTTTTAATGAGTTTGTTATGTATTAATTTATAATTTTATTATTTTAAAAAAAATTAAATATAATTTTTTTATTTTTAACATATTAAAGTGTAATTTCATTATATATTAAATTATAATTTTTTTATTTATAAAAAATTTAATTGAAAATTTTTTATTTTGAGGAGTTAAGTATAATTTCATTATATATTAATTTATAGTTTTTCTATTTATAAGAAGATTGAATTGAAAATTTTTTATTTTTAAGGAGCCAAGGCCTTTCCCTATCCTTTCTCATAATATTATCTGAGAGATACAAGATTTTGAAATGTGATTAAGAAGATATTTATGGATAAACGCCGTTTATTGATCTGGTGGTCAAGAATGTTCATCGTCCCAAGTGTGACTTGGATTCGAGTTGTGCTTATCGTTGTTTGTAATTCACAAAAGAAAAAAGATTAGATTGTACTAGTGTATTGCATATATGATAACTTCAATTATATGTAGAATTTAGATGATCGATATTTCGAAGTGTATCTAATGGATAATGATAAAGAACATAGGTTAAATATTAAAGAGAGAATAATGCAATAAATATACACCAGAACAACTAGATAAAATTGCATATGAAATAATATTTTTATCGATAATCTTAATATCAACTATTTCTATAGACTAAGATAATAATATATATATATATATATATAATTTTTTAATTTTAATTTATTTAGAATTTATTTATATTATGTAAATATATAATTAATCTTTTATTTTCCAAACAAACCCTTTGTAACATTTACGAGAGAACGATGAAAAGAAGAAAAGAACCGAAATTAGGGTTCCTCTAGCGGATTTGGCAAATCACATCGCTTTCAGGACTTGCCTATTTGTTCGTACAAGTGCATTGAAATTCGAGCAGATGTTTATAAATTCTCAGCTTATTTTTGCCGCCTGTATACCATAAAACGCCTATCAACTTGTGAAAGAATCTCAAAGTAATCAGACTTTCGAATATTTCATCTAATGGCAATCTGAGCGAGAGGTTACAATATCTACCTACTTAGCCATGGACTCACCGTCAGGTCAACGCTGCAAGAGAAGCGCCGGTCTAGGTAAGTGGCGATGCAGCGAAATGGCGTTGCCTTCAAGCTCGTATTGCGAGAAGCACTTGCAAAGAAATAAACAGGCTCAGAAAAGAATTCGCGGAGATGGAGATAATAAGAGCCACTGTAAATCCCGCAAGTTAAAGAGAAGTCGCAGTGTGAGAGGTGAAATCAGCGGATTGGAAATGAACAAGAAGAAGAAGAGGAGAGAGGAGGAGTTGAGCGGTGGATCGGAAGAAGTGGACGAACTTGTCTTGACAGAGATGATGTCCAGGGAGCGCCAAACGGAAGAGAAAGATATCAAAGGGAGTAAGGTTGGTTCTCGAAATTCAGTGAAGGAGATAATGGATTTCGGTGAAGGAAAAGCTAATTCCCGTAAAAAACAAGCCTCCATTAAAGCTGTTAGGAATGGTGCCACTAGAGAGAAAAAATCTATCGAGAAGGTTATTTCAACATATATATACCATTTTAAATTTGAAATTGCTAGCGTACTTTAATTTTTGCTTCCACTTCATTCATATTTTACAACAGAAATGAGTACATTGGAGTTTCGTTATTTAAATGTAGTTTTGTGCATCAATAAATTGTATTGATGAAGCAGTAACTGATTTATATCCAATGTATTTGCATCATGTTCAAAATTGTTCTATATCTCAAAAGAATAACTTTTGCATTGCAGAATAAGACGAGTAAAAGCAAAGAATTTGGAAGTTTAATGTGTCATCAGTGCCAAAGGAACGATAAAAGCGGTGTTGTTTTTTGTTCCAGTTGTCAAAGGAAACGTTATTGTTACGAGTGTATTGAAAAGTGGTAAGTTTTGTGATACAGATTTTGACAAGACCATGCTTGAACATGCTTGGGGTTCTCATATTAGGCACTAGTTCCCTTTTGGGTACCTTTTTATATATGTAGTTGAATTGTTTGGGATGAAATAGGTATCCAGAGAAAACAAGGGATGAAGTTGAGGCTGTATGTCCATATTGTCGTGGAAATTGCAATTGTAAAGCTTGTTTGCGTGAAGTTTTGGTTGTCAAGGTAGAAGCCTCTAATTTCTTTCTCTATGTAATCTAACTGCCTAATATGGATGTCGTTTTTGCTTTCTTTTGTGGTTGTTATTCTTGTTTATTTTTTGTTCTTTGACAGGATATCTGCAAGGATATAGAGGCCAGTGTCAAATTGGAGTGGCTAAAATATTTGCTTCATAAAGCTCTCCCGGTTCTTAAGCATATATACATGGAGCAGAGCTCTGAAATAGAGATTGAAGCAGACATGCAAGGTAAAAAATGACACAAAGCACTTGTAAATGAAATTAGTTTATGTTCCTTATTCGTATGGCTTTTGTATGTTAGGATCTCAATTGACAGAAATTGATATAACAAGGTCTAAGTTGGACAAAAGCGAACGTTTGTATTGGTATGTTTTCAAACTTTTAAAAATAAATCCGTTGAGACTTAGTTATCAAATTTGAACTTAATCGAAGGAAATGTCCATTTTGTTGTATGACAGTGACAACTGCAATACATCAATTGTTAATTTTCACAGAAGCTGCTCCAAATGTTCTTATGATTTATGCTTAATCTGTTGTCAAGAGCTAAGAGAAGGCCTCCAACCTTGTGCTAATGAAGCAGAAACATCCAAGTTACAGCTAGTTGAAAGAGTTAGTTTTCAAACTATAGAGAAGGATGAAAAAAGTAATGCACCAAGGAGAAGACATGGATGGGAAAGCCAAGTGCATTCACCCGGTAATGATAAAGCTGTTACATCTTCTCATTTGCCTGATTGGCGAGCTAATGCTAATGGTAGCATTCCATGTCCTCCAAGTGACTATGGAGGTTGTGGTGCTTCTACACTTGAGTTGAGGCGTGTTTTTAAAGCTAACTGGGTAACTAAGCTGATAAATAATGCCGAGGACATTACCAGTCAATACAAGCCACCTGATGTTGATTTCTATATGGAATGTTCTTCATGCCAGCCAAATGCTTTAGATGGAAACATCAACAATAGTTCTAATGTGAGGCATGCAGCTAACAGGAAAGAGTGTTGTGATAACTACTTATTCTGCCCAAATGCTCTTGATATATCAGACGATGAAATTGAGCATTTTCAGAGGCATTGGATGAGGGGTGAACCTGTGATTGTCCGTAATGTTCTAGAGAAAACATCTGGTCTTAGTTGGGAACCCATGGTCATGTGGAGGGCTTTCAGAGAAACAGGTTCCAATGTAAAATTCAAAGAAGAGACTCGAAGCATAAGGGCTATTGATTGCTTAGACTGGTGTGAGGTGAGTTATTAGTTACGTAACCTCTAAGTTTTGTTGAATGTTTTAATTTCTGTAGATCTAACATGTTTATTAGTGTTGTCATGTAGGTCGAAATTAATATTCACCAATTTTTCATGGGCTACTTAGAGGGTCGTATGCACGACACTTGCTGGCCAGAAATGTTGAAATTGAAGGATTGGCCTTCATCAACCTTATTTGAAGAACGTTTGCCCAGGCATAATGCTGAATTTATTGCTGCACTCCCTTTCAGTGACTACGCTGATCCAAAATTTGGCTTTTTAAACCTTGCTGCACGGCTTCCAGAGGGATCATTGAAGCCAGATATGGGACCCAAGACATATATTGCATACGGATTCTCTGAAGAACTTGGTAGAGGCGATTCTGTGACAAAGTTGCATTGCGACATGTCTGATGCGGTATTGTTTCATCTACAACTTTCATCTTATGTGGCAAGACAATGATATCTAGCATTTTTCTCTGTAGACTTCAATTTTCTAATGTTTTGTAGATATGATTATAGGTAAATGTATTGACACACACAACTAAGGTGAAAATTGCTCCTTGGCAACGCAAAGAGATAGAAAGCATGCAGAACATGCATGCTGCTGAAGACATGCAAGAGCTATATGGGGGTGTCGATAAAGCTAAGGTTGGAATGGAAGAAAGATTATTGAAGACAACATATGGGGATAAGGTCCTTGTTACTTACTGCGCAAAGAATGAAAGCATGGAGCATGGGCACTTATTGTTGGAAGAGAAACACATAAAGGAAGGGAAATTGGATAACGAACAATCAAATGCTAATCCACCTGTTCCAGATTTCAGGAATCTAAGGATTGCAGGATTGAATGAAACAAAGCCTGGAATGGGGCATTCTATTCCCTCTGAAAATTGGAAAAACAATAGTATTGGGACAGAGTTGCGTCAAGTAAATGATTCAAATCATCGCGTTCTGGATTTTAATGAAAATGGTGTGACAAAATCATTAGGGTGTAATAATAACCCAGAAAAAGGCTCCTTTGAGGAAAATAGTGACAGAAAAATAACTTCAAATAAGCCGAAAGTTGAACCAAAGAAACGCTTTATGTCTAGCAGTGCAGATGAAAGGGATAACCTGTTCGTTGAAATTTTGAATAATAAATCAAGCATCTTGAAGCATAATGTGAAGGTAGAAGCAGAGTCATTTCCAGAAAATAATGACAAAGGGAGAACTGATAAAAAAATGGAAAATTTTGAAATGGAGAGCTCTTCATCAAGCAACATGGTAGATAAGGATTACTTGAAAACAAGAAGAATGGATCATAGTCTAAGATTGGAGAAAGAGGTCAAAATTATTTCAGGAAAGGACCAAATGGATGAAAATGTCTACTCTTCAGAGTTAAATGCTGCCATAGCAGAAAACGTGACTGTGAAGTTACACGAGCAAAGCGTAAACCTATCTAAAGGTGGAGGAAGCAATTTTTCTAATGGTGCGTATGTTTCTAAAAGAGATTTCTTTGTTGGAAAATTGACTATCTCTACTGATTATGCAATTTTTGATGTCAGTGCAGTGGTAACTGAGAGCGAAGGTTTAGCTGATTTGAGTGCATCCTACCTGGAAAAGATAAAATGTTCAAATGACATGGTGGTAACGAAGAAAGACAAATCTGGGGTTTCATTCTCTGGTGATTATGCAGTTAGTGGCCCTGTTTCGAAAGAATCAAACCAAGAGCCTGTCAAAGATATAGGAAATGATGATAACTCAGAACTGGTCAAAGGTGGTGCTGTCTGGGATATCTTTCGCAAGCAGGATGTTCCTAAAATCATTCAGTATTTGGAAAAGCACAAGAAGGAATTTCGCCATGTTAACAATCTTCCTGTAATTTCGGTGAGTACCCTTACTGCTACCGTTGAACTTTTAGTATGTTTTCTATTCTGGAGAGCTGAACTACTTTACACTGTGCTTTTCTCAGGTCATTCATCCCATTCATGATCAGACTCTTTTCTTAAATGAGAGGCATAAAAGGCAACTGAAAGAGGAATTTGGTAAGAATACTCTTTGTTTATCGGTCAATAGCTGCACTACAATGTTACATCATTCATACCGCAACAATGTCATTAATATTTGGTGTTGAATGCAGATGTGGAACCTTGGACATTTGAGCAATACCTTGGTGAGGCTGTTTTCATTCCTGCCGGATGCCCTCATCAAGTGAGAAATAGACAAGTAATCCCTTGGCTGCTAACAATCTTATGTGTAGAAGTCTTAAATTTCATCTTGCACTATTAATTCCATTAACTTCCTATTTTCTCTTTTACTAGTCTTGTATTAAGGTTGCACTGGATTTTGTTTCTCCCGACAACATTGAAGAATGCCTTCGATTAACTAATGAGTTCCGTAAGCTCCCAAAGAACCATAGAGCCAAGGAGGACAAGTTAGAGGTAAGAAATTTGAATTTAGTTTCTTTATTTGTTTGAATAGGTTTGAGTAGAATGCATTTGGTAGCCAGTTTTAATGATGTTATGCTTAACTTTCAAAAGCCTTTGAAATGGACATATTTAGCAGTCTCTCCTTCTTAAGTTAGGTTTTTATGTTGTAGGGTTACTTGGTAAAGTAAGTTAGGTTCAGGGTAGTTAGATGATAGAATTCTATATATGTTTATAGCTCTTTGTAATTAAGGTAAATGCATTTTCAGAATTAAAAAAATTTTTCCCATCCTCTTGCCTCAATCATCTCTTTTGCTTTCATTGTTCAATTCTGACATGGTATCAAAGCCTACTACCAAACACTCCGATTTACCTTCATATTTTCTTTGTTTTTCACTGTTCTTGATTGATATATTTTTCGGTTATATGATTTATATATTTTGATACTGTGATTTTATCAAATTTATTATTGTCTCTTTAAGTTTTTTTTTTCTTGGTTCAAATTGGAGTGTTGGGAACTTTGCAACAATTGTGAAAGAGCATGAATTCAGCAATGGAGGTTTTGCAGCTATATCTTTATTGATTCCAACCATTTGATGTTCTTTCATCTGTCAAATACACTAGGAAAGCTTCTTGTTTCGAACCAACTATTGAGGTTTGAGAATTACAAATGTTTGGAGGCATTAGTTGCGCTCTACATTGTTGGCAAAGAATAAATTGGGCTTTGATGATGGAGTTTGCCAAAAGGAATCTTATGATCCCATCTTTCATCCTTAATTGGAGCGCTGTAATGCCATTGTTCTTTCTTGGATTTTGAATGCAGTTTACAAAGAATTTTTAATAAGAATCGTCTTTGTATCAAGTGCTTCTATAGTTTGGCAAGATATTGAGAAAGGCAGGATAAGGTTGATGGTATTTTCTCCATCAAGAAATTCCTTCTCATGTGCAAGGCATCTTGTCAATCTTTATCTATTTTACTCCAATCATATTGTTATGGGTTGAATATGATGCATTAATGCTGCTTGTTCTCGTGACGCGTCAAGGAAAATATTCGACATGTTACTCAACAAAGGCTTTGATGTTTCTAAATGAAACCCATAACATTATTAGGATTAGCATTTTACTAATGCAGCCCTTGCCAACAATTAATCAAGCGTATTCTATGCTTGTCCAAGAAGAGTCACAAAGGAAACACTCTACAGCTTTCCAAAGCCATGTTTGCGCCTATTGCCTTGTAATCTTCGAATGCTCAACAAATAAGAAAAAGTTCAATGGCATAGTTAACGACGGTAAAGTTAAAGTGCACAAGAAAGAGAATTGTTACTAACTGATTGGATACCCATCAGATTTCAAATTTATAGAGAAAAGGTATCTAAGTTTATCATCCTCAACAAATCATGTTATTGCCTTGGAATCTTTAGATGGAAATGACGCTTTGACGTCTCAACAGCATAGTATCAAAAATTTCTGACAGGTATGGTTTCTGGATTCACCTCTATCAAAATATCATCCTTAGAATAGATCTTGGCACCTCTATCAAAACATCATCCTTAGAATGGATCTTGAACACACGGGCTACTAATCATATGATATCTGACTTTCAATGTTCAAACTCTCTAAATTTCTTGCTCTTCTTAATCAAGTTTTGTTCAATAGTCTAATGGTGAAGCAATTCCCATTACACATATTGCTTCTTAGGCTCTTCCTATTGATGATAATCTTACCAGCATTCTCTACATACCAGATTTTCATTACGATTTGCTTTCTATTTCAAAACGCACCCTAGATCTAAATTGCTTTGTTTCATTTGATCCTGATAAAGAATAAGGTCTGCCATATCAAAAGCATTCATATACTAAGTTAGCTTCTGTATCTTTTATTTTATTTTTTATAAAAATTAGAATCATCTCTTTGGCATAATGGATGTAGACATGCATCATTGTCAAAAATGAACTAAAGGTCTCTTTTCCAAAATAAAACCTTGAATAAAAATCATTAGCATAATGATAAATTTAGCTCTCAACATTTATCTTTTTTTTTTTCTTTTTTTTCATTATGATTTTATCTATTTTGGCAAAACCATCTTTATCCTCAACCAAATTTTAGTCAAATTATTATTTTTGTCTACTAGTTGGCTGAATATGTGACAATTCGTATGACAATCGAGATGTATTTTATTACTTATTTGAATAGTTTTTTAAAAAATATTTATGATTTTTTTTTGAATATTTTAATAATTTTTTAATTTTTATGAAGTATACATTATTTGTTGAGTGAATTGTCACGTCAATGCCATTAAAATTTTAAAAGTACAATCAGTTTTTTCTTTAAAAAAATGATTTGACTAAATTTTGAAATTTGAGGACCAAAGTGAAAAAAAAAAAGGGCCAAAATGACAAAAGTGAAAATGTTATCATTATGCCAAAATCATCTTAGTTAATATTTTGTTTGTCCTCTTGTTGTTTAATCTTTTCTACATTTTCCAATTAGCTAATCATGGAGACATTGTTTTTTCTCCTATTCACATTGTCTTGTGGGGTCCACATCGTCTATCTACCCATAAATGTCATAAATTGGTCTTAACCATTGTTGATGATCATACTAGGATTACATGGATACTCAAGAGTGATATAATTGGTTTATTTAAAATCATTTATTCTTATAGTTCCGCTTGTATTTAAATCGTTAAAATTGACAATAGTGATGAAAATTTTAATCTAGAAAGTAACCCTTATCTTATCTTGACATAATTCATCAAAGTTGTTGTGTTCATGATCCACGATATAATGAAGTGTTTGAATGAAAAGCATACACTTGTTAGAGGGTTGTTAAAACAGAGTGGGAATAAAAAGTGACTTGACAATTAAGTTTCTTAGAGAGTTTATTAATGAAAATCAAGTTATAAGGGCATTTTGAAGCATATAAAACTAATATTAAAGGCAAAGAGGAGACGGGTAAATTTTTTTGACACCTTTAGCCAAAGTTTTAAATCCATTAGCTAAGTTAACTATTGATCTGCTATAATTTGATATAGTAAATTAGATTTTTCCAGTATATTTAAAGAATTTATACTCAAGTAAAGTAGCGTATTTTTTGTAGTTTTTCGTAATTTTCAGATTTAAAGTTAATAAGTGTAAATGTCTCGTTTTTATTCATTTTGTGACCTAATTTGGATGATAGTGTTATTGGGAGGCCGTGTGGTTGAGTGGTGTAGTAACGTGTTGAAGGTTGAAAACGAGCGAAAATTAAACCAAAGAAAAGGCTATCGCGATATCCATACCTTGGAATCGCGATACATCCAACAGGTTTAAAGATTGGAGACCACCCTTAAGTGGTATCGTAATATCTACTTTGGGTATCATGATATCCACCCTCAAAGAAGACCCAAAGTTCGAAATTGACTAGGGCATTGAGACACCGATATCATGAGAGAGACAAAATTGGATAAAAAGGGTAGTCTTTGTCCACTCGATGCACCAATCACACAAGGCCTATGTAGGGGCAATTTTAGTAACAAAATTTCATCAGCATTAAGCCTAAAACAATCAATTTTGGCTGAATAGGAGAGACACATATTAGCTTAGTTTTTTAGCTATAGTTTCTCTAGGTTTTCCCTTAGTTTTTTTACAACTTTTCTAGGGGTTTTATTCTCTTCTTTTTTCTTAGTTTTAAAGTTTTTTTTTTTTTTGCACACTTACTTCTTGTTCTTAGTGTTCTTAGTATTAGTTAAGTTAGTTATCACTATAACTTAAGTTTATTTGCACTTTCAATCCCTATACCTTGATTGTAAGACATTTTTAGTTTTAGTTTAATGTATTTAAATTTTTTTTTACTTGAAATAAGCTGAAGTTTGTTCTTTTTATATTTATTGCTTTAAATTTTCTTATTGAATGCCTTTAGTTTCATGTTCTTTAAGTTTTTTTGCGTAAAAATCCAAACTTTTATATTTTTCTGAAGCTTTACTTAAATGGTTTCTTTTCTTTTCATTTTCGTGTCCATTATCTTTATTTTTAGCATGAGTAGCTAAACCTTAAAGGAGGTTGGTTGATTTAGATGTGGGTAAGTTGATTTTTTTGGACAAGGGACTAAATCATAATAAATTGGACTAAATCTAATAGATCTAAACACTTAGAATTGACGCTTCTAGAGAATACCTAGACAAGTGAAATCGAGAGGTAATCTTGTTGTGCACCAATTTATTAGTCTCGAACTAATTGGTGAGATCGAGAGATAAGTAGTCGTTAATCACATCGAAATCAACCACCCACCGTTAGTCATTTATTAGTTAATCTCTTAATTTTGTACTCTTTACAATTTGGTCCCTAAATTAGTATATTTAATTTTCTTGCAAAACTTTCTTGTTATGATTTGTTGTACTATAAAATAATATCAGTAGTCGTTTAGACTTTATAGTGTACGCTATTTATCACTCAATTGTATCTCTTTTGGATTCAATCCTTGAAATACTCTAGTATTTTATTGTAACAGTACAAATATTACAATTGACATGTACGTTTGTAGTAAAATCACGTTTTAAATTTATTTGATCAAATCATTTGTTTTATGCGTACGCGCGCTCGCAGGCAACTATAGTGAATGAAGCAAAAGAAGAGGGGTAAGAGTATAAAATTATGTTTATTACCAGAAATATGATCGAAAACATCAAAGTTAACTAAGGTCCATTTGAGGAAAAATGAGTTAGACCAGCAAAAGAATTACCCAATTGTTGTTTAAAAGCTTGATACACTGCTCATCATAACCTGATTTAGACAACGGGATAGATTAGGCTCATCCTTGTGTACGAGAAATTGGAAGAGGAGTAAGCCTATCTCCTTAAACTTGGGCTACATGCGCAATGGGCCGATTATTACAAGAGGGCCTTCCATATAAAGCCGAACAAGTGTCACATATGTGTCCATTTCTATCATAGTAGGTTCTATGAGGCTAAACCCTCTCCTTCTTCCTTTTTTACTATCGCCTTGTGGACCTGTATCCTAAACGGCTAGCATAGATGATTATGCCTCTCATCGGGCTTAAGTTAAGGAAATGCGACCTAGTCGAGCAGTCATCTCATCAGAAATATTGACACGCAGCAGCATAGTTATTTTACTTCTAAGTTGGGGTTAAAAGATATTTATCACCCTTCAACCTGAGGGAGAGCGTAGAGAATCAATTAATTTAAATAATACTTGAGTTAGTTAGTAAACAGGGATTGGTGTGGGATTCGATGTCTATAAAATAGAAAATTTTTCATTTAAGTTATTTAAAATTTTAAATTGATAAAAATGTTTCCTAAAAAATATATAAAAAAAAAATTGATTTAATCTTTTAAAAATTTATATATATATATATATGCTATTAAAACGATGAAATCATATACTTACTATTACAAAAATTACAATTTAATTTCAACCCCTACAAATTTTTTTTTTGGTTTTGCACCTATTAGTAAAAGAAGTTAGTTCCATGTTAACAGCTTTTTGTAAGGAAGGTAAATTCATTTTTCAGAATTAAAGGAAAAATCTCCAATCTTCTTAATCATTTCTTCTTGCACTCATCATTGAATTTTGACATGCATACAAAGTATCATCAACTGAATTGTCTAGAAGTTCAAAAAGAAGATGATTATAACGCACTGCAGTCATTATGGTGATCTGTCAAAATTAAAAACGTAGACAATGAATTGGCTTTAGAGATTGTATTAGACGAAAGTGAGTAATCATGTTGCAGATTTCAAGGGATTTTCTCATTTGCAGGTGAAAAAGATGGTGCTGTATGCTGTTAGTTCGAGTGTGAAAGAGGCCCAAAGTTTGATGACGTCGAATCAGGAGTAACCAGTAAGATATATCCAAACTTATTATGTTGTTAGTGCAGACTGTAAATATGCGATGGATGGGGTTGTTTTACTGGCCTTTTTAGCTCCTCAAGGTTGAAGATGTAAATTGCACCAATCGCCTTGTAAATGTTTTCTCGAGCAGAATGCTAATGGTTAGTAGACATGATAGAACAATAAAAATATTGGCCAGCTTTTTTGTTCTATCTGTATTTTGCAACGCCCTTCCCGCTCCATTTTAATTTCTTACATTTCTTCTCTCCCTCTCTCTCTCTTCATAAATTTAGATTTGGACTGAAATTCAACAATGATTACCTGACATATATAATGGAGTAAGTGTTGGAACCTGTCAAGTTAATTAAGTCGACTTCATGTATTGTACTGTATTGTATTGTATTGTAATTTTTGTAGTTAATTAAATTCGATTTGAAATATAAATTTTAAATTTTATTCAATTTTATTTATGTTTGATTTTAATATGTTTAAATTTATTCATATTAATTTTTTAAAAAAAATTTATATGACTTTTATTAATATTTAATGGTTTTATATAGACAATTTTTTTCAATATCACTAAATAATTTGTGCTGTATTAAAATTTTAAAAGTAAATAACCAAATGCGTATTTTAATATTTACTTTATAATTTTTTTTTATAATCATAGCATATTTATTTTTTTTATTACATATAAATTATATAATATAGATAAAAGTAAAAGAAGAATTTATTATAAATTTGAAAATGAAACTAGATCAAATCATTTAAGTATTGGGTGATGGGTTTAAAGGTGATTGACGATGAGGGGTTAATGGTGGTGATGAATGCATATGGTGGAGTATTCGGAAGGATAATGGTGAAAATGGTAATGGTAGCCGTGTGGGGCCTAATAGTTGCCGGTAGTTGATGCCAATGAAGTGGTCTGGTTTGATTGATGGTTGCCGGAAAATTAAGTTTTTCTTTTAAATTTCTTATTTCATAAATTTATTTCTTTAATTTTAAATTCCATGTCATTAGTTAACATAATAATAAAATAAATTATGGATTAATCAAACAACTCAGGAGTTAACGGCCCATTAGGGCCTCAATGGAAATGACAATTACAAGAGCTCAACTGATTGATTTTTAAATTTCAATTAAGAGACCTTTCAGCACTGATTTACGTAAAATTGTCAATTTAAAAAAAAATGACGACATTAAACCATTTTTTTTGAAAAATGACAGAAGTAGACGGATTTTACGAAAACGTCACTCGTTGAAAATGTTTTCGTAAAATTGGTTCAGTCTCGTAATTTTTTGAAGAAATGACTTAATCTTGTAATTTACTTTTATATTTTCGACATTTTTAGGAAATTCAGTCTTAAAAATAGGCTTTTTTTTTAAAATACTTTAGCAGAAAAAAAAAAAAAAAAACAGAACAGATGACTATATTAGCAATTACAGTTCGAACGGTGCGTTTGAGTTCCCGATTGTCTTTGACTCATTTCGCAAGCAGGTCTCAGTCTAGCCGTTACCTTACGTTCTCATAGTCGTAGATTCGAACTGACGGACACTCTCACTAGTCACTGCAATCTACAGAAAATTCAAGTTTTGTATTGCTCAACCTGTCTTCTTTCACCTTCAAATACTATAATTTCAGCTTTTTTTCACAAATTTTAAAACATAAAATATCGTCATTTTCTCCCTTCCCATCATTAACCCTAATTTGTTTGTGAAAATGCCTGAATAAGAACCTGCTTTCATTTGAGATTAAGATCCTAAAGCTGTATTGTTTTTGTTGCAGTCTTGATTATTGGCGTCATGTTTCTTCGTCGACTTGCTGTGATAGTTCCTCGCTCTACAAGGTTCTTCAGCAGTAAAGATAGCCTTGACCTTGCAAGCACCATAGCTGAACTCAATAAGGTATTGCTATTATGTGTTTATAAGAAGTAAGAGATATCCATTGTTTTCTTACTCTTTGTTTGTTCGTAATTAACATTTGCGGCAAGATGACAGTTATTGAACCGAAAGCATTAGGATTCGTTTGTTTTTTCTTTGATTTGATGAATCTAATTGAATCCGCGGTTCAATGCCTCTTTTTTTGTGTCACCATGACAAGTGCTATGCCTATTATCAAAATCCACTGCAAATACTTTGCTCTCAACGGAAACTAGAATGCAAGTGATTATGTCCAAATTTTGGTTTCAGGAAATGGAATCTGTATTTGGTGAACCTCCTCCAGATGGACTAGCCAATTCTGGAAATAGAAGCTGCATGGCTCAAGATGCCCACCATAACTCTCTTGTTATCGTGGGTTCTACTAATGATAAGTTTGCAGCTCAAGAACTTAGCTCTATATCTCATCATTTAGGTGAAAATACGCCTGGTCTGACCCATGTTGGCAGCACAGGGAAAGCCCAAATGGTAGATGTCTCACCTAAAGAAAATAGTAGCAGAACTGCTATTGCTAGTTGTAAAGTAGTTTTGGGGAAAAAGGTGTTTGATTTGGTCTTGGCCAACCAGATGGCTAAGGGGGATGTTCTTACTGTGGCAAAAATTGCTGGCATAAATGGGGCGAAGCACACCAGCACTCTCATCCCTCTATGCCACAACATCACTTTGGCTCATGTTCGTGTTGACCTAAGACTCAATCCTGAGGATTTTAGTGTTGAAATAGAAGGAGAAGCAGCTAGCACAGGTAAAACTGGGGTTGAGATGGAAGCAATAACAGCTGTGAGTATAGCGGGAGTAACTGTGTATGACATGTGCAAGGCCACTTCGAAAGATATCCAGGTCACAGATATACGACTTGAGCGTAAAACTGGTGGGAAGACTGGATACTGGTGCAGGGAGGAATAAGATTTTGAGACAGGGCTGCTAAAATGTTATGGGTATTAGTATTTTAGTAGATATTTGCATTTTTTTATCAGAATGGTAGTATTCTCTGCTCTTTTAAACATGAAACTTGGTGGCTTATTTCATGTTTTCATTAAATTTACAATAAAAGGAGGCATAATGTATAACCTATATGCATTTTAAACTAATCTTACTCATGCTATTTTGTGGACCTTTTAATTCTCAAAATGTATACCTTTTCTACACAATATTCCTAAAGTTTTAAGCACACATATATCTATTTGGTAAAAAGATTCAAATGTTGTTCCTTTTCTGAAGGCTATTAAGTGGAATGTACTGATTTGTGTGGCTATAGAAGGAATAAAGTAAATAGAGATAGGGATGTTAGAGTTGAGCCTATTGAGATTTGCAACTCTTAGGAGGCTTACCAAGTGGAAACCATAAATCTCTATATTTACAAGAGGTAGAAAGTTGTTGAGGGCAAAGACCCTATGTGACTGGTCTGGAAACAGCAACAAATGTGAGGAACAAACTCTTAACAGGTACAACTATTCAAGGTATATCCAGTCATTTAATTCTAGGGATTATTTTATAGTTTACAAGTTCCCTGCAATATGTAAGTGTATTTAAATTTAACAGTGAAAGCAAAATTATTGTCAGAATTAGCCTTTAACTATTGAATAACTCTCAACTACGGATTAATACTATAATAATTATAACTCAAATGGACTACCTTTTCTTTCTCTTGGGTTTACTGGGAGCCAAGTTTGTAAATCACTTTTCCCATTTTAATTGGCAGATTGCTTTGCTTAGTTGTTGAATCTAAAGAGTTTGCTTTAATTATTTAGTTTCTTCACCTTGAAGTTTACTTAAGGATGTCATTGGATAGCATTATACACTATCATTCATTCCCCCCATTCCCCTGCCTTGCAAGGTAGCGAGCAAAGGTGAAATCCAAAGCCCTTACAGCTTTTACATGATGCTTTGTTTAGATATTTTTTTCTTAGCAACTATTATCTGATTTTTTCTTAAAAAACTAGGATCGACTTTTCATGGCATCAGTATGTTATATTTAGTCACAACTGGTTGAAATGGATGACAATGACATCATGGACAATGAGCATGGGCAATGTTGTTTAGTTTTATGCTGGGAAAAACTAAGATATGCCCCATGATTTGCCCTAATAATAATGTCTGTGTTATGCAATTTCTTATTGGGTCTCCTCAACTTTTGTATTATTTTCAGGTTATCGTCTTTTCTTTTCTTTTTGGCTTTTTAGAACCCCACACGGTTACAATTTGTGCAAGGGAAAAAAGTTAGTGCTTTCTCATGATATTGTGCTAAACCCACATTCCAATGAATTTTTTTGTTTCTTATGAAACAATGTGTGTCCTTTAAATTAGTTGTGGGTTTCTTTATCCTTCTCTTCTCTCCTCCCACCCCCTTTTCGATTCATTAAATTCTTTTTTCTACTGTAATATGTCTATCTGCTAATGCTTTCCCTTTTGTTAGTTATACTCGGTGTAAATTTATGTCAGTTACCAAGTTGTCTCTTCATGTTGCATCCATTCTATTGTTTATAATGTAAATACAGTGGTTGCCTAATGACTTCAAGTTATTCAAGTAAATCTGACAAAAGGCCAAGTGCTAAAACTCCTTAAATTTTCTCCTAATTCACATTTATTTGCCACCCGATTCAAACAGAAATGGATATGCAACAGCATGTTATATGTTGTAGAAATCAGTGCGGTATGGTGAAAACATGCACACATTATTCTTGAAGATAAAGTGATGTGCATTTATTAGACATAGCTGCCATTCTGCTACTAGTTTTGCAGCCTATTCAGGCATTTATTTTCTTAATCCTCTACTTGTCACATTAAGTTTTGATAAATATGTATCCTCCGTTTTACTGGCTAGATTTATAGCTTCATCTACTAGAGAATCCAATGACTTGTTTAATTTCTCTTCTTACAAGGTTTTTGCTGTTTGTTTGAAAAACAATATGCCTATGAAACTTGCATGTTCCTTCCTCATGCTTTAGTTCTAGGACTCTTGATTAATCTTTGGGAGCACCATTTTTATGTTCAAAAACTAATTACGTGGTATTAAGCTTTCTCCTTCGCTTTATGGGAAATATGGCTGCTACGTAACTGCATTGTTTTCAAAATCAGATACCCACGACTGGAAACTGTCCGACAGAGTGCATTAGGAGGGGTTATAATTCTTTGCTTTCTCACCTGCTAAATCAGATACCCACATTCAGCCGTGATGGTTAAAATGGCAACCCCCCCTCCTCCCACACACACATAAGGATGGAAGAAGTTGAATGCAGATGACGTGTGGCATTACGGGGAAGGCAAGTACGGGAGCACTTATAAGAGGTTCATGAGGGAAACTGGATTAAGGGTTGTTTCTGACACATCCCTAAGGACAGTAGTATCAAGGCGGAATTGTGGGTTTAAGTTGGCAATTGATTTGAACATCACTCATCTTGAAGCTGAAGTTGATGCTATAATTGATTTGAAAGGCCCAAGCACAAGCTTGCTTTGCCATGGCATTGGCTGCTGCTATGCTACTCACTGTGTAGAGTATACCATGTATGATTAAATCAACCAATCAGCTAAGGTAAAAGTGAAAGTTGCATGAAGCTGGTAGCTATGGTCCACTGGGAGGTATTTGATTTATTGCCCATTTACCTTCCACACTAACTGCTTTTTTGATACGACAAACCCAGACCTATGCCAGCATAGCCGTAGCCCCCTACAGGACCAAACCAACAGCAACTTCATCTGTAATGGGGGGTTTTTAATATAAATCACCCGAAAAAAAAATATTTACACAAATAATCCAAGTTTAATAATATTTACTTAAATAATTTAAAATGAAAAGTAAAAATTGAAAAGGTCACTCCATAGTTGATACCTCATAGATTTTCATTTTAATCATTAGTGTTAGCCATAAAAAATGAACTTTTTGAGTGTGTCATTTTATGGTCGATATTTTTGTATTTTTTTAATTCGATATTATATTAATATACGAAAATATCAAATTTTAAAAAAAAAAATTGAGTCTTTGACATCTCATGATCGACATTACTTTTTTTACGTTAAAAAAATATTTTTTGAGTGTTTGTCAAGTCATAATCGATACACAGAAAATAAGAATAAAAAATTATTTTTTTGGGTGTCTGTCAAGTTATTATCAAAACACTTTTTTTTCAAGTCTTAAAAATATTTTTTGGGTGTTTTTCAAATCATGGCCTAAAACCAAAAAAATACGAATAAAATTTTTTTTTTTGGATGTTTGTCATCTAATAGCTTACACCACTTTTTCGAGATTTTAAAATATTTTTTTGGGTGTTTGTCTTCTAATGGTTTACACCACCTTTTTCAGATTTAAAAATATTTTTTGAGTGTTTGTCATCCAATGACCTATATCACTTTTTTTAGATTTAAAAATATTTTTTGGGTGTTTGGCAAGTAATGGCCAACACCCAAAAAATATGAATAAAAAAATAATTTTTTGTGTGTTTGGCATCCAATGATCGACACTATTTTTTCCTGATTTAAAAATATTTTTTAGGTGTTTGGCAAGCAATAGTCGACACCCAAAAATACGAATAAAAAAATAATTTTTTGAGTGTTTGGCTTCTAATGGCTGACACTACATTTTTCAAATTTAAAAATATTTGTTTGGGTGTTGAGACACCAGAGGCCGGACCGAGTAACTATGTAGCGCCTCAAGAAGGTGCATGGTCTCATCGACCTCAAAAGAACTCGAACCATTACATGCAAGCGTCGGGGACGTCGCAAGGATCAAGACAATATTGATTGTTTTTTGTTCAATTTTTAACTTTAATTTGTAATTATTATTTTTTTAATATATTTTTATTTTTCGATAATAATTATTTGTGCACATCTCACAACAAAATATTTAATAAAATATTTATATAATTCGAATATATATTAATACATGAAAATACGAACATTGTTGAATATTAATACATAAAAAATTAAATTTAGAAATACAATAAATTACAAATAATTGAAAATATTAATACACGAAATGTGGTATCGGTCATTGGGTGTCAACTCAAAAATTATTTTTTTTGACGGTTGGTCATTGCTTGCCAAACACAAAAAAGAAAATTTAAATCTCAAAAAATGGTGTAGGTCATTGGGTGCCAAACATTTAAAATATATTTTTAAATCTGAGAAAGATGGTGTAGATCATTGGATGCTAAACACCCGAAAAATATTTTTTTATTCGTATTTTTTAAGAATCGATCATGACTTGATAAACATCAAAAAAAATATTTTGGAGATCTGAAAAAGAAGTGTCGGTCATGACTTAACAAACAAAAATTAATTAATTTTTTATTCGTATTTTTTAAATGTCGACCATGACTTGATAAATATCCAAAAAGATATTTTTTTAATGTAAATCGAGGGGTTTAGAAAGCCCAGCCATGTGCCTAGAGGAGCATTTATGTAATTCCCCTTCCACATTACTTCTTCTGTGAGCTGATTAGAAATTCAATTAATTAGTTAATCAATAAGGCGGTTCTGAATTCCAAGACTGAGATCATGGAAGGACATGTTTGCGGTTGCCATTTTCATTTGCAAAAAATAAAAATAAAACCAAAGTATGTCTGTGGGAAGTCAGACCAAAAACGAGATTAATCTTATCGAGATCCTTTACAGATTTGATCATGTCCGTTTTATATGTCGATCTAAATCTCACCACGAACAATAAGCCACGTTACCAAGATTAGACCATTATTTATATTTTATACCAAGTTCCACATGCCTGTGTTGTATACCAGTCTCTTAACCACAATGATCAAAGATCTGAATTCTTAATTATTATGCTTCTCCAAATCCAGAACAAAGTGTTCAGTTTTTCATGCAGCCGTGCGCCGTGCCTGTCGAAAAAGTGTTCTACTTTATTTATTATATTATATTATATGGTACAGCTTAGTGCCAAAGTTGATGACATGAACCTACACAACGCATGTGCTGCAAAATGCAGTGGCCCCCCTACGTAATCACTTTCAACCTCCATTTGGATTTATTTAATACTATCTAGTAAAAGTTTTTATTCAATTTTTTTTTTAATTTAATATTTATTTATTTATTTATATTTCAAATGACACATGTGTTGAAATTTTACCAAATGATAGTCCATTTATATGAGGTTGTTGAAGAAGCAAGATGGGATATTTATTTCACACCCAATGTTTTAAAACATGTGGTAATTCATCCATGTTGTTTTTATATAGTAAATCCGAGTCATCTTCTATCTGCAATTGATTATATATATACATATTCTTAATAAAATCTATATAAATATATTAATATAAAAGTTTTGACTAAATTTGATCCAAATAGATACTATCGATTTAATATTAAAAATGAATACTATAATTTGATATTTAAAAATGTAATATTTATATATTTTTTTTGAAACTTTATATTGAAGTGCGTAAATTCTAGCCGCTAAACTGCATTTGGCAAATGGGTGTTGTGGCAAGTAACCAAAGCAAAAGCCAGTAATCTAAGGCACGTGTCACTTCTTATAAGAATCTTGTAACGTTGTCAATAGACTGGATACTTTTGTACACAAGTACGAATTACGAATACAACAAAAAAAAAAGAGGTTTAGTACATTAAAAACCGATTTCCGAAATTATTTACAAAAATAGATTATTTTGAAAAATATTTATGAGTATAGGTCAAAAATATAAAAATACGTCTACGTGACATTGTTTTTAAGAAATAAAAAAAAAAATTCATTGTTAGGCAAAAGCACGTTAACGTGAAAGCATTTTTAAAAAAAACGCACATGTAAACACGCTTTTGCCTGTATTTTCCTAACGGACGGCTTCTCCCAATGATTTTTCAAAAAAAAACACGGGCAAAAGCACGCTCACGTGGACGCTTTTTTATAAAACGCTTCTACATCAACATTTTTTTATAAAATATTTTCACGTCAACGCGCTTTTATCTGACACAAAAAAGAGCTTATATGGGAGCGTATTTCTAATTTATTCCCTGAAAACGACTCCATGTAAACGCATTTGTGTTTTTAGCCCATATTCATAATTATTTTTTAGAATAGCTTATTTTCGTAAATAATTTCAAAAATAAACTTTTAAAATTTGGGAGAAAAAACTAATTAAAACAAATAATAAGATATATATATAATGAGAAAAAGATTTAACACAAATATGATTTAAATATGCTAAACTGGAAATTAGCTTAAGAGAAGAATTTAAAGGTTAGTTTAACATTGTTTTTGAAAAGTTTGATTTAAGATTTAAGTGTTTAATATAATTATTAAAAAATATTTTTAAAAAATAAAATATTTATTTTAAACATGTGTTACAAAATAATAAAATAAAACATTTAAATAATATTTAAATTAGTTAATATTATGTTATTTTAGTAAGAATATAAAAATAATTTATTATATTTTTTTATTAATATTTTAATATATATATATATATAATATAAATTTTAAATATCTTTTAAACAATTAATAAAAAAAATATCATTTATTAGAGGATAAAAACGTAATTGAATTATGAAAAAAAAATTTGAGATAAAAAAATTAAAAACTTAAATCTCTTATGAAAAAATATTTTTAAAAATTTAAAAATTTCCTTTAAAAATATTTTCTTTTACGTCAAAAGTACTAAACAAAGCCTAAGAATAGCAGAGAAGAGATGAGAAGATATGAAATCACGAAAAGAAGAGCATCGTGTCGTGGTGTTCATCAACAGGTAAAACAGACCTGGCCACAAGGGTAAAACAGACCTTTCAGTTTATTTCATTAAAGGGTATTTGTAATTATTGTCGTTCAACCAGAGCGTTCCCTGTCTTAATATTTAAATTCTCGCTGCCAACTCCATACTCGATTCTCTCACTCTCACTCTAATCGATGGAAGAAAAATCGAAAAACAGTCTACTCTTTTCCTCCTCCGTCCTCCTGCTCCTCTTTTCTCTCTCCGCCGCTGTTTCCAACCCTTTACAGCTGCAAACTTTACTTCTCCGCTCCCTTCCTTCTCCGCCCACTCTTTCATGGACAGACTCCGAACCCGGATCCGACTCCGACTCCTTGGTCGAAATATCCGAGCTCAACGCAGTAAGTTCTAACACTACACTGGAAATGCATTTAGAATTGCATCACCTAGATGCTTTTTCTTCGGAAGAGACTCCTGAGCGACTCTTCGACCTTCGACTGCAACGCGACGCACTGCGCGCCGAAACAATCTACTCTCTCGTTTCGAAAGCAGTTGCGCGTAATCGTCCACGCGCGCCTGGACGTCCTGGGTTCAGCAGTTCCATTATTTCCGGACTTGCTCAAGGTAGTGGGGAGTACTTCACGCGCTTAGGGGTCGGTACTCCTCCGAGGTATCTTTATATGGTGCTCGACACCGGCAGCGATGTGGTGTGGGTTCAGTGTTCACCATGTAAGAATTGCTACTCTCAATCTGACCCCATTTTTGACCCGACTAAATCCCGCTCTTTCTCTGGTATTCCTTGTGGGTCACCGCTTTGCCGTAGCTTAGATTCATCGGGATGTAATAAGCGCCGGATGTGTCTTTACCAAGTATCCTACGGCGACGGTTCGGTTACTTTCGGCGACTTCTCCACTGAAACACTAACGTTTAGGAGAACCAAAGTGGGACGTGTGGCGCTCGGTTGTGGTCACGACAATGAGGGCTTGTTTGTTGGTGCAGCTGGCTTGTTAGGCCTTGGACGGGGAAGATTATCATTCCCAACCCAAGCAGGACGCCGCTTCAACCGGAAGTTCTCTTACTGTTTGGTCGACAGGTCCGCTTCTTCGAAACCGTCCTCCATGATTTTTGGTGATGCGGCCATTCCCCGAACGGCCGTGTTCACTCCTCTGCTTACAAACCCTAAGCTCGACACTTTCTACTACGTTGAGCTGCTTGGGTTTAGCGTCGGTGGGACACGTGTCCGAGGGATCACGCCTTCTTTATTCAAAATGGATCCAGCTGGTAACGGAGGGGTCATTATCGACTCAGGCACGTCTGTCACCCGCTTGACCAGACCCGCTTACATCGCAATGAGGGATGCGTTCCGAATCGGGGCCTCGAATCTGAAGCGGGCGCCTGATTTCTCATTGTTCGATACATGCTTCGACCTGTCCGGCAAGACTTCCGTTAAGGTACCGACGGTTGTTCTACATTTTAGAGGAGCGGACGTGTCATTGCCGGCGACGAATTATTTGATTCCAGTAGACAGCAGCGGAACCTTTTGCTTTGCTTTCGCGGGTACCATGAGTGGTTTGTCCATAATTGGAAACATTCAGCAGCAGAGTTTCCGGGTGGCTTTTGATTCAGCGGGCTCTCGGATCGGGTTTGCTCCCCGTGGATGCGCTTAAACATGGGTATGGGTTTTTTTTATTATCTATTTTTATTAAGGTAAGGGATAAATCTCTTTCCCTGCCTCTATTTTAGGGTAAGAAGGGAAGAACAAAAACGATCTTCCATGGATTTGAATGTAAGACAGTAGGAGAGGGAGATGATAAAAGGCGGGTAGTTTGTTAGAAATAGCGAATCAACGTTGTTTTGCGGTTTTTCAGGTGTTATCAATCAATCATATTGTTCAAATATGAAGATCTATTTCTCGTTACTTTAAGATACGGGTAATGTAGTTTATTACCTGTTTAATTAATTATAACTTCAATTTCTAGAATATAAACAGCATAGAACCATAGTTATTGCCTGCATTTTCCTTTGTTTTTTCCATTTAAAATAATCGAAGCTAAGTTATTTCGTTTTGATACTCTGCAAAAATACAAAATGAATCGGAGCTTGGAGTGATGTGTGCTGAATTGGTAGCCATCCTGCCTGATACTGGAGGAGGACCAACCACAATCCAAAATCGATGGATCTCTTTCAAAGGACCGCTACTAAGTAGTTAGGCGCACTAACCTTCTTTCATAGATTGGGCTATTTATCAATTCTTCCTAACTTGTTACGGATTTATCCTTTTCCCAACAATTATGAAATCCAGAGAGAGATGGTGCCAAATATGTTAATTAGCACTTGAGTTCATGCACCAAAAGCAAGCATTTTTGGTGGCTCCCTCTGCCTTTTTGTTTTTCATCATATTTTTTCGGTTCATTACCGGGTTTTTTACCCAAATATTACAAAAAAAAAATTTAATGACCAAAATGATACCTCAAATTATTATTTATCAAAATGGTATGTTTAGTCAAGTGGAAAGACTTTAAGTGGCAGCATTAAGGGAATTTTTGACACGTGTTTTTTTTAATTATTATTATTATTTTTATATTATTAAAAAAATATTATTTTATTAGTTGAGGGATTTAAATTGGCGACACTTAGGGTTTTTTTTCAAAAAAATACGAGAAAAATACGATAAAAAAATATCTGATATCCAGTGGAGGAACACGAAGTGGGGGCATCAATGGAGGATTATTAAGTGGCGGCACTAAGGGGTGTTTTGCCACTTGGGAGCACTCTATTGTGCCGTGTGTGTGTGTTTGTGTGGGTTTTTTAAGGGGTGAAAATTAATTTGAGTGGTTGAAGATTTTTGGTAAGTGATAAAAATTAAATAAAATAATTTTTTTTGTTATAAAATAGGTGGGAAGGGGTAGAGCAACGAAAATTGAAGGAAAAAAGAAAGAAAAAAGAGAAAGAAAGAAAGAAGAAGGAGAAGAAGGGGAAGAAGAAGGAAGAATGAGAAGAAGGTAATGTGTTTATTTTTAAATTTAATTTTAAAATATTTTAATTTGTTAATTAGTAGTAGTAATGTGATTGATTTGTTATTATAATTTTATTTGTTTAATAGGTTGATTAAAAGTGTAAATTAAGAGGAGTGGAAGAAATGTAAGTTTAGTTAATATTTTAAGTATGAGTAATTTTAAAATATTTTAATTTGTTAGTTAATTTGATTATTTTAAGTTTTTTGTTTTCTTTAATTTAATTTTTAATTGATTTTTTATTTAATGTTGTTATAGTTGATGAGTAAATTAAGAGGAGAAGAAGAAATGTAAATTTGGTTATTATGTTAGTAGTAAGTGAAAAATATTGTTAATATTTATTGATTTAAAATTTAATAATGTTTAAATTTTGTTAGTTAGTAACTTTATTATACAAATCATAAGACTGTCTAATAAAATGTGAAAGAAAACTATTACAAGTATTTAATAAAATAAATAATATTTCATTTTTAAGTTATAATTAAAATTAGTTACAAGTATGAAATTAAAAATTTTATTATTTTATAAAAATAAGAGAGTTTTAATAATTCACAAAAAGTTAAACCTAGCTAATTAATTATCAAAATATAATATAAAAAATAATTAATTATCAAAATAATATCATCATCATATTATTTACTAAAATGGTACAAAATAAATATTATTTTTTATTTTGTACCATTTTAGTAAATAATGGTGTGTGGATATTATTTTGGTTTATAAATATATATTTTGTACAATTTTAGTAAATAACACATTTTGGTATTTAATTATTATTTTTGTAATATATTGGTAAACTTATGTATTGAACTAATTGATAATTTTTTTTCAAGTTGTAGAATGACTTCATTAATTAACTCGGAATGTTCTCACATAGCGAAATCAGTGAATGCAGATACACACCAAGCCAATATGAATGTAAAAAAATTATTATTCGTTCATTATGTCATTCACGATATTATTATTTGTTTACAAAATTAATTTTAGATACAAACCATTTTTGTAAATTAACAGGAATAGCTCGCATATCGTTCATTGAGGGCTCATGCACAGAGCCTTAAATTTCCCCCTCATGAACTTTTGCTTCCGTACTTGCGGGATGCCGGATTTGGATTAGCGGCATTGATTCAAAATTTTGAGTTAATATATTATTTAATCAGTGCATTGGTGGAGCGTTTGCGTCTGGAGACCCACATATTTCATCTGCCTTGTGGGGAGTGCACTGTGACATTGGAGGATGTTGCGGTCCAACTAAGGCTACCAATCAATGGTGTACCAGTCATCGATATTAGTTCGTTTCAAGAGTCGGCAATGATGTGCATCCAGTTACTAGGTTGCTTACCTAGTAATAACAATAACTTCACTTCGTCGTTATTTACATGGTTGAAGAGCAATTTTCAGCACTTACCCGAACACGCAACTGAAATGGAGGTTTCTTGGGCCGTTCGAGCTTATATTTTGCTAATGATAAGGGGC
The DNA here is from genome assembly GCA_039519145.1 of Kokia cookei. Lineage (NCBI taxonomy): Eukaryota > Viridiplantae > Streptophyta > Magnoliopsida > Malvales > Malvaceae > Kokia > Kokia cookei. Next base: position 2,793,044 of record CM076908.1, on the reverse strand, counting down.
ATACTCATGCCGGACGCAAATAACAATAAGATCCACTTGATGTATTTGCCCTTACTAAAAGATTTGCGAAAGATTCATGAATATAGTTGGGGATCTGCGGTGCTTGCCATGCTATATCGAGAACTTTGTTGCGCCACAAACTCTTTTTCCCGGATATAGGTGGATGCCTAGTGCTATTGCAATCTTGGGCACTATATCGGATGTCATTCTTGGCATCCGTTAGGTACCAAACATATGTTTTTTCACTCATTAATAGGTGATTATCATATACCCTAAATTTTAATTATTTGACATATTTTATTAATTATATTATTCTAACAAGTTATTTTTTATTTTTTTAGATGAAAAACAAAATTGGGGATAGAGAGGCAGTACACAATTTCTATGTATCGTTTGATGCTAGAGCAATTTACCGGGGAAGGGGTATGTTATTCATTAACATGTTAAATTATATTACTTGACTCGTGTTAATATGGCTGCATGTTACTAAATTATATTACTTTACTCTTATTAATATCTTGACATGTTATTAATTGTGCAGTTCATCTGGACCCCATATATACAGCCAAAAATTACCGCTATTATTCCCGCCTCGACATTCCTTCACTCAGACCAATGGTGCATTAACACACCGATAATCAATTTTCAAACAGTGAAGTGGTATGTCGGGGATCGAGTACTCTGACAGTTTGGTTGTAAACAGCCTATCCCGTAATCGCCATTACAATTAGGGTCTATTCATGGGATGGATAAGAAGGGGAAAGCAAATTGTGATTGAGGGAGTGTGCATGGACAATATGTTTATGTGTGGAACAACCGAATGATGCGAGTGCCTCCGATGGAGTATACTCTGGATTTACAGCCATCGGTGCAGTACATGCAGTGGTTCATTGAGGTTGGGAAACCATATTTACTTGGTGCTTCATCGACTATAATTCTCTCATACATGTCTCGACAAGATCGCCCCTATCGTGTAACTCCTGCTCCAGAGCCACAGCCAGTGCTAGAGCAACAAGAAGAGGAGGATGAAGAGGCATTGGATGACGATGATTCTTATCGTCCTGATTTTACGGGATCATCACATATGCATAGCTCATCAAGCAAAGGATATCAACCTCAGTTTGATGAGTCATCGCGATACTCTATTCCTTCCGGGCAAGACTTTACTCCTCCAAGGTAAATGGACCTTAATAATGATGAATTTGACGAGCAACCTCGACGTAAACGTCGGCCACCACGAAGATATGCCTCGAGAACCACACCATATAATCATGGATACTAGGGTTGTATCCAATAGTGTTTAAATTTGACTGTTGATGAATTATAATGATGAATTTTTTCTCCATAATGTACATATTAGCTAAAGTAAAAATTATGAAATTTTTATGGTAAAAAGATATTTGAGTTTAATTTCAGAAACATCAAACGGATTATAATTTTAAATTCTTTACCTCAAGATATAAAAATTTAGTGACTGTGACGTAAGTGGACAACTTTGAAAATTAAGTAAAAATAAAAGTAAGAGGTATATGATGATGAACCGGGTTAGGCCCTACTCGATCCGGATGACTGACCAATATGATAGGTTCGTTGAGGGAAATTACGTTGAGTATGCCCAGCTAACCTACACAGTCCACACAGCTTGCCGCCGTCTGTTTTCTCCATAATGTCCATTTCGTTGCGGATTCTGGTAATATGGAGACGACCTTTCGGATTCTTTCGTAAACCTTTGTTCAGGATAAGCTCAAAAGTCGTCGGAGGTACCTCCCATATGGACAAGTCAGGCAGGATGGAGAACTCATTTTCCCAAATACATAACGTACGCTGGAGAGTTGTAAACAAGGTCGATGAACTGTTCAACATTGAGCGACACTTTAGCACAAGCTGCAACGACATGCGCACATGGATAACGAAGTGTATCGAACCTCCTGCAACCGTAGTGTCTGTTTTGGAGATCAACCCCATTACTGGCATCAAGGTAGCTAGCCTATAGAACGTAGCGGAGAACACGGATGAAATCGGAAGATGCCGTATTCTCTTGAACACGCCGTTAATCGATTCTGCCATGTTGGTCGTCATTTGACCATATCGATACCCCTCATCAAAACTTTGAGACCATTGTCACGGCTCCATGGTACCCAACCACTCGCGTAGAGGCTTGTTCGTTTGCCTTCCATGTCATGCTCAAGTCTGGTCATTCTTTGTCGGAATCGGTGTGGCTCTAGCTCATACGCTGTAGGAATATTAAGAAAACATAAGTTACAGTCTAAAATTAAAACCTTAAAAATATAATTTGGAACTTAATTTTTTTACCCATTTTCACAAGTTGTCTCTCCCAGTCTGCATGCTTATATTCTCATTGGAAGTTAGCCGCAATATGTAGGCTGCAGTAAACCGACCATGGTACACCAGTACGCCTAATGGCCGCAATAATACCCTTCCCTCTATCAGAGATGATGCAAATATTATCGTTATGAATCACATTCCTTCGCAGGTTTCTCAAGAAGAATTCTCAAATTTCATGTCTTCTTTATCCACAATAGCGAATGTTATTGGGAGCACGTTTTGATTCCCGTCTTGAGCCACCGAAATTAGTAGGATCTGCGTATATTTCCCGTATAGCCACGTTCTATTTACCTGGACAAATGGCTTGCAGTGAGGAAATGCTTGAACGCAAGGATCAAACGTCCAAAATATATACTGAAAAATTCTTCTTTCTGGTTGTATATTGTTATCTGAGCCATAATAAGGTCGTGTCACCAACTTAATCAAAGTCCCCAGCACATACTGTCGCATTGCGGATATCCATCATTGCAACTCATTGTATGATGCATCCCAATCACCGAACAATTGTTCCATTGCCATCTATTTCGCAATCCATGTTTTTCGATATGAAACCCGATAATGGAATCGTGATTACATGTCCACAATCAATGTAAAAACCTTGATGGTCGAGTCGTCCTTAACCATTGGCATGATATGTGTGCAGATGATTCTGGAATCAAGTTTCCGGTGATCTTCTGACAAACGTGTTGAACTGCATGTGTGAGACCCATCAATTTTTCTTATCTCCCACATCTACGACTTTTGGATAAATGCAGCTCGCACCCGCCACTTGCAACCTTCCGTCAACTTCCAGCACTCCCCAATATACAATGTCGGTTTAGACACTGCGACTTTGTAGTCTATCGACACATTCAAGCTATATCGCTTAATAGCAAATATGCACTCTTCTTTGGATTCAAATTTTTGGCCCACAAACAATTCTTCACAATCTGCTGCTACGGCCAATCAGTGAGTAGGTACTATTTCAGGGTATTTCGCGAACTCGGCATGTGTTGCATCGGAGTTTATAAGCGACATGTGTGCCCAAGAGGATTATTATGCATCATAATATGTGTAACTGGATTTTCATCGTCATTCGCCCCTTCATCGTCAATATCATCTTGGATCTCATCCACATCCGGATCATTATCAATATCGACTTCATTATTAGAAGGAATACTACTATCATATCCACCATCTTGATCTACATCATTCTTGGGCGCAGTAGCATTAAGATCGATGTCTACCCCACGTACGATTGATTGACTTTCAATGTACGATACTGGAACCACCATACACGGAGTTGAATATTCATTTTCTAATGGAGTTGGATCTTCATTTTGTACAGGTTCCACATCAACTAACTCAACAAACAATTGAACCGGTGCATTTGGGTCACTTTAATTCGAACAATAAAGAGTGATCATTGTCTCCACGTCTTCATCGTCTACAAGTTCCATCTCGGTGAATTTGATGGGATCTATCGAAACTGGAAACTTGTAGAAAAGTTTCGAGATCCTTCTCCCACAACGTCTAAAAATTTTTGCACTAATCATTGCTTTCATATCATCAGCTGAGATATTTCGACGAAATCTCATTCCTATTTGTTCCCGACATTCAAATATACATCCAATCGATGTTCTCAAAATTACTCCATCAAAATAAATGCATAAAAAAAATTGATTATCCATCTTCAATAAATCTGTTAAAAATTAAATAAAATTTAATAAATAAAATACGATTTTAAAAAGATATCATACTGAAATAAATTTAAAAATAAACGCATTACCTTTATTTCCTTCTTCTTTCTTTCCTCTCCTTCTTCCTTTCTTTCTTTCTTTTCTTTCTTTCTTTCCCGTTTATTTGCTCCCTCCTTTCCTATTTTATAATAAAAATTTTATTTCATTTAATTTTTATTATAAACCCTAAAAATTTCCAACCATCCAAATTAATTTTCACAATTAAAATAAAATAAACACACACACGACACAATGGAGTGCTGCCAAGTGGCAAAACACCCCTTAGTGCCGCCACTTAATAATCCTCCATTGGTGCCGCCACTTCGTGTTCCTCCACTAGGAGTCAAGTATTTTTTTATCGTATTTTTTTGAAAAAAAAAACCCTGAATGCCGCCACTTTAAGTCCCTACACTAATAAAATAATATTTTTTATTTTTAAATATATAAAAATAATAAAAGAAATTAAAAAAACACGTGTCAAAAATACCCCTTAATGCCGTCACTCAGAGTCCCTTCACTTAACTAAACATTTCATTTTGATAAATAATAATTTGAGGGTACCGTTTTGATTATTAATTATTTTTTTTATAATATTTGGATAAAAAAACCCTTCATTACCCTATAATGCAGCACTTTGGGTGCATGCGGTCCTAATACCTAAGTTTTAACAAGAAATACAAAAAATGGGCTGCCCGCGGGTTTGACGGTGAGTACCAATTTAGCGCAAGCCAACGAAAATGGGTACCCCCACTATGTTATGTTTTACGTGCACAGCACAGGCATGAGGGAGTGGGACATCAAGCAATCATGTAACAAAAAAGCAGTGCTTTGCAGGGGGAGAAGTGCAATTATCTCCTTTTACATTCTTTTCCGAGTAAAAGAATATACAGTACTCACTGGTAACCTTGTTGTGTGGGAAAAGATATATTCCTTAAAATCTTCTGCTTTTTATTTTTTATTTTTTTTTATTTGCCTTGAGTAAATTATTTCGTCCTTGGTGATAGAATCTCAAATTTTGCGAACAGTCGCATCGTTCAATTGACTTGTTTTTGTTCTATTTCATTTCATGGATGGGTCATTTCAAGTATTGTTCACTATGCTACGATAGCACATCAAATAATAAACATTTCTTCTTTGATTTCGAAGGGTTATGATGGTATACGCAAATACAAGTGCACATTCCAGGGTTTCTCTTTCTTCTTCACGAATCATGCATGCCTATCACGACAAATACGATATTGAAAGATTTGAAACAATAGCATGTTAAGAATAATAATAATAATAATAATTTGAAACAATAGCATGTTAAAATATGGGACCCTCGCCAACAAATACAATAGGGTTTTCAGTTTACAAAATTATTTTGTAAGTATTTTTATTGTTATCACAAGTTGTGATGGACAAATAATAGTTTTTTTGTCGTTGAAATTTCATCAGTCACCAACAATTTTTTTTTAAAAATGGGTGGCTTTTTGTCAGCTTTTTAATTTATTTATGTTTTGATAATATTTCAAAATAATAAATAATTTTACGAGTTAATTTAGACCCATGTTATTTTAAGTTTTATATTTTTTTTTTGTTTAATAAGTTTTCATTTTTAAAAATTTTTGTCTACTCTTATAGTACATTTTTTAGTCTTACTTATGTACATAGTCTTGCTTTTGTAAATGAATTAGGGATGGTTTTGTGGTCGTCCTCTCTAGTTTGGTGGATGCTCGATTCTTTTGTTGATTTTTGTTCACCACTTTGGATCATTCAAGGTTGATTTTCTTATCATATTAAATGCTTACAATCACTCTAGATATATTGCATTTGAGTTGTAACAGAATCAATTGTCAACATGCCATGATGTTCCATTGATACTAAAATCAAAACTTTTATTCCCGAAATTGTATAGTCCCATTAATAAAATAAATTAATGAATTTATCTTTCTAAAAAACACTTCTCAACAATTGGGTTCAATGTGCTTAGAGATGTAGTTGATTCTAAAACCCAGCCCATACTACTCCCGTTCTTATTGTTTAACCCAAAATCAACTTTGGGCTAACCTCTGACTACCCAATCCAAATGGGCTCATTGTATTATTCATGATCTTACCAACAAAATTTGTTTCACCAGCCGAATAACAGATAAGGTCATGGGAAAACAAGATTTATGTTTTCTTTTTCTATGTTCCTATGCGGGTTGATCCTTTGTTCTCAAAGTTTAGAAAAAAGGTAAACTGCTTGTAGTTATCTAATTATCGGTAAATTTATTTTTTGATCATTCATTTATGAAAAGTTACAAAATAATCATTTTATTATTTAAATTTTTTCTTGTTGGTAATCAACCACCAAATGATTATGTAAATATTACGTAGTAGCTTTTAAGATTATGATAACAACAACTTTAACTCTTAATGTTTATATATTATGTCGATTTAGTCTTAATTCTAAAAAATTTTACTCTCAACATTTATTTATGGTGTAATTTGATATGTATCTATTTTTTTCAATTTTGCTTTTCTGTGAAATCCTTTCACCTAAAATTTTTTTAAAAAAAACCCATCAACTAAATTCGATCGAAAATATACTAAAAATGAAAACACCCAAAAAAAATCAAGATAATAATTTTAATCTTTTCTAATTCTTTTAAAAATAACCTTCAATGTCACAAATAGGTAAAACTGAAAAAAAAAAATCAAATTAAACAATCTGTAAATGTTGAGAGTTAAAGTTGCTATTATGTAATTTTAAAAGCTACCAAGCTATCTTTCTGTTAGTAATTTAACGGCCGATGACAGAAAAAGAAAAATTCAAATGATTGAGTGACAAAAAAATAAAATAATTAATAATTATTTTACAACTTTTCAAAGTTATGTGATAAAAAATTGTTGATAATTTAGTCACCACTCTCTACATACAATTTCAACAAAATATATTAGAATTGTTGTGCTCTAGTTTCTTCTTCAAGTTGAAGTAACGTTGGATACAAGTCACCTCCTCCTGCCATTATTATCCCAATATTTATTTAGGACTAATATAATCTTTGTTGTCTTAAATTTTTTTCTTTAACTTTGAAATGTATAATATTTAAAGAAAATTAACATAATCATGTAAGATATATATGCTTAACAACTAATTAATTCAACATGGTAGGAAAAAGGAGAAGACTATGATAACCCATAATAAAAAAGTAAGGTGAAAATGCCAAATTCCCCTCCCATGTTCTAATTACTGCATATGAAAACGACGACGTATGGAGATGTTGACTAGACACATCTTGCTTCTAAGTTCAATTTCCATAAGGAAAAGATGAATGCAGGACTCGGCAATAAAATGAAGCTTCGTTTTCCAATACTAAACAAACCGTTCCAGATGATGGCTTTTACCATACATGAATGCCAGCCACTCTTATTTCTTTTTAAAGACAGAATTTAAATATTTAAATATTTTAACTTCTGATTTAATAATTAAAATTCAATTGATAACAACATCAAAAGATTTCTATCGAATTAAATAATAAATAATGTAGCGTATAAAAGAATTACTCATATAGTCAATATTATATACTTGATAGGTTAAATACGTAAATAAAAATATTAAATACGGAATCATAAGGTTCTTCAACCTCGTTTCAAAAAAATAGAGTGAAAATTAATTTATTTTTTTCTCATATGACTTAAAGTTGGTTAAGTGAGCAATTTTTAACAATAAAAAGCCCCATCATTCAATTTAATGAAAGTGCTTTAATGATATTAGTAATTGGACTTTAATTATTAAATAAAAAATAAGGAAATTAAATTCTTAAAGTTAGAAGTGGATAAATATACGAAAAGATAGAGACTAAAAGTGAAATTAGACCTTTAAAGATTTTCCGTAGTAACCTGACTCATACATATCCCACCTGTTGTCCAAAGTTCAAACAAGGAGGGTTGGTTCCAGCCGAGTGATTTAGAGTTTATGTTTTTGCAAGTTTTATCATATATATTGATATAATCTCAGGGTTAGGACATGTTTAAAACCTGAAAAACTAGAATATTGTATGAAAAAAAAAAAAAAGAAAAATCCTGTTATCCAGTTATGGCGGTTGGCCCGACCAGTAGCTCATACAATACAATTATGTGCACGTTATACGGTAGAAAGTAGAAAAAAGGTCATCTCTTACAGCATATGAGGCCCTGGCCCTACATTGCCTCCCCAATAAATTTTCATCCAATGAATAAGCGACGAGACTCGAGAGGCAGCAACCAACTTCCATCGTTAAAACTTAAAAAGGGTTTCTTTTCCTCTCACTGATTCCATCTAATCCCCTAAATCTTTATCAACTTTCATTTTCTTTTTAACCGTACTTTCTCTTTAACCTGGAACCGTTTGATGCAGTTCATTTTCTGATCCGGGTTTTAATCTAGTTTTCATTCTTTTCTTTTTCGCATCAATTAAAGTGCAATCAAAGTTTTTGTCTTTCCAGAAAGGAATAATACCCATCGGAAAATAACCGGTCAATTTTGATAAGGGTTTTTTTTGGATCTCCTTTTGTATGGAATTTGATAGCATTGATTGTATGACATCTTCAGATGTGATTGATGATGATGATGAGATCCTTCATCATAATCAGTTGTCTTCTTTGTTGAAGTCCCATAGCAACAATGGGAGCAGCAACAGTATTGTGTCACCTGCGGTTCACTCAAGCACCACCAGTGTCCATGAACTTCTGGAATGTCCTGTTTGTACCAATTCCATGTACCCTCCTATCCATCAGGTCAGTCTTTAATTCCAATTTCTTTGTTTCTTTTTTCCTTTTGGGGTCTTGAATGGTTTAATTTTTGTTTCTTTGTCTTCTTTTTAACATTAATTTATTGGCTTTGACTGTTTGTTTGAGGTTTAGTCTCCTGTGTTGAATCTGTGCTCTTTTAGTGTTAGAATTAGGACTATAGATTAGAGAAATTTGGTTTGCAGGGATGCTATTTTGTGGTGACTTTTTGTAACCGACTGTTGGATGTTGGGTTGGGTTGTGTTGTGTTGGAGATGCTGAAGTTGAAGACCTTTTTGTGGGTTAGAGGAAGACATGAGTCTAAAGTTGCATCTTTTGGGATTTGATTTTTGAAATTTCTGTAGTTTGGTTTTAATGTAGAATTACAGTACAGTACAAGAATCCTTTCCATATAATGATATAATTATAGCAGCATTTCCATGAGTAGGATAGAGAAGCAAATATATATATATATATATATATATTTTTTTTTTTTTTTTTGGGGGGGGGGTGGGGAGCAAATAGAAGATCATGGAGTAATCATACTGTAATGTTAGAAACCAAAACTACAATTTTTGTAGTTTATTCTTGTTGGTATTGCCTGGAGCCTTACCCTATACTCATGAGAATGTCTCTTATATTCGGGTCAGGCACAGTGAATTGTGGATTGTAAGGTGATATGTGCAGCTGTTTGTGCTATAAGAAGGATATTAGAAAAGTGTGTTTTTAACATTGGTTTTCATTTTCTCTTAATCTGAAGAGGCTAAGGAAGGCAAAGTGAAAGGGAAACTAAAGAGCTTTTAAAACACTATCCGGTCAAGCATATTTTGGGAACCAAGAAAATCAGAAACCAATATTTCTTAAGTTGCATAATTTCACAGAAAAAGCATTTGAATAGTGGCTTAATCTACAGAATAAAAAAATAATGCTGGTAAGATTGTTTTCATAGCAATAGTAATTGAAGAGTGCCTTATGGTATATTGTTTTTGTTCTCCTCCTCACGAGAATGTATTTCCTACAGTGAAGACTTAAATTGAGATGGGTTTTCACTTGGTATTAAGTAAATTTGTGTGTTTTTCCGTTTTTCTTTCTCCATATGTGTTCATGCACATATCTTTAGCCTCCACATGATCAGGTGGCTGGTTAAATGGTTGCTAACCAAAGCAAATTTGAATAGAGGACAGCTTTTTTTTCTTCTTTTTTTCCCCCTCTTTCTTTTGGGGTTTGGGGGATGAGGCTGCCACGTGTACGGTTTTGTTTAGACAAAAAATGATGTGCATGGTTTATATGATTCTCTGTTGTGTGCTGATAAAACCATATATTTGTATTTTTTGCTCTGAAAGTGTTCCCAGAGTCATTACTAGTTTCTGTAGTTCTACATGTTAAAGGCTAGATTTTATTTTCTGAACCGTTGGTTTTAATGGAACAGAAGTTTGCAATGCTGAGAATGCTAGTACAACTAGACTGGGTTTCTCATACTGTTATGCTCAGTGAATCTTGCTGCTCCAAGTATTTTCTTACCTTATAATTTTTGTTTTAACGGTATGTTGTTTCACAGTGTCACAATGGGCATACTCTCTGTTCGACCTGTAAAACAAGGGTACACAATCGGTGCCCTACTTGTAGACAGGAGCTTGGTGATATTAGGTGTCTAGCACTAGAGAAGGTAGCTGAATCACTTGAACTGCCTTGCAAATATACAACACTTGGATGCCCGGAGATCTTTCCTTACTACAGTAAACTCAAACATGAGGCCCTATGCAACTTCAGGCCGTACAATTGCCCATATGCTGGATCAGAATGCACTGTTGTCGGTGGTATTCCATTCCTTGTTGCTCATCTAAGGGATGACCACAAGGTTGACATGCATTCTGGATGCACATTTAACCATCGGTACGTGAAGTCCAATCCGCGGGAAGTAGAAAATGCCACATGGATGCTAACTGTAAGCACACTCTTGTTAAGCACCTTCATTCTGATTAGGAGCTGAATTAATATATGATGGATAGGAATAAATGAGATATGCTCCTTGACGGTAATTTATTTCATTCTTATATATGGAACACAGTCTTAACATAAGTTTAAGAAAATGAAAGACGGTCAAGTTCCTGTGACAATGAGTTGGGCTATCCATACTAACAAGGAGGTAGCCATATCCTTTCTTACAAGTGTCGGGAGTTGAATTAATATCCATGTTAAATAACCTATAGTGTAGAATTCTGTCATCTATGTTAGGTATTCTACTAAATGGTTTTTATCTTGTTGTCTATACTAGGTATTCCACTGTTATGGCCAGTACTTCTGTCTCCATTTTGAAGCCTTCCAGCTTGGGATGGCCCCTGTTTATATGGCATTCCTTCGTTTCATGGGTGATGAGGTTGAAGCCCGCAACTACAGTTATAGCCTAGAAGTTGGGGGCAATGGCAGGAAACTCATTTGGGAAGGCACTCCAAGAAGCATAAGAGATAGCCACCGAAAAGTCAGGGATAGCCATGACGGCCTTATTATACAGCGTAACATGGCACTTTTCTTCTCCGGAGGAGATAGGAAAGAGTTGAAGCTGCGAGTAACCGGACGGATATGGAAAGAACAACAGAACCCAGAAGGTGGTGCCTGCATACCCAACCTCTGCAGTTAAAAAGAAAAGGCCTATTGGATCCCTGATGGCACACCCCATAATGCCATTTGCTGCATATTCTTGTAATATTCATAGTAGCCTGCTGTTAGTGTTGTGAGAATTCTTGAATTCTGTATGAATATTGGAGGCCTAAGCCTTTTCTCAATTGTAAAAACAAAGTTATAAACAGTCTGCACTCTTGCATACTATGCTGTAAAATAGTGAGAAATACAATCGAAATGTGTTTGTCAATTTCCTTTCCTACCTGAGAAATTTGTGTGGTAATCAACTACAACAATGGATTTTGTCAACTCGAAGAATTAGTTATGCCTTCTTACCTTACTTATTAATGGTGACGCGATTGTTAAACGTAGGATCCATCTTTCAAGAAAAACGACGCCGTTTACAACTCCAAAGGGGTTTTAGCATTTTCCCAGAGTTTCCAGTGTTTCACACAAAACCTCTCTTCACTCTTGAAAGCACTGTTCGTCCTTCCATGTTATCAGCAGAAATCAGAAAATTCTCAACCTTTTTTCTTTTAGTTCTTCAAGGTCGAAACATTTGCTTAATGTTTTGATGGAGCTTCTCAATCCTCCAATCTCTAAAACCCCACAGCTTTTCTCAAGCTTCTCATCTTTCACTCCCTGGCTTTCCATCAAAACTTCCAACAAAAAGCCCCTGCATAGATTACACATAGTACCCTCATTTCCTCTCGGTTTACCGTCACGAGGGACCAACGTTTTTCGTGTTTCAGCTCATTTTGGTCGGAAAACTAACCGCCGCAACTCTCTGAGGAAAAAACTCGTCTATCATCAAAAGGTGCGTGAAAATCCCATTCCTTTAAATCCGAGTCCTGATTTTCAGAACCCAAATGACGGTTTGGAAAATTTTGAGAATTTTAATTCTGGTAGCACCAAACAGAGTGATATAGATAACGATACATTAAAATCAAAACGTTTAGGTGAATCTGTTTTGTTGAGTAAATTAGAGAATTGGGTTGACCAGTACAAAAAAGATGCTGAGTTTTGGGGTATTGGGTCGAGTCCTGTTTTCACGGTTTTGCAAGATTTGGAAGGGAACGTAAAAGGGGTTACAGTTCATGAGGATGAGATTTTGAAAAGACTTGAATTTGAAGACATGGAGAAAGTAAATTCTAAAGTTTTGTATGCAAGGAATTTAGCTAGAGAGATGGAAAGAGGTGAAAATGTGATTCCAAGGACTAGTTCGGTAGCAAAGTTTGTGGTTTCCGGTGAGGAGTCTGGTTTCATAAGTGGAATTCGTGGGGTTATTCTTCGTCCTGGGTTTATCCCCAAACTCTCAAGCTTTGGAACTTTGGTGCTTGGTGGTTTGATTTTACTTTGGGCAGTGAAGTTGTTTGCTCTCGGAAAAAAGGAGGTGGAATACACAGCATCGGAGAAAGAAATGATGAGGAGAAAGATAAGGTCTAGGAAAGGAAAAGAGATATTGGAGAAGGGTAGTGTTGAAGTTGTTCAAGCATTTGAAGAACCGTCGAGTGTGTCTTTTCAAAGGCCACAGCTGGATAAGCAAGAACTTATGAATAATATACTAAAAGCGAAGGCTGCAATGGATAAATTGGCATTGCTGGATTCTTCTGGCTCTCAAAGTAGCAAATCTGGGGATTTTGAAGGTGAAATCCAGGATATCAAATTGATGGCCAATGAAGCCCGGAGGATTGAGGATAGAGAGCAGTTTGTTGTTGCTAAGGATGAAAGAGAAGTCCAGGCTGCAAACAAGGAATTTACTGATGAGATGCAGCCAACCAAAGAGGGTAGAAAAGATGGCGCGAGTTTCTTGAGTAACCTTTCTACTGAAGATGATTCAGAACAAGGTGAAGCTAGCTACAAAGCAGTGGAGCCAATTTCTCCAAATGAACCAAAAGGTGATGGTGTTAAATTTCCCAATGGAGTAGCTTCTTTAGATAGTAGAGTTAGGCTAGTCACTGATGCTTCAAGTGTACAGTTACCAAAAGACGAGCAAAGCACCAATGAGGATTTAAAAAATACGGGGAGTACTTTACCTTTATTAGTCAAAGGAGAATGTAACCAATTCCCTTTTATTACTGATAATGAATCATATTCTGCAAAGAGCAATTCTTTTGGAAAGAAACCTCGGGTCATACTGTCAGTGAAGGAAGCTAGAGAGTTCCTTTCCACAAAATCCAACAAAGAAAAACTTAACCAAGAACCTGCAATGGAAGCTGTGCAAAAGAGTACTCCTGATTTAATCCTACTGAGTGATAAAAGATCAGGTACAAGTACAAAGCAGATAATAGATGCAAAGGACAAAATGTTCCCACATGGCATGTCCCGTGGAGATTCAGAGTCTACAGCTTCTGAAAATGCATGTCAAAGTACTATTCAGGGGGACAAGGAATCTATGCTTAGCAAGGAAAATGATGAAGAAAATTCTGATGCGGAATGCAGAGAGGAGGTTCATCAACAACCTCTATCTTCTTCTCAAGAAAGCATACGTATGAGTAGAGAACAAGGGCAATCAGTAACGAGGGAAAATTGGATAGAGAATAATTTTCATGAGGTTGAGCCTGTACTTAAAAAGATTGGAGATGGATTTAGAGAAAATTACATGGTTGCTAGGGAGAAAGTTGGTGAACAATTAAATGTGCAAGCAGAGATTAAACAACTTGGCTCCAATGAAGATGAAAATGAACTCGAGTGGATGAAAGATGATAGACTTAGAGACATTGTTTTTCAGGTCCGAGAAAATGAATTGGCTGGCCGAGATCCCTTTTATTTGATGGATGCTGAAGAGAAACTTGCATTCTTCCAAGGTCTGGAGAAGAAAGTTGAGAAAGAAAATGAAAAACTATCTCACCTCCATGAGTGGCTTCATTCGAATATTGAAAACCTTGATTACGGAGCAGGTACTTGTTCTAAACTCATAATTATTTCATTATTTCTACCCTCTGAAGCAGAAATATTGCTCCATATAATTAAATCTTTGTTTATAGCAGCACTTGTTTATGACTTACACTTCAAAAATCTAGAATCCTTCTTCAGGCATGTCCTTTCCATACTTGTATCTTCTAAGTAGAACAACTCCAAAATTATTTCGGTTTATTGATTCTTAGTCACTTGGTGTCTTTAGACATAGAAGTTAACGACACTATGATGCTAATAAGATCTTTGGCTTTTGTTCTAGATGGTATCAGCCTGCATGATCCACCAGAAAAAATTATACCACGCTGGAAGGGGCCTCCGTTAGAGAAAATTCCCGAGTCCCTCAGCAACTTCCAAGAACAGCGTAAAGCACTTTTTACCAGAAAAGTTGGTATGACATATCCAGCAAAAAGAGATGGGCAAAGTTTCCTGCAGAAACCGACAGAATCCCCCGTTAATGAAGATTTAGCTATTTCCTCATCAGAACCAGATTTGACTAGGAAAGTTCTTGATGCTTATAAAAAGGATCCCAAGATAGTTATTGAAAGCAGTGATGGCTCTGTCAAACCTGGTAAAAAATCTGGAAAGGAGTATTGGCAGCACACAAAGAAATGGTCCCGTGGGTTCTTGGAATGTTATAATGCAGAAACTGACCCTGAAGTCAAATCCATTATGAAGGATATGGGGAAGGATTTGGACCGATGGATCACTGAAAAAGAGGTACAAGAAGCAGCAGATCTTATGAAGAAACTTCCTGAAAGAAACAAAAAGTTCATGGAAAAGAAACTCAACAAGCTTAAAAGAGAAATGGAATTATTTGGACCACAAGCTGTTGTTAGCAAGTATCAAGAGTATGCAGATGAGGAGGAGGAAGATTATTTGTGGTGGTTAGATCTTCCACATGTACTGGTAAGTGTTTAGAGTATGTATATTTATTCTCTGCTATGGCTTTTGCTTTCATTCAGAATTACTTTCAAGTCCTTTTTCTTTAAACCCTAAACCCTAATGCATGAGTTGTATGGTTCCTAAAGATCATTCTTAAGGTCTTTGTGGTATGTTTCTCAAAATGCACTTTTGGCATGTACCATGCCTATTTGCCGACGCTACTGGTTATTGAACACACTGTTATCTTCTGTTTATATCGCAGTATATTGAATTATACACATTTGAAAATGAGGAGCAGAGGATAGGATTTTATGCACTGGAGATGGCAGCAGATCTTGAACTTGAGCCAAAACCACACCATGTGATTGCTTTTGAAGATACTGGTGATTGCAAAAGCTTTTGTTACATCATGCAGGCTCACTTGGATATGCTAGGAAACGGCAGGGCCTTTATTGTTCCACAGCCACCTAAGGTAAAATTTTGATTGGTTCTACCATGAAATAGTGTCAATCATATTGTCTTTTAGAAAAAATGAACTTTTAAGTGTCAAAGGATTGCCTGAGAAAACCAAGGACATTCTAATCCAACTATAAAGTGAACATACTTGTCGCATGCAGAAGATCATCTACTAGCTCAAACTAAATTTTGTTGTTCTGATGTTCCTAGCAGTTAAAGAATATAATCAATCTCCTGATCTGATACTGAAAATTGACCTAAAAGGACAGCTCTTGTCAAACCCTTTATCTCTTTAGTATTTAAAAAGAAGAATGACCGGTCAGTCACCTGTTGATTATGTAGTCCTTAATCCCTTCTCAAAAAGCATAAAGAGTTGATAGTGATCATATTTTCTTTTCATTTTCCTTCGTTCCTCTTGGGGTTGGAATGCTGTCTAATTGTTCTTAACGTTCAACAATTCCTACTAGGATGCTTTTCGGGAAGCCAAAGCAAACGGTTTTGGCGTAACTGTGATCAAGAAAGGGGAACTACAGCTGAATGTGGATCAAACTTTAGAAGAGGTGGAAGAACAAATATGTGAGATTGGGAGCAAGATGTACCATGATAAGATCATGCGTGAACGCTCTGTGGATGTAAGCTCATTGATGAAGGGCATGCTTGGTGCTGGTGATAAACCCAGGAGGAGGTAATTTCTTATATTCTTAAGTGTTTTTACAAATTAATGCAGTGGGAGACGGTATTCACCATAGATGACTTGTTATTTGTCTGCAATATAATGACTTATTATTTTAATTTTTTCCCCTCCAGAAGGTCAAAGAAGAAGCTCAAAAAGCCTTCCAAGAAGTGAATTGAGGAGCAACTTCAAAATTGACTACTTGAGAAGTGCCGGGTCACTGAGATTCGAGGGCTCCCTTCCAAATTAAATTCTTTTCCTTGGTCTCTACTTGTAATTCAAACATTACAGCTTTCATAAAAAAAATCTCAAGTGCCTGCAATTTTGTACAAATATGTACGGCCGCCTAGCAGTTTTATATTCTCCCGAGTATTGCCATTGAAGCAACGTCAGTGTCAATGAGCCAACCTAATCGAGACGTACAACATTCCATGAACTTAATTTATAGTACAATGAAAAACTTAATAATGAGCCAAAGATAACAGTAACAGAAAAAATAATCCGTTGTCTTCAAATATCGAGACTAAAAATATCTTTGGAAAATTAATTGAAAAAATGTTAATCAATGACTTTGAGTTAGGTGCCACATAACATAAAATAGAGAGTCAAATGAAAGGGCTTTCACAACCAATCTGCCTAGCAATTTAAGGTCCTACCATCTGCCAATGCCTGTACTGTATGAAAAGGTATGTATGATTGCATAACTATAGACTATGAACCAGCATCCTTTACAGATGTTCAGCACTCAATCTCGTCAAGACGGCTATCCATGATATCAGATAGTGTTTCAAGAAATGCAGCTTCACTTGTGCCTGTAAGCACAGAATCCTCTGCCTCTTGGACAATTTGCTCAATCACAGATTTCACCTTAATGTTCTCTCTGCACAATATACTTCCAATAGCAAAGGGAGTGAGCCCTCTCTCCGCACCTTTTTTGAGGAGCATGGTGGAGACGCGGAAAGTACGTGCACATTTAGGCGACATATCCCATCCAAGAAATTTCAAAAGAGCAATATCTTCTTCAGCGTCAAGGGATTTTATATAATCAATTATCTCAGAAGAGTAAGATTGGCGAGATTGAGGCCAATACAGCCATTCAAACGTGCAATCTTCAAACTACAGAAATAGAAAATATAAAGAATAGTTAGGCTTTAATATATAAAAAGCGATTAATCTTTAAATACAAAAAAGACAATAAAAATATAATAAATATAATTGAAAGGACCAAAAACAAATTCAATGTTGTGAAAGAAAAATAGACAACTGTAGTGACACTCTCATAAGCACTGCCTAAGACAATAACAACTCAGAAAACATAGAATAAGGCAGGCGGCACCACTCAGCTTGCTAGACAGTTTACAATTAACTGTATCAATTAATCATGAAAATTTTAGCAGTGTATTAGAGTCTTGATTCAATAGGACCTAATACAAGTTCATTAACCTTCTAATCATGATTGCATAATATGGTTCATGTTAAGTTCACAATTGGAATTCAAATCACCCTAAGCACGATGTTTAGCATTTATAACCAAATGAACGAACCTAGATTAAAAATAACAAGAGTTAGGTTAAGTAAAATATAACAGAACAGAAAATGCAAAAATGAAATTGCAGTAAACTAAGAGATCAGCACTCACACTTTCAGGCAAACAATAGCCATGATCAATCGGAATCAATAATATCTGCCCATCTTCATCCTTGTTCAATAAAATGTTCCCAGCATGCCGATCTACATTAGCCAATCTTATATCCAAAACAGAGATTTTGTGTACTTGGTCAACAGGGAAAGACCCAGGACCAATATCCTCACAACTTCCAGTATTCTCTACAAACAACTGCAATGAACCAATCTTAACTGTTGTTAAATCATCAGGATTGTTAAAGCAGCTATGCAAACACTTGATCATAGCAGTTGGAGGAACTCCAGCAAAACCCTTCTCATCACCATATATCTTGCCCTGTTCATTCTTAGAAAGATCCAAAATATAAGCTGCAACTTCCCTGAATGCCCCTTCTCCAACTCTTGTACCTTTCTTCAACCCTACACCATCGGTTGAAACTGGTAAGTTTCGAGGATTGTTAACAGCTAAAGGCTCCTCATCAATTGGTTTAAAAACAGAAACAAATTTTTGACCCAAAGAATCTTGCATGAAATAAGCTCCTCCAGTACCCTCCACCGATCTAATTGGAATTTGACCGTTATCCAATCCATCAAACGTCGAATTAATCATATCCACTATGACTGAAGATAATTTAACCTTGAGATTAACAATAACTGGTTCGAGTAAAAAATCCCTATCAAGAGGCTTTTTTGGTACCTCCTCTCTACCATCTTCATAGCCACTCCAACTCTCTTCACCACCAATATCATATTGTTTGCTATTTTCCTTCTTAACTGCATCGAAATCTTGCTTGTGTTTCAATTCTGGCGCCACAACAGACAACTCAAAATTCTTAGCAATGGGCTTAGCCCTAACTTTGGCAGACTTTCGAACCAATAAATGCAATACTGCATCATTGTGCTTACATATATCATCAATACGCCTCTGATCCTCCAAACACTCCCCATCACAAACAACTTCTTGCTCATCAAGATCAGTAAACCCTTTCTCTCTCCTAGCAATCTGCTGTTTCACGTAACTAACATCCCGTCCTCGTTCCACATGAAATGTAAATTCCTTGCCAGAAGTAGTCTTAACAGTAATGACCTGAAGATCAGAAAGCCTAAGAACCAAATGCAGAACATTCCCATCATTGACTCCATAGTCACGAATAAGGGAATTACTCCGAGCCAGCTCCCGGCCACTACAAACCAACTTCTGATTCTTCACAACAAACCCTTTACAGGTTTGAATCCGTAGCTTCAAGGACTCAATAGAATCTGATTCCAAAACCCGCATTGGAATCATCGATCCACGAAGGGCCAAATATACCCAAATTGATTCGTTTTCACAAAAACCCAATTCAGGATTCATGTGATCAGGAGGAACCAAAGGTTCATTTCGAATAGTAACGACCGCAAGACCAGCAGACGACATTTTTTACAGTGGGACTTTGAATAACAAAGTGTTTTCAACCCTCTAAAACAAGAATTCTAAAACTTTAAGCTAACCTGTACAAATTCACAATAATATCCCATCCTTTTACAAAACATTTCTATACAACAAATAGGAAATCCCACCCCAGACCTAAAGACAAAACCTCTAGGCTGGAGACACCGAAACCCTAGGAAGCACAGGAAAAAGTATTTACGAACCACACAGCTCAATCATTTTGATTTGTAAGACTAAGGTTTAAGATTGACTGTAGGGAAATTATAAACTATTAAAAAAGAAAAGAAGGAGAATATTATGATAGGGAGGATTCTTACCAGAAGACAGAACCGAGGAGAGGGGAAGCAAGTATTTGAAGCATAAAAAGAAGACAAAGGAATTAACACTTTTGCTTCTTTCTTCTCTTTCTGAGATGGTAGTTACTTAGGTTGCGGAGGGAAAGCCGGAAAATGATGAGAGAAGAGTAAGACGTTTGCATACGTCGCCGTTTAGAAGGGCATTGACTCGATGATGATCATAACAGTTTTTTTATAAAAATAACTCAAAATTTTTGATTAATTATAAAAACAACTCACTTTTTTTATTACGTACTTAAATAACCTAAAATGAATAGTAAAAATTGGTGGAACAAAAAAGATTGACGCCAATCACTTGCGAACATCACCCAATCATTGGTTGCTAGGATTAAAAAATTAATTTTTAAGTGAAACCAATTTATTTGACATAACTTGTATAAATATCAATCTAATACTAATATTTCTGAATATTTCGAAGGCCAAAAAATAAATAATAGTGGTGAAGCCATAAAAAATGATGTCATCACTTTAATATGTCAAACATTTTTTTATTTTTTTAATTTAAAATTAAAATTAATATTTTATTTGATGAAATCACAAAGAATGATGCCACCATTTACATTTTTTTTTATTTTTTTTAATTTAAAATTAAAATTATTTTTATTTGATGGAATCATAAAGAATGATGTTATCATCACTTTACTTTTTTATAAATTTTTTAAATTGTTTTAAATAATAAAAATATATTTTTTTATTTTAGTGGAATCATTTTCTTTGATTTGATATGATCAAATAATTATATATAACCTCAAATCACGTAAGTCTCGATTGTCAATTTAAATGAAAACTATTTTACATTGCCAACATTTTAAATAACTATTAATTTACATAATTCACAAATTATATTTTCTAAATAAACATAAACACAAAAACATAAAAACTAGACATGATCTCCCTCACCTTCATCCTCTAACTTAATAAAATTAAACGTAAAATTATTTACCTTAAATTGAATTATTATTGAGGTTATATATAATCATTTGGTCACGTCAAAGAGAATGGTTTCATCAAAATAAAAAAATTATTTTTATTATTAAAAAATAATTAAAAAAATCTATAAAAAAAAAGGTGGTGACGTTGTTTTCTATGACTCTTATCAAATAAATTAATAATTTTAATTTTAAACTAAAACTAAAATAAATAAATAAATAATCTAAGGATTGTGACGACATTCTTTATGATTTCACTAAATAAAATACTAAGTTTAATTTTAAATTTTTAAAAAAAAATCAATCATTATAAAAAAAAGTCTAGCATATTAAGTGGTGGCGTTCTACCACTATTATTATTTTTTTTTTGGCTCCCAAAATATTTAAAAATATTGGTATTTATATAGGTGGCACAACATAGATTGGTTTCACTTAAAAAATTTAGTTTTTAATCCTAACAATCAACGAATGGCTGACATTGGATGACGTCTATCTCTTTAGCTCTAACAATTTTTACTATTTATTTAAAATTATTTACGTACATAATAAAAAAAATGAATAAATTTTATAATTAATCATAGTTTCCGAATTATTTTTATAAAGAAGCCTATAAGTGGTTGGTGCGAATTTGACAAGGTTTCTTTTCTCATCCCATCACGTCACTGATGATTGAAAATGAGGTGTCGATTTAACAATTACTTTATCCCCAAATTTGGCCATTATATTAAAAAAAATTAAGTGGGCTTTTCACTAAAAGCTTTTTTTGGAATCAATAAATAGTTAACTCGGGTGATTTTTATTTAATAAATTATAAATTTAATATTAAATAAAAATAAATTATTAGCTATTTAGGGTGTTTTCATTGTTTAGAGTTTTTTTTTATAGAAATATTGTATGTAATATGAGATATTTGAGGAGAGTGATTAGTAATAATTTAAGTTCGAATTTTGGATCACGATTATCTTAAAGAGAAAGTAGATTGAGTTTAAACCAAAAGTTGTACTAGATGAATTGTTAAATAAAACTATTCTTTAAGCAAGGCTCGGCAGAATAAAATTGGAAAATCCGAATTGTGTTAACAAATATAATGTGTTAATTTAATTTTTTTTTATCTCTTTGAGTCATGGTTTTGGATTTTTTTTGCAAACTCGTTAAATTTTGTCTCAGCTCTCCAATAGAAGATAGAAAAAGACTATTTTGAATAGATATTTTTCTATTCGATCAATACTTTTATTCATTATAAAAAATAAATGAAGTATTTTGTTGTTGTTTCTTGAAACTTAAATTCTAATGGTTGAGAATCCTGTGTATTAGCATGATGATTAAGGATATTTATTGTCTCATGTGTGACATGAGTTCGAATCGCGTCAATCGGGTTGTTGTTAGGATTTTATCCCACCTTATAATTCACCAATAAAAAATTTTAATACTCGACCTTTGCAATTATGTTATGTCTTTAATTCTATATATAACCTTATGAAAAGAATTGGGAATGTAAGTTCCTCTAAGGTCTTAGGGTTTTTAAACTTTTTCTTTACGTCGTTCTATTTCTTTCATTCATTTTTTATTAGCCAACGGCGACGTCAATTTTAATGCTAGTAATCGATCGCCAATATTCCTTCATCTTAATTTTTTATATTCAGTTGTTATTTTTTTTATATGTTGGTTTTCTTCTAGTTTTTATCTGTCTTTGTAGCACGCTTTTCCTTTATCTTGTGACATGCTTTTCTTCTGTCTTGTGGCCAAGAGTGAAGTCAGAAAATTTTTTAAAGGGGGTCAAAGTTAAATTGTAATTTTTACGATAATAAAAGTATAATTTTTAAAGAATTAAATTGAAAATTTATCATTTTTAGGGGGGCCAAAATGCATTTTTATCTTTATTAATTTAAAATTTTAAAAAAATTTAAGGGTTTAAATGAAAAAAAATTCATTTTAGAGGGGGTTAGGGCTCTTGCCAACCCCTTGGCTTCGCCTCTACTTGTAGCACGCTTCTACCTTATAGCACGTTTTGGTATATTTACGTTCGTGGATAGTTTTTTCATAACAATCAGCTCTGATTTGTGGTTATCGATGGTCTTTTAGTAGTTTGATTCTCTTTTGTGGTTCGTTTGCCAATGCGATCAAATCTGTTTTGCAAAGCAACCTACAAGTTTGTTGATTTCGCTCACTGTTATTACTTCTATCCTTAAGCTTGTAGGTGGATAGAGACAATGAGTTTTGTTTCTTGTTTCCTTTCTCTAGTGTTTCGTTTCGTCTCTGTCGTTGTAGCTCATTGGACGTGTTTTGTTGGTCTGATGTTTTGTTTTCTAATTTTTTTAATTTTTCTTTGTTTTATTATTTTTCTGCAACATTTTAATTTCGTTTGGAATGTTTATTTATTTTAATTTTAATAAATTCAGCCGACATATTATTAAAAAATAAAAATAAATTATTATTTAATATTATATTTTCTCCCTCCCTCTCCCCTTCTCTCATCATCTCTTCCTTTCTAAATTCTCCATTTTCATATGATATTATCGCTTGAAGGCCATTGTTCCAAAACAATGTGATAGCCATCTCCGACATGATCCAATCCCAGGGTCAAGAGTTGCCACAACAGCGCACCAGCAAATGATCCCCACCGCTAGTGCTGCCGTAGATGGTGGTGTAAATCGGCTGGAATAGTTGTTGTTGTTTTTCTCTAAGCTGTACCCTGGCAACTTGGAAGACTTGCCAAATTCCGCTATCTATGAGAAGTGGTTTTTTCAGTACTGAATTGGAATCTAAAATATGGGCTTGGATCCATTTGTCAACAAAAGCAAGCTGGCCCTCATTTGATATAGTTTGGTTCCTTTTTACTTTTATGGCGGGTCTAATTATAGTTTTAGTCCCTAAAATTTAGGATTTAATTTCTCTGTCTTCATTCTTTTTATTTTTATAACATTTTTAGTCGGTCCAAATTTCTAACATTGACAATTTGATATAAATTTTTATACTCTTATTCGATCACACAATCGGAGAAGATGTAACCAATAATAAATTTATTATATTATTATTTAGAGGATTGAAATGATTGGTGACAGTAAATGTCAATATTTGCTTGGTTTTATGAACCAGCAATGTTTGATAAGGTTGTGGCTTTAAAAACATTTATAAAACTGGCTCAATGTTTTCCATTCCCTGAACAAACTTGTCACACTGGCGGTATCTTAGTGCCGCCTCGATCGTCCTTAATTAATCATGTTGGAACACCCTTGCTTTTCGGCTGCTGCCGCCCTTATTTTGTTTAAGTACTGATTGTTGATGATTAATCAATACGTAATACAGGTGTTCAAGACCAGTGAGGAAATAGTGATTGAGGCCACCACTAAGGGGAATATTGCACCCCTGCAGGGAGAAAAACAGAATAGGATGGTTTAGTATTTGTTGATACAAGATTTGGGTTTGAGAGTCTTGGGAGGGTGGAGGAGTCTGGAGAGAGTGGTCATAAGGATGAATAAACTTTTAACTCCTAGGAGAAGGAGATAGATCTCCAATAAGTCCATAAGGTTAACAAAGATGGGGTTTTCCCGTGAAAAAAAATTGGGAGAAAGTGGAAAGAGTTTTTTTATTCTATACCTTAAAAATATAAATAAAAAGATATAAGATATTTATGTATAGCATTGTTACTTGCTCTTTATATACTGAAAAATAACATTCCTTTTGCAATGCATGCTTAATTGTTATGCGAGGGTGACGAGAGTCCGATACTTATTGCTAATACATACCAAAGTGTCTGCTGGAGATGAGCTAACCTAAGATTTCATTGTGGATTCCTTTTTTCTTACTCCTAGTTTGAATTCTTTATAATTGGGTTGATATAAATATCCATAGGTTTGGATGATAGATACAACTATTTGTTTAATTCAAATGAGTGAGATGAATCTAAATGTAAAACTCTCAAATGTTGAAAATATATGAATTAAGGTTGATACTCTAACCGAAACAAATGAGAAATCTCAACATCCACCATAGGGCATGTAATACTTTTGTTTTTACCTCATGATTTTTTTAAAGAACAAAGAGATACTGATTAAATTTTAAAAAATAAATAAAAAATCTCAACATCCACCATAATTACATGAACAACATTCTCTTCTCTACTCCACTCCAATCCCTATTACAGGGTTATCAAAAAGAGAAATTTCTTTGAAAATTAAAACTTAATTTAGTAAAGAAACATGGAACAGCTGTACCCCCCAAAAGCTAAAATTACATGTGAATTGGATAAAATTTGAGGGTAAAAGAGTCTACCTTCAGTGATTTTAAAAATGTGTATTTGATAAGACATTCCCATGCAATTAAATTTGACGGAAAATTTTCAACTTCTTTAACAAAAACAAGAAAGCAAACAAGATACAATAGATGAAGCATAGGCAGAAATAAAGCAAAAGAAAACTTGAAAAATTACAAAAAAAAAAAAAAAAAAAGATATTTCAGCATTTTGGGTTTTATTTGATTTTTTACTAATGTTATTTAATTGAAATTACGTGGAACCTCAGCTTTTGAATAATTCTCTAGTTACTAAAAGGAAATGCTAGATGCAATGATAAAGTTCATTGCACATGAATTCAAACCTTGAACACAATATAATTAAAAATTACTAGAAGTGTTAAGCTTAAGACAAAAAAAATGAACATTCCATTTTCGGAACGGAAGCTCAATCATTTGCCTCGTCACAAAGTCAAGTAGGATGGGAAAATAACGCAGTGATTTCCTCATCATACATAGAAACAAAAGATTACCAACAAATGGTCCTCAGATTCTTCAAATAACAATAAGGTCTCATACCCACAATCTGAAAATTTACAACTAAGCAGTTGGCTACTTTCCTGTTTTCTTCACTGCTATTTGATTGATCACAAGTTAAAAATTACACTGCTTAGCTGTTCAAATATGTTAACAATTCAAATTTCCAAATGCCTACTAAATAGATGTCAAATCTTGTTCTTATTCCTAACAATTTCAAGAAGGGACGTCACTAACCTTTATCTAGGATTTATCTTCATCAGACGGAGAGCACGGCTGTTCGGGGACAGAATCAACAAAAAATTCCTCCACTGAAACAAGTTTAATATATCAGTGAATTATCAAACCCACATTAACATACCGAGTACAACCCAATGGGGAAATGTCAACAACCAAAGTATTCCAAAATGTAACATTGATGCCATTTTGTGGATTTGGCCACCTATTACTAGAATTCCAAACCCTTGACATGAATATC
Source organism: Kokia cookei (assembly GCA_039519145.1). Taxonomy (NCBI): domain Eukaryota; kingdom Viridiplantae; phylum Streptophyta; class Magnoliopsida; order Malvales; family Malvaceae; genus Kokia; species Kokia cookei. Next base: position 2,767,114 of record CM076908.1, on the reverse strand, counting down.
AATTCAAGGGATAAATCCCAACCTTTCACAAACTTTAATTGAATGTGCAACATGATATGGAACACTGATTAAATGCAGTTGTATACATGAATTTTTTTAAGGGGAAAGGCCTCAAACACTCATTCAGTAATTAATGCCTCAATATTCATTTTTTTTTTTTCTTCTTATTTTTTTAAAACTAAAATTTTCACTAAGAGCAAGATGAAGCATTATTATATAAATTTAAACCTGAACAGACACCAATACAATTAAATAAATAAATTTTCAATTATTTTCATTTTAAATAAATATAATTGTTTGTGTAAGCAATTAGTAAACACATAATTGAGCCATGTAGTTAATATTGTTAGTGGTAGGTGAAAAATGATCAAATCAAAGTCTCAAGTATACGGTAGCACCTGCACCAATCAAAGTATCCTTATTGCATTGCCCTTTTGATTCATGTTCATGTATAATTTTGAGATTTAACCCTAATTCAACCATAACTGAGTGCATGAAAGGTTTGGTAAAATCCTATCGATGTCAGTTAAAGCATCCTGCTTCAGTTAATACATCAAATCAGCATCATAATGTTTTGATCTAAGCTAGATCAACATCCTCTAATGATTCAAAATAGACATCAAGGTAAACATTAGCATGCAACCTCATTACCTATATTCTCTTGCTCCGAAGAATCAAGCAAAATTTCTGAATCAGAGGGAAGAAAAGGAGAACCAGGGTAATTCCCAAGGGCACCTAGATCTGTAACGATTCCAATTTGTGAGAACAAGATCAATTAAGAAACGTATCAAATAGAACAATAAAGTAATAAACATGGTTAATTCCTGGAGTGATGGTTCCCAAGGAGAACAATAAAGCATGCACAAATTATTAAGAACAAAAAACAATTACAAAAGCACAAGTCTACAGATATGTGTGCGTGTAACAGAAAGAGAGATGATAAACAACTTAAATACAAAATTTTAACTGGATATCTTAGAATAGCATCATAGCCACAGCTTACCTCCCAAGTTTGACAAGTCTGCAGTCAGATCTGTGAGACTGAAATTCCACTGAATCTGATCAAGCGGTCTAAAGGAATCTCTAGAATTCCCAGCTTCATTATCCTGTCCCAGCTGCAATCCTACTGAACTTGCCACAACAGTTGTGAAGGCTGAATCAAGTGCTGATGTGTCTACTCCCATCCCTGACATATCTGATGCACTGAAGGGAAAACTCCCACTGGTTGCCACTGATGTACAGCTCACAGGCATCTCTGACATAGATATGGCAGTGGTTGGTGGAACTGCAGGTATTACATCACTGGCATTGCTGTCCATCACCATGCTAGAATAAGAAAATTAGTCATCATTAGCCTAATCATTAAACATAATTTTGGTTCATAAAATTACAAAAATCTAGAGATTGTGTGACAAGGAATTAATATCTAAGCATTTCAGAATGCAGTAGTAGTAAAAGTTATTCATGTAGCTAACCTAAAACAGTTCAGAATTACAGTTTAATAGAACAGAGTTGGTGCGATATAACCTTAATACAATCATGCATATTTTGCAAATTTGATCAAGTAGTTCCTGAACATCTCAAACAGAAAAAGGCAAAAGAAAGCAACACATAATAATCAAGTCATAAATTTCATTTTTTTTAAAAAGATCAAATCATAAATTATGCAAGTTATCTTTAAAGAAGCTGTGCATAAATTATAATATGAGATCATAAAAGTAAACACCTTCACATTTACCACCAAGTAAATATTTGTATATCTAGTAGCCAATTAATAGTGTAGATAAATAAAAAAAAAAAAGATTGTTAAGTTCTCACTCATTCCCAGAATTCATCTGCATAGGTTGAAAGTTGCTGGGAGCAGGGACTCCGTTGACAACATGACAGCTTGATATACCCATGGAGTCAATATGAGGTTGTCCTGCAGCAGGAAATTGAGGTTGTTGCAGCACAGGGTATCCCATTGGTAAATTGTTAACTGCACTGCAAAAAATGACGTTGAATAACCACAACAGTGACATAAAACATGACCAAACAATCAGAAATCCTACAATCATTGTTACTCTGACTCTTCATTGAGGTACCGGTATCAGGCACATAATCGGACATGGATGTGAGGATATGGCCCTCAAAGATCCTCCAAATACATAGAAAAACTTGGAAAAAAATTTTAAACGTACACAAATATGACAAAATGTGTCCAGGAAACATAGCTTCTAATAAACTTTCTGCCTCAAAACATATTTTAAGACAGATCCCAAATGAAATTTGTGATATGGTTTTAGTTATCCATCCCTCTCACGGTTGTTTCTCTTCTTCCAGTTGAGAAAAGAACTGAAACTTGCTATGTTGAAAGCAGTCAAGCAAACAGCTAACAGACCCCATATCAAGTAAGAAGTTACAAACCATGATTACAAATATTTCAAACATGGGGATCCCAGTCAAAAGTGTAACACAGGGATCCTTTTCCTTATGTTGTAAATTTGAAAAGGGGAATGTGATCACTAGTTTTGAAATTATCAGTATCAAGTGACAACCACAATACAGTCCCGGAAATTTTGTCATTTTTAAAGAAAATCCTATAGCAATACTGATACTCTTAAAATTTATTAACCATCTATGGCTATTCCAAGTCAATCTTGATTCTATGATTCAGTAAGTAAGACCAGCAGCACCATGTCTAACTTAAAATCGTGATCACTTTAGAATATAACAAAAATAATCAAGGCTTGCATCCATTTTTATTTAGTCAGAACCTACCGGGCATGGGATGGATCCCATTTTGTATTGGGGCCAGAGGAACCTTTGGAGGCACAGGATATTTCATCATATGATATTGATGCTCAAGCAAATGGTTGAATAAAATGATTTGCTTCTTTAACTTCAGCCTTATATAATAAGCCCTGAAAAAATCAGCATTTTCCTCTTCCAGCTTCTGCCATACTGAATAAACAAGAATAGCAAAGAGAATAGAGTGAGGATCCCAACTCTAACATAGTTGAACAAGAAACATACTTGATTGGTGGGTTAGACTTCACAAGTTCAAAGATATTATTAAAGCAGACTGGTTTTCATTTCCCTTTTATGACATCTACTTTATCACATGCATATGCAATGCACTCTATTGAAATTCCAGATAACAGAAACACATATTTGGACTAACAAAACGATTTCAGGAAGCATACCTAAAGTTGTGAATCCAGGGTCTATCCTCGCTCGAGTCAAGAGGGTTTTGACAACCTCATCTCTGTTCATATAGAGTTGTAAACATCGTTCAATTAAATTCTGGACCTGGAACAACCAGTTTATATAAACTGTGAATCACTAACTAAAAAAACAGATAGATAGAATTCCCTTGACCAAAAAGAAAAGGGGATAAATGAGTGACATATAAAAGGAACAGTTTCTTACAAGTTCTATATCTTCGCGTGAAACTTTTTTGCCATCATTGCTTGAAGTAGATAAAGAGCCAGATTCTGCTAAGGGGCCATCTGTTGTTTGACTGTTTTGCGGTTCTGTTTTTGGTACATGTGAAGCTTGAGTTGAGGGGTTTTTATCTTGTGTGCTCTGTAATCAAATAAAATTAATCATCAAGGTAGTGTAAAGGAAGAAATGATAAGAAAATTCAAGCCAAAAAACAAACAAAAAGCCCGTAAAGGTGAACAGTTCTTTTATATGATAACTTGGGAGTAATGACTACTTGCAACTTGACACAGTGGCTACTTAGCTGACACCAAAGAGAGCAATTATATATACATATAATTACTTATTAAAAGAGGGAAACACCTGTATGTTCTTCATTACTACTAAAAAACAACTGCCTGCATCTATTTGCTCAGCACAGAGTCTCACTCTCTCCACCGAAGGTCACATAATTCACCAACATCAAATGCTGGCATCTGAGAATATCATATCCTACCTGGGGATAAATTTACAAACAGAAGGCTGTGAGCCAAACACCATAGAGAGAAGAACAGCTCTTGATTAAATGTTTTAAGTATAAATCAAGCTTTAGCAGAGAAAAGCCAAAACTTATGTTAAAAAATGGAACAAGAATATACCCCAATGGGCATTTACTGACATTAGAATCTTTTACCAAAACAAAGAAATATACCATGTTTAGCTATTCACAAGTTCTCCAACTAAGTTCCAACATTACAAGTTCATCTATTCTCAAGTCCAAGCAATCACTTTGATCGAATCAATTGTTATATTAGATAAGAATTAATTCCAAAAGCATCTTACTAACTACTTCCAAACCACAAAGCAAAGACACCAAAAATGAAAAGAACCAATCAGGTTTTCATTACGTAAGTATCATTATCAATAAATAAAACCATTTGCTTCTTCTTGATTTTTCTCGCGATTTTCGAATGCAAAGTATGCAACAAGCAGAACCAATTCCACATTTTACTAAAGAAGAAAATGGAATTCAGATTTTAATATAATCAAACAGATCTAAGAATAATTACATAAACTGAGCAAAGTTGGAATCTGCACATTCTATCTATTTGATTTTTCTAAGAAGAAAGGCCTTGCTGGATATCAATTTGAACGTACTTCACAGCATTTTCAAATCAAACCTTCCCCTTTAGCTAACAAATAGCTAGAAAAATACAGTCAATTTCAGCAAATAAAGCAAAATCTCTGGAAATTTTTATGGCAATAAACTACAATTAACAAGTATAATTATGAAGACAACCCAGAAATTTTAATTTAGTAGAAGCTGTAGGACTAAAATTTACCTTACAACCAAAGTTGCCGACTCTTGAAAACACGGCAAAACAAAGAAAATCAAAAATTTTATTTCAACGAACTCAGAGATCCAATTTAAGATTTAAGAAATACCGGGGGAAAAAAACTTTGCAAAAAATTTAGTGTATAAGTTAAGAAGAGTTACATAAACAGTAACTTTAAGGATTATAAAAGAGAATATTCTCGATTGAAACTGAAATGTAAAGATATTTACAGAAAAATAAAATGAAAAAATGAAGAATTCTCTTTTAAAAAATATAAAAATGATAGTACTAATAAAGGCTGGAGAAGAAAGTGAAGTTCTATGGAAGAGTTGAGTGGAGATTTCTATGGTTTATCATGACTATAATGATTATTGTTAGTGATGATGAGAGCTAAAGCAGGATGAAGAAAAATGCAGAGAAAAACCAGAGGGAAATAAAAATGGGGGGAATCTCACCCAACTTTGGCAATTTATAGTTTTGATTTTTCTGATATTAAAAAACGTCAAATTTGGGAGGAAATCAGAAAATGACGGTTGGGACAAAATTAAAAAAGGAAAGAAAAATTACTTATTTATAGGATTTGGTAAAAAAAAAAGTAACTTTGGAAATTCCGACACGGCTTCAACGGCTCAAGCCTCGGCTTGGGCAGAGGATCTTTACCGGTCACGGTTCACGAGGCTGCCGTGATATAAGTATCTGAACCACAAACCCTTCTTTTTTGTTTTCTTTTTAGTGATTGTACAATGTTTTTTTTGTTCATTAGCTACCTTCCTTTACTAATTCCAACTTAATCTTCGTATTTTCCTTCAATTATGAAATGAATTTTATGACATTAAAAAAAAAAACTTTTTTATGTAAATTTGTACTCATTATTTATCTACTTTTGGTGATAGAGTGAGATGATGAATGTTCTTGTTTTATAGAGTCCAAAATCTCTTATAAGGTAATTAAATTAGGAGTAATTATAGAGCTTTTGTATTTGAGTTCATTTTATTTATACATATTGTAAAAATTAATATCTGCACAGTAATAAAAAATAAAATAAAATATAAAAATTTTAGGTGAAAAAAATTTTCGGAAACTTTTTTTAATAGTAATATTATGACATGTGACGTATCTCCATTTTTTTATTTATTTTTAAAATTTTTCTTTTTAAAGATAAGTAAATATATAATTTATTTATGTAAATTAATTTTAATAGATAAATTAACTTTTTCAAAATTTGGTTAATTAACAATTTATCTTAAAGATAAAAACATATCAAAATTTTAAAAAATGTGAAAAGATAACAAATCTAAAAACTTTGAATTTTTTTTTTTGTAATTGTATTTTCAAATATTATATGTTTTCAATATTCCTTTTAGAAGTCTTAAGTAACTTTTACAATTTATTAATTAATTTTTAATTATCTATTCAAGAGATGCGTGGGTTGGAAAATTTGTTTTTGTTTTAAAAAATATTTTTTTTTATATATTATTTCTTGAATAATTTAAATTATAATGATAATTTTTATATATTAAAATTAAAAGATTATCTCTTTAATATAAAAAATAAAAAATACTTTCTTTTACAATGGAATTTGTTATGGAAATTTAACAATTATATTAAAAGTTACTTAGAATTAATATATAAAATATTATATAATTTTTAACTATTATCTCTTGAATAATTTAAATTATAATGATATTTCTTTTTAAAAAATCCAATGATAATAATTTATTTATACATATAAATGCCATGCCAGAAATGATAATTTGATAAATTTAAAATTGATAAATATAAATTACACATCAATAAAATTAAAAAAGAATAATCTATTTTTAAACAAAAATAAAATAAAAAGAGAGTTACAATGAGATATAAATTTTATAGAAATTAATAAATATTAAATATTCTTATTATATTTATTTAAAACTTTTATTTTAAAATAAAATTTTTAAAAATTATTATCACTGTTTTTAAAATAATTAGCTTTTCAGTTTAACAATTTGTCTATTAATTAAATTTTAATATATATTTTTTTTCAAATCACTTCACAATAATTATTATAATTTTTAAAAAAATTATTATTACAAATTTTAAAAGAAATAACTTTTGAATTAAATAATTTATATATTAATTAGATTTTAATATTAATTTCAAATCACATCACAATAATTCTTATATACTTTCACTATCTTAAATAATATTACCCAATGAAATTTTTAATATTAGTTTTGAGTAGTTATTATAAAAAAATGTTATACAATAATTAAATAAAAAATATTTATATTTACATGTATATTTTGTATAATTTTTAAATTATTTATATTTACATATGCTTAAATAAAAAAATAATTTTAAAAAAATATCTAATATATTAAACTTTATTTTTCAAAACTTAAACTAAAAATTTCACTAGAAAATTATGTTAATTAAAAAATATATTTTCTATAACCGAAATGCATGAATTTAAAATTTTGATCCAAATAACACAAAAAAGAAAACAACTGGTAATTATGTTTGAGTTTGAATTCAAATTTAAATTTAAATTTTAAATTGGTTAAGAGATAATAATTAATATTATTATTTGTGTTCATATTTATATCTTTTAAATTATTAAGAATAACATGAATTTTATAAAATATTTCTATTATTTATGCATGTACCATATTGTTTATTGATTTCCAATGAAGTCACTAACCAGTGCTACAACTCATATCGGGTGAACCACTAATTAACATTTTATCCATTGCTAATAGAATAAAAAAATCAGAAACAGAATTAAATTATTTATTTATATTTTAAAAACATATATCATAATTTATTTTTATCCACTAACACAATTAACAGAAGATTTACCAAATGCGAGCTTTTCTAAAAACTAGGAGATGGCTCACGAGCCAAGCGTGTCGATGCACCCTATTACATGTGATCTTATAAATTAAATTAAATGGAAGAATTGATTATTAATAATAAGAAAAGTAGCATTTTCGAATAATTTTATTATTAATAATAAGATCCAAGCGAAAGGGAGCAATAGAAAAGTGACACATGTGTCAGGTTTTGTTTTCTTGTACACACCAACCAATAAGAGTGCGTCACACATATCCTGACTCCTTGTAAACTTGTCAGACCAACGACCAACCAGGCCCAATTAATTTATTAAACGTGTCGAAAATATAGAGGTGGACCGTGGAGAGCGTGTGGCCGTTTATTGCGTTGGGATTTGATTTGAGGTGATTTAAAAAGAGAAAAAATAAAAAGTAGGACTTTCAAAATTCCCGCTAACGGCAAAGGTCGTTGTCTTGACATTTGGCGCTATTACTTGACTACAAATTTGTTTCCGTTTCAACTGGTTTAGTCTCATTTGCAAAATCTACTCAATTTGACGTGTATCCCATCCAATTCATAATTTCAAATATATCCCATATCAATTTAAAACAATTTTCCACAGGGCTTGCTGTTTGGCCTAATTTATTTGAATTTCAATTATTTTAATATTTTATTCATAATCTTAATGGATTTAGATTCTATTTTATTATGGGCAGATCATATATTCGATTCAATATTTTTAATAAAATATAATTAATTTTTTATAAAAAAAAACTAAAAACATACTAAATATGAATCTGGTTAATATATTATTCATACAACAATGTGGTTGAATGGTTGAAGCTCTATACTTATCTAAAATTTACTTGATTAATATCCAAAATTAATGTTGACGTCAAATCTTTCACCATCCTAAAAAAATCATAAATTAATCATAATTTAACTAATTAAAAAAGGAATAAAATATAAAGCATTAAGTAAAAAAAACTTATTGGAAAATTTTGCATTTTGTTGTCTATGATATCATATAATAAATTTAATCTTCAATCTTCATTTGAATAAATTTGATTAGACATAGATAAAAAGTTTTTACAAATTTCTTTGTAAATTTGTTCCAAAAACCTGAAGTAGCTAAGTGGTTGAGGTAATGGTAACTTTCAAGGGACGTAGATTCATTTTCTACTATATTCATTTTTAATTCTCTTAAGTGGTAATCGGTTTTGTAGATTTCTTAACACAAAATAACAGTAGTATTTGAGTGACCAAGTGGTTAAGGGATGAGTTTTAAACCACATATCTTCATAGACCAAAAACTACAAGATCATTCTTTCCATTTTGGGTGACGGAAGGATCATACCATTCGAGTTTTTTTTATGCTTTTCAAATTGAGTTTGAATTTTGGCTGAATTATGGGGTTTTCTTCTTGAATCTAGGCTAAATGGTTTTATAGATTTCTTTGTATATAATAATAAAGTTTGTGGTTTAGGCGAATGGTAAGAAAAGAATGATAAGGGTCAAATTGATAATGTGTTATGAAATAAAATAATAGAGAGAGTAAAATAAAGAGAGATAAGAGATCAATAGTTCGGGATGAACTTAAGAGGACTAGCAGAGACTTTAACTCCCCTAAAATGAAAAAATTTATTTTTAGGCATTTTAAAATTTTTAAAAATTTAAATTAATTAAGGTAAAATTGTGCTTTGTCCCCTAAAAATGATAAAATTTTGATTTAATCATTTAAAAATTACATTTTACTATCATAAAAATTACAATTTAATTTCGACCCTTTAAAAAAATTTATAATTTCGCCCCTGACAAAAGCGAACATATAAATTTTATTGATCAATAGCAATAATTTACCATGCTTCTTCAAAATCTACATTCATAGACATATAATTAAAAAGTATATATATATGATACAAAACTCTATTTCCAATGATTATTAGAGTCTTAAAATATACAAAGTTTATCTTGATTTTGATGGATGTCTATAAAAATATATAAAAATATAAAAAACTAAAAATTTATAAACATATGTATAAAATAATTAAAAAAACGTCTACAATGAATTTAGATAAATGATTATCCAAATGCATTTAAATCTAAACAATCATTAATCTAAATTTATTATTGATGTGAAAAATATATATTTTTTATTAATTTATATATTTTTAAATTTATATTTGAACCAAAAAATATCAAATATATCTATATAAATTAATAATATTAGTATTGAAGTAACTGAATATAAATTCAAGTACTAATTAGTCAAATTACACGTGAACTCATTTCAAAACCAACGGCACCCTATTTTCAGTGGTGTGAAGTGGAAATGTCTGCCCACAGGAAAGGGTCAATTTAAGTTGTATATAATGCTAGTCGGCATGGGCCTTTTAATAGTCAACTTTGTATTATGATTTACTCCAATAATATTGAAATGCGTGAAGTACGTATGAATTCATGATACCCCATTATTGAAAAAAAAGAGATTTCTGGTTATGATTTCAGAATTTATCGTCCGTCGCTTTGTGTTGCTGTCCTGCCAAAAGGCACTGATTATATAAAATTTCATATTAATGTATAAAATTTATACATTATCGATGCATTAAATATTCTCTTAATTTAAAATATAAATTATCTGCAAGAAAAAGAAAATAGTTATGATTTGAAGACTTGGAGTGTCCCTAGTCCCTACAATCATGAATTTTATTTTTGAAAAAGAAAAAAAAAATAGCAACATCAATGTCAATTTAAGGTGTTTCCTGATTGTGCTGGTAACTCTTAATTTTGCATGCTGTTAAACCCCCACACTTGGATGAAAAGGAATATTACATTTTGGCTTTTTCCCAACTCAAACAACTCCATTAATAAATCCTATCGGCATTACTTCAAACTCTGCGACATCTATGAATCAGTTTAACATCGTGGTGACGATAAAAACCGATCAGATATGTTTAGTGCGGATGTCGTTGGCCGTGAAATAATTCAGAAATAGAAGGAAACAGGCAGGCAAAAGTCAAAAGCTTTGTCATGTCCAAACCAACTAATCACTCCAACATTTACCTAACAAGTTTGGGCCACAACTATTAGATTCTTTTACTCACACATTCTGGTTGATGGTGATGATGGGTTTTGAGATAAATTAAGCAAAGATATTTTTTGATTCAAATTAGTACAAATTTAGTCAAAAGAAATTTGTCTTTAACTTCCATGGCCATCAAAAGGGTAAAAGGTTAACAACAGTGTGCCGCTTGCAGCATGTAAGCATGTGTACGTACGTTAAAAATGAACCATCAACATTCATTTTCAAAGCATCAAATATACATGTGTTTGTGTTTGTGTGATGTGTCTTTGGAGTGTGTGGTGTCTCAACTCTTTTAACCCCCCCCCCCCCCTTATCTAAGGCCTTTTCATAGCAACCTTTTTGTTGTGTCAAACAGAACAAAAGGAAAAAAAGATATATGGGCCCACGAGACCCTCGTTTACGTATCTGACAAAACCACACACATTTCGTTTGCATTATTACATTACACATGCCATGACGTTTATAATTTTGGTATGATTGTAATCTTCGATATAACTCTCAATTTTATTTTGATCATAAAATAAAATTATGTTTTCGCGGCTAAGTTACAAGTTGAATTGATTATACGTATATATATCCTTTTATTGAAAAGATTATGAAAGCAAAGGAAACATAAACGAAATGAAGCTAAACATGCATGAGAGGAGCCAAAGATTTGGTTTTGTAGATTATTGTTTTTGGGTTCGGAAATATCGTTCCTTATAAAATCATTCTATATTGAAAGGATTGTGGAGCTAAACTTAAAAAATTAACAATATTCTTAAGTTTGTCCCACTATGAGATGAATTGAAAAGTATGTTTTGGAGGCTCAAATACAAATATTATTAAGAATTCTACATAACTTTCTCTGGATTACAAGTGTTCTTTTTCTCTTCCTCTCCTTATTGATCAAACTATGCACATGCATTTAAGTTTGCAAGTAGCATTCTCCTTACAAAAATGAGTTACACGAGTGTAATTTCTACGAAACTACTAGTATATCTATTATCTTCATAACTTCTCTCCCATTATTCATTACAAGTAACATGAGCATTCATAGTATATTCTTATGAATTAACTTATATCTCTTTCACGTCCTATAAAATTATGTTACTTATTTCATAATCATGCTTCGAGTATATCTACTTTGATAAGACTATAAATAGAATATATAAATATTCATTTAGGGTCTCTTATTGAATCATTAACAAATTTAACATTTTAAAATTCTCAAATTTTTTTTATCATCACTGCTTTCCACCACATTTATTCTTGAAAGTCTGCTTCGATCTTCTTCTCTCTCCATGATATCTCGTTTTATTAAATTATAATGTCTCCTCAACTTACCAAAACAACCTTTAGAAGTTTAAAACTCTTATGAAATTATATGGAAGGAGGATCGCTTTCTATCAGCTAATTTCTTATTTCTTGCATTTGTCTACACTTCCAAATTAAAAAGACGTATCCACACAAGGGACAGAGAAAAGCCCAGCAAGCATCTCTGCATATAAAGCCTTTGCTTTGCCGATTGTCCTTTATTTTCTTCCAAATTCTTATTCGATTAACGATGTGACCCTGTTGTTTTTACCTTATTATTATTATTTGCTCCTTTCTGGTATCCAAGGGAAAACTTCACAGGTTTTTTTAGAATATATCATCTTTTATTTGTATCGACTAAATGAAAATATAACTCATATATTGAGCTATAAGGGATGGAGTTGCACGTGAAATTTGTATCTTAAACATTCATCACCGCACCGACATTTTATTAGCAGACTACTATTTTATTTTAAGAATTAAATTTTAAAATTATACAAAAATTATAATTTAATGTGTAATTTAATACATGAATTTTGATTTGGTGTAATCATACACATAAAATATTATTTTTGATTCAGTCATACACATTAAAATAAAATAAATACATTGATTTATTTTTATATTTGACAAATGATTTATTTATGTATGCAATATACAAACATAAAATGATGCAATATCAATAATTGTATTAATTATTCGTGATGATTCGATTAAATCAAAATTTCATATATAGAATTACATAAAATCAAATTTAATATATAAAATTACACATTAAATCAAAGTTCGTGCACAGTTTTAAGATTTTTTAATTATAGTGAACTTACCCATTTAAAGTTTAAAAGTATGCGACAAAATTTAATTGTTACAAACGGATGATTGATTAAGTAAAGTCTTGTTTAAGTGTTAAAATGTTTATTATTAATCAACAAGTATTGGGTGTAATGGTAAGGTACATTTCACTCTCAATAAGAGAATGTGATTTGAACCTTAGAGAAAACATTGTTAGGAGGGGCAACCTTGGTTTAATCCTGGTTCTTATCAGCCCAATCAATCACCTTGTTGGCTGAAATTATTAAGGGTAAACCACACCATTTGTCACTAAATTATGGATAAATTTTTGTTTTGATCACTTAACTAAAAAATCTACAATTTAGTCACTAATCTATTTAAAAGTTTTTATTTAAGTCAGTAAGCTATTAATTTTTTAAAATAGTTCCACCAACGAGTTCCAAGTAATGATTCGACGATTAGTACGGTGGATCAATACCCATCAACAAGTAGAACATACTTTAGATCCAAGTCGATTTGAAAATTAATGTCAGAGATTAGAGAAAAAATTGTTTGAATTTTGGTTCATAGATTTGTGATCTCCAAAGTTGTTTCACGAAAAAAAAAAACTAAATGGTAGAAGAGGAAGGAAAAGAGAGTTGTCAATTAGTACAAACAATGTAAATAGAGAAATCCCTATCACGTTGATTTTAAAAGCCCTAACTTAAATAAAATTTTTTGAATTGTTCAATGATCAAAATATAATTTTTTTAGTTAAGTGACCAAAATAAAAATTTACCCACAAATATTAGCTAATGGTGTAATTTACCCAATTATTACAAGCAATCATTCAATATTTGTCTTCAATATAAATAAATGTTTGATATATACATATTAGTATATTACGTATAGCAATACATTCCTATTAATTTTGACTCTAACTCAAAAAATTTAATTCGATAATATAAATCAGCACAATTCCATTTAATCATCAATGATCAGCCATTCATATTTATCTGATCTAAATTCAAAAATCACTAAAACAAGTAACTTATTTTTCATTTTCTTTCAATTTTTATATATTTCCTACCAATCACATCTGTAGAAAAATTATATTTTTCAATTTTTTGTTTTTGTTTTTTTACTCCTTCAAATTTTCATATTTTCAATTTCTTTCCACTTTACTAAGGGCTAGTAATACTGCTTTTGAAAAATACTTTTTAAAAGTTTAGTTTAATATTTAAGTATTTAATATCGTCGTTAATTTTTTTTGAAAAATAAAATGTTCATTTTAAACTCGATATGATAAAGTAGAAACAAAACTCATTTAAATAATATTTAAATTCATTAATATTACGATATTTCAATATAATATAAAAAATATTTTATTATTGTCCATTATTAATATTTTGATCTATGAAATATAAATTTTAAATATTTTTTAATCATTAATATTAATTATTTGTAAAATTTAATTGAAATATATAAACTATATTTTTAATTATTAAAATATAATAATTACAAAATTAAATATATAATTTATATATTTGAAATTCTTTTCAATAGGAAAATAATTTTATATTCAATATAAATAATGCATTAAATTATAAATAAGGTTAAAAATATCATTTAACTCTAAACACATTTTTTTTCCAAATGCGAAAGCTAGAAAAAATTATTTTTGCATTTGAGTTCAAAATCACTCTTGACTCTAAAAACTGTTTATTTAACATTATTTGTTGTTCCAAAATATTTTTGATCTTAAAAATATTTTTGAAAAACAATACTAAAAGAGACGTGGCAAAGTCCAAAGGAATGATGCTTGATAACATGAAATGATTTGAATTGAAAAATACAATCATCAAACTTGAATGAACTGAATTGAAAGCTAACTTCACTTGAAATAACTCAAAAACTTTAATAATCAAATTAACTCAATTTAAATTAGTTCAATTCAAAATCAAAACAGTCAATATTGTATTGATGAATTAATATTTTTTTATTAATATTGGTATGTACTAATATCGATCAATTTCAGTGTAACATTTCATATTTATCATTACTTTTAAAAAAATAACATATGTATATAAAAAATATTTATAAACATCGAGTGAGATTAATATGTATATATATGCTAATTAAATTAAATTGCTATTTTTGTATATTAAATAAATATAATATATGTGTATAGATCTTGAAGGTAAAGGACACTACTACACATAATTGATTGTTAATGTTGGGCCGCAAAAGGATTTTATAGCCCATCTAGCAATAGGCAAAGCTGAGTGGTTGGATTCTTTTTCTTCAGACCGGATAAGTCGGATATTGGGTCTACGGTCCAGGTTCAGTCAGAAAATTGAGGAACGACATCGTTTAATGCACTCTTTTTCTTCGTTCGCTTAAGGCTAAAACCCTATCCCCGTTTCATTCAAAACTTTTAAACCCTCAAAAAACGACTACCACGCCGTTCTTCTCAGCCCTGAATTTTTTTGCAAGCAAATGGTTGTAAAGTTTATTCCTCATCTTCGTCTTCTTAGCCCTTCTCTACCGGTCACTGGTTTTCCCAGCATGAAACCTGGGCGGACCATTTGCGTTAATGGGTCCATACCTGTTTTAAACCGTGTTTTCCCTTTTAAACTCAAGTTCCTTGGCTTATCGCCTCGCTCTAATGGGAAACTCATTACGCGGAGCCTTTCCACCAGGCCGTCTCGACCTAGGTCGAGGGTAAGCTCCGAGTTCACTCCTAAAATCAGAGGAGATGTTCGTGCCTCGAGGAGTCTGCTCGAGGACGAGGCCGAACTCAGTGACTGGGTCGGCGAGTTGAGAACCGATTCGATCCGTGGCCGACTCACTAGCGAAGATGAGGAATTAGACGCGGATAGACAACGCAATAGAGTTAGGAGTAGAGATAGAAAGAGAAACGGCGTTTCTGTGAAGGGGAGAAGAGAGAGTGAGTTCGACAATTTTCGTGAGTCGAGCAAGAGGGAAACACGGGGCAACTTCGGCGATTCTATTTCGAGGAAGTCCCGGTTCAGTAAACGGTTTGGTAGTGAATTAGAAGATGAAGACAGTGATGACAATGGCGAGGTTGATGACGAATCGTATTCGAGTAGAAAATCTCGCGGAGTGAAAAGAGAGAATACACAAATGGATTCACGGAGAGGAAAGAGAAATGAGAGGGGTTTGGGTTCAAGAAACGCGGGGAGTGGAAGAAGAACGAGTTTAGGAAGAAAATCAAACTTTCATGAAGAGGAAGATACTAAAGCTAGTGAAGAGGAAAAAGGTTGGGAAATGAAAGGAGTGGGGAATTTTCTTAGTGAGGAAGATAGTGATATTAGTGACGCTGCTGAGGATTATGATGTAATTTTAAGAAAGAATGCGAGTTCTGCACTTGGATTAGAGAAGGATGCTGACCAAACAGGGACTCCTAGAAGTTCACAAGGGAAATCTGAGTCATATTTGAGTGAAACAAGGTCTAAATTTATCAACTTTTACGAGAAATGGTTCATGTTTCTTAGGCTTTTGTAAATGTCTGATCTTTTGTTTGCTTGTAGATTTGATCAAATTTCAATATCTCCCCTATCGTTGAAGGGAATTAAGGATTTTGGTTATGAGAAGATGACCGTTGTACAAGAGGCAACTCTTCCAGTAATACTCAAAGGTTCGTTTGGGATCTTTGTATAAACCATGCCTTGTTTTTTTACTATGGAAGGCTTTCATTGTTTACGGTGGGGAAGTCAAAAGTGCTGCAAATGAATGCAACTG
This sequence comes from Kokia cookei, assembly GCA_039519145.1. Lineage (NCBI taxonomy): Eukaryota > Viridiplantae > Streptophyta > Magnoliopsida > Malvales > Malvaceae > Kokia > Kokia cookei. Next base: position 2,750,644 of record CM076908.1, on the reverse strand, counting down.
TATGGCAGTTTTAGAATTTCCTTTGTTTAAGTATCTTCTAAAGAATTACCCATAGAATGGTTAAAAGGTAGCCTGAGCCTCAAATGGTTAATCTGTGTGGTTTACATTTCTTCAGCTTGATATTAGCCTGACTACAATGCCGTTTTGAGCTGTACCTTTAGGCTGCTAATCAGTTGATGTTCTGAAATGATATTGCCTGTAATTTTGTTCTTTGCATATTGGTTTTCCAGTGATGCATATTTTGGATCCCGACAGCTAATCACAATTTTTTTTTTTATAATTCAGGCAAGGATGTACTAGCCAAGGCCAAAACAGGCACCGGAAAGACAGTAGCATTTTTGGTAAGCTGCTGCTTTTGTAGGATTGAGTGCACCTCATCTGTTTAGTTGGGGGTTAATATCTGCCGTATGACCTCTGCATGTTTTGCACTGTCAAAACTATGGGAGGTTTTGAGTTTCTTTTCGTAAGATTTAAATGACCATTTTCTTTTTCAGTGAGAAAAAAGAGAAGTAACTATATACCCAGGAAAACAAGTTCATTTTCTTGCAATCTCCTGTTCTTAACTTTGTTGTACATTTCAGGGTGAGATATTACTTATAGGCATCATGATATTCTGTAAAATCCTTGTAGTTTCTAATTATTATGAGCAGCAATTGCAATTGTGAATGTGCTGCAGTGGTTCACTTTCCTTGTTCTCTGTTCTTTTTTTTTTGCAGCTTCCATCAATTGAAATTGTTTCAAAACTGCCTCCTGTTGATCGCGATGTTAAGCGGCCACCCATTCATGTTCTTGTGATATGCCCTACTCGAGAGCTTGCGATTCAAGCTGCTTCAGAAGCTAAGAACTTGCTGAAGTATCACCCATCTATCGGTGCTCAGGTTGTGATTGGAGGTACAAGACTTGCTCTAGAGCAAAAAAATCTGCAAGCAAACCCTTGCCAGGTTAGTTTGTTATCATGGATGTAGACATATGTCTTGATTCTTTTTTACATTGTTAAACTGTTGAAGTGTCATGGACCGGAATGAGACTCGGGGAATTGACATGGATAAAACTTTAGATTGTATTAATCTATCAAATAGACGGAGCATCACTAGACTCTGAGGCTTCACTGTGGTTAATACAGCATTTACTGTCAAGGCAATGTTTTGGTAGGATGATGTTACATTTTACTTCCATTTTAACTTGCAGATTCTTGTTGCTACACCTGGAAGGCTCAGAGACCATCTTGAGAATACTGCGGGGTTTGCAACAAAGCTGATGGGTGTGAAGGTCCTTGTACTTGATGAAGCAGATCGTTTACTAGCCATGGGTTTTCGTAAAGACATAGAAAGGATAATTGCTGCTGTTCCAAGACAAAGACAGACACTTCTATTTTCTGCAACAGTTCCTGACGAGGTTTCTTTCTTTATCCTTAGTGTGTATTGCATATTGATGTTTCAGAAATTTGAAAAAAAATTCTAATCTGCTATTGGTGTGAAGGTCCATCAAATCTGCCACATTGCATTGAGAAGAGATCATGAATTCATCAATACGGTTCAAGAAGGCACTGAGGATACTCATTCACTGGTAGATTTTGCAGTCTGCTATGTTCTTTTTTTGTGTAAAATGGAATTTCTTTTTAATTGTTAAATTTTGGATATTTCAGGTCAGACAAGTGCACATGGTTGCTCCACTAGATAAGCAGTTTTCCCTACTGTATGTTCTTCTGAAAGAACATATTGCAGATGATGTTGACTATAAGGTGTTATTTTACTTACAGTCCTTTACTTTAGCTTATTAGCTATGGTTAGAAAAAAAGTTATTTTTGTCAAGACTCCAAAGCCTTTGCTATAGAAGTGTTGTTGGCCCCAATTTTTAGGTGTTTAGTACTGGAACTTCAAAGCTGATGTGTTTTTCTCCAAAATGTTGCTTATGCTTTTGCTCATCATTTACTTGATCCTTAAACAAACCATGTAATCTAGCAATCTAATTCTGCAGGTTCTTGTATTCTGCACTACTGCTATGGTAACAAAGTTGGTAGCAGATGTTCTTCGTGAACTGAACCTGAATGTTAGAGAGATTCATTCAAGAAAATCACAGAGTTACAGAACAAAGGTATCTGATGAATTCCGGAAGTCCAAAGGACTTATTCTTGTGACATCAGATGTATCTGCTCGAGGGGTTGATTATCCTGATGTTACACTTGTCATCCAGGTAAGCATTATTTTTCTAATTAGAATTTAGGTCCCACCTTTTTATTTCATGGTTCTATTAAATTACTGTTACTATTCAAACCTGTACTGAGAAATCCTACTCTATCCAAGTGCATGGTTTCTTTTAAATTACCATGAGCTTCCTATATTCTGTTCAATTTTCTGAAGAAGAATAAACTCCTTCATCTCAAACTTTTCTCGATACTTCATTGTATAATCTTGTCTACTTTGCGAAGTAAAGAATACTGTTGATATTATATTTTACATATTTTTCTTTTAAACTATCACAGGTGGGCAAGCCATCTGATAGAGAACAGTATATACATCGGCTAGGTAGAACTGGACGTAAGGGTAAAGAAGGGCAAGGAATACTCTTACTATCACCATGGGAGGAAAATTTTATGTCTTGCGTCAAGGATTTGCCAATAGCAAAGGTTCCATTGCCTTCTTCGGACCCAGAAACAAAGAAAAAGGTAAGCTTAGTAGAATGTGCCTTGGGCATTTTATTCCTCGTAAGTTTTTACAAATTGGGTAGTATTCTTTTTTTTTTTTGGCCAAAGGGTAGTATTCACTTTAATGGTGTTAAAAATATGGTTGAACAGGTGGGACAGGCACTTTCCAATGTAGAGATGAAGACCAAAGAATCAGCTTATCAGGCATGGCTTGGTTATTACAATTCTGATAAGAACGTAGGCAGGGATAAATGCAGGCTTGTGGAACTCGCAAATGAGTTCAGCAGAAGCATGGGTCTTGACAACCCTCCCGCAATTCCCAAGCTCGTACTTTCAAAGATGGGCCTAAGGAATGTCCCTGGACTGCGGGCCAGATAGACTCCTGGAGCTGAACCAGTGATTCAGGCATCTCCAATTATCAACATACCCCTTGAATATTTTAAATATTCATTTTTTTTTTCATATCATCGGATATTTAAGTAAATTGTTATCAACTTTCATCCTCCTATCCGTCTTTGTACAGAGTTCCAGCCTACTTATAAGCTTTTCCTCCTGAAAGGGATGAAGTGGCATTGCAGCATCGACATAGACGTGGTTTATTAATACATAGTAATGCTTTGGAAAAACCAATCTTGTTATTCATCACCTCGGCATCACATCACATCTTTACTAGGAGGATCATCAAGTTACCATGAAGGCCTGTTACTTTTTCCTGAAAAATTGGTTATTTCTTTCTATTTTTTCTTACCATGAAATTTATCAAAACATAGTACAACTTTCGACAAAAGAAAGCTAATAGTGAAATTATGAAATCAAAATATGATCGAATCCTATTACATTTGTGGGAAGGAGAATCCTTAGTCATTGCAATCTATAAAAATGACAGAATTCTAAGGAGCACCTATTTGAGTTACAATGTGTCGAACCCTAAATTTTAACTATCCTACTAGTACTGCATAGATGTCTTTCTCATCATTACTCTGTTATGTCTTCAAAAAAATTAGAGCACCTTCAGAAAATGATTTTCCATCGTTCATAGTATATGTATAGAAGGCACAAGCCAAGAAAACATGGGTGACCCATTATCCAAGAAAACCATTAGGAATCAATGAATCAGAAAAAACACACTCGTTGCTTTCATGAGTGAGATTGAGAACAGAAAAAAGCGTCTTAGCCTCCACCATCAATTTCTTCCCGCAAATGTTAAAGGAAGCGGGTGCGGGGAATCCCCATCTTCTGGGCCGCTGATCTGGCAATAGAATCAAATCCCCCCTGCTAAGATAAATAAACCATATTCAAAATAAAATCAGAATATTAAATGTATAAACTTGAAGGGGAGGGTAATCGATTATTATCCAATTTAAATTCAAGTCAGTCTTGCAATATATGTTAAGTCCTAGACCGAGAGGCAGCCACACAGCTCATTGAGTTAGCCATAGAAATTACTACACCAAAAAACCTATAGCTAGACCTGCAAAGGCAGTTGGACAGCAGTACAGGTGCAGGGTACTGACAGCTTTCAATAATAAGCGACCTTAGACAAACCAAAAGACAATTTACCTTTGGAGGTGGGGAGAAGGCTGGTCTGGTTAAAATCGTTGAGCACAGGTACCATGAAATCTTTGTTTGTCAAATACTCCACCAGAGCTCCTCCCATTGCTTAGCTGTGATACTTCATTCATGCCTGAGAAACCCATTGTTCTGAGAGAGCCATTGTCTAACGGTTCAGCAGGGGAACCACAACCAGAATTATGATCATAAGGATACAGCATCACAACAGATGGAATGGAAGGTGCATTAGACGACACCCCATTGAGGTTCATAGCTGGCAGTGGGCACATGCCATATGGCAGGCTAGCAGAACTACTTGGTGAAGAGTTTGAGCGAACTGATCCATTGTGAGACTGGTATGATGTAAATGAATCATGCCTACGTGAGCCACAAGGCTTCTCAGTTCTGCTTTCACCACCAACAGCTGTCAATTGGTCCAATGAGAACTTTGATTTCTCATTCTGATTGTGACTTTGGCTACGCCCAGCAGCTCGGTACTTTGAATTGCCATTCCAGTTCCCTTCTCTATCACCCTGCTGGCCATTTCTGTCATAATTATGTTTTCCCCTCCTTGAATTTGCAGAAAAACGTTCTCTCACTGAAGCTTTCTGAAGTAGAAAAAAATTGCATAAAAAAGTTACTGAAGGGTGTAGTTCTTAAGGTTGAAAGTCACAGAAATGTGAGCTAAGAAACATTAAGACCACTTCAAATATCTGATGAAAATAAATAATGACGGTGGTATCTTATGACCAAAATTCAATTTGCATTCCAATGATTCCACTCTGAGAGCACATAACCACTTAATGGAGAACCAAAAGAAATAGGACCATGCAACCAACATTATTCTCCAATACACGCAATTTTCAAGGGCAACATTTTTTTGACAGATTGTCAATGTAACTTACGGGATTTGGCAGGTATGTCCCAGTACCACTACGATATCTTGGCATCTCATCAACATACCGTTGGTATAGACTTGCAGGCCTATTTGAGACAGATTGGAGAGGAGCAACAGGGAAAATACGAGGTCCATAATTCATAAATTGAGAAAGACTCAGATTAGATGGAAGAGGTCTCCCAGGACCACCTAATGGAAAATGACCATAAATAGGTGGCACCACAGCAGATGAAGGATAAACCAGAGGTGGAGAAAATCGTGAATTTTGGCAAAACCGTCCATACTGCAAGTTCTGCCAATGGCTAGCAATATCACCATTAAGAATGTCAGATTTATGCTCTGCTGGCTCAAGAGACATAACCTTTCTCATAGAACTAGAAGTACTTAACACCTCAGACTGATCAAGTCCCTCAGATGATTCGAAATTTTGACCAGAATCAGTGTTGTCTGAACCTTCATCCCAACTAACATGGCTTGTTGATGTATCTGGAGTTCCTGTGTCTACTGGAAAGCTGTAAAAAGGGCAAAACAAAAATGGAACCGGTGGCCCGGTTATTGTGAAGGCTAAGGGAGATAGTCCAGAATTATCTGTAGTTCTTTTCCCTGAACCAGGACCTAAGAGGAACGGAGCAACAGGTATCAGTGGATCTGAGCCATTTGTCTGAGCTGCCTCAGATCCGGACATTTGATGCTTTGTAATGGGTAAAGAACCAACCAGCTGAGGTCCAGTAGTTCTTTCAGCCATTTCAGTTCCAGGTATTGATGGTGAATTCCAGTCTCTGCCATCATCTGCCTGAGAGGAGTGTTCAGACACAATCTTACCTTTCCTACCTGCAGCAGAAGGAAGCACAGAAGCAGCTGTTTTCCTACCCCATTTCTCCTTAGATGGCTTAGGGATCTTAGCTGATGACCCTTCCCAAGAAAATTCTGACGAGGTTTTACTTCTGTATGAACTTACAATTCTTTCTTCAAAGTAAACATCCCCCCCTCTGTTATCTTGATATTGGCAAACATCTATATGATCTTCCCTAGTTGATCCTTGAATATCTTCAGAAAACTTGTGTTGTACTTTAGTAGAATTATCTGAGCTGCCTACCCTAGATGAAGTAGACAGTTGCTTACCATCTAACTGAAGTATTTCAAAACTTCTATTATCAAGATCAAAACCACCACTGGGGCCCCTGTCTTGTTCATGCCATAACTCGTGTTCTACTTCCCCAGGTGGATCCTCAGAATTTGAGGGTAATCCAATGCCAGAAAAATAATTGGCAAAAGGACAAGAGATCAATCCTTGGGGAAACATTTCTATATTTGTAGGAACAAGTTTGCCCAAATTTCTCTGATTGTAACCCATTGATAGAGAATCGATAGGAAAAGGTAAGTGACCTGCAGCTAAATTTAACGGAAAAGGAACCTGACCATTAAAGCCATGAACTGCAGAAGATGGCATCATGTTCACTAGATCTTGCTTTTCTTGATGCATTCCCTGTGCCCCCAGAATTGAAGAGAAGTCCTGACCAGTGGTTCCCAAGCCTGAATCATCTTGGCAACCATTTAGAAGACTTTTTAGCTCAGCAGCAGTATCAATGCTTTGACGAGTTGAAGTGCACCTAACAGATGAAGAATTATCACCTGATGATTTAATGTTATTGCTTGCCACCATATCAGAATCCATATTCTTCCTCCGATCCTTATCTGTCCTCACCGAAGCAATCTGGGTTTTCCCACTCTCTGGCACTTCGTTCTGTCTTGCTTGAGAAGTAAATTCCCCATATATTTCAGTAAGCTCAGGACTAGATCTTGTCCTTGCAAAAAGATATCTTCCATCAACATCAGTCACCAATGTCTCTGCTTTAGAAATATTCTGACCTGTACTACTATGGACATTCTGATTGGAATTAGAAACCCATCTAACCTGATCAGAGGTCTTCGAGTTGCAAATGCCACCATAACCCTTTTGGCTCTGAGCACAAGAAACAGTAGAAATTTCATTTACCTTAGTTGTGCTTTCAGATGGATGAATAACATGCTGTGAGGAAACACTACATGATCCTTGAGTTTGAAGCCTTGAGGAAATATCATTTACTTTGCTGATTGAATTGTTTGACACATTCTTAGATTCTTGAGTTTGGTCTGTCTTTGATAATCTCAAGCACCAGAGATCATTCCTTGGAGCGTCAGGGCGTTGGCCACTGCCATGCCTTTCCCATGTATTCATAAAGAATTGATTTACTTCATGAAAGAGGTCCTCTTTGGGACAATCAAGTAATCTTGCCAACTTTTTAGCCCCAAAGGCAAATGCACTGCGTATCCTAAAGAAATTGCCTGGGGAATAGTATATTATTTTTATGCACAAAAAAAACCAGAAAGTTGTCAACTAAACCATTCCAAAAGCATCAAAACTATAAAAAAGGAAGCAAGCAAAACTAAGATTCAAAGTGTTCAATATCACTTGTCTTCATGCCAATAATAGTCTCTTTACCTTGCTTTCTACCAATTTATATTCAAATTTTCAAAAGTGCTTAGCATGTGACTCTTAACCATTTAAGTTTCCAGTAAGTGCCAAAACTGTGCAGAGGTAAACAAAACTAATATTCCAACTGTTTACTGCCACACTTCTTTCCTCCAATAACAATCTCTTCACCTTGCTTTCTACCAACTTAAATTCAATATTTTCAAAAGTTCTTAGAATTTGCAATCTATCATCAAAGGACTTTCCATAGGTTCATAGAGGAACAAGACAAGAAAAAAGGACATATTATTACATCAAATAGTTATGCGCAGGATAGAAACTTATGACCAAAACAAGCAAGCAGCATAATACTTGAAGCAAAAGTTTGCCAAACAAGGGAGAAAAATAAGTCATAAAATAGAGAGAAACCACAAAAAGGTAGAAGGAATAACCACTAAACAGAAATAGATGTAACTACCTTTGCTAACACTACGTCCAAGGTTGTTATTTGTACGCAAAGGATCGATCACATTGAAATGTTTAGAAACAAATGGTTGGCCCTGATTTTCTTGGCAAGCAGCATATTTTGAACTACAAGTATCGAGAAAATATTTGCTAAGTAACAACTCTCCACCATCCTTTCGAGGAGGTTCTGCTGCAAAAAGTATTTTGAACGATGTAATTAAAGCAAACACTAGAAAAATTTTGCACGTAGAGGGTAACTGTTCAAAGCTTAGCATTAGATGTCCCAGAAATGTAATACCTGTTATTTCTGGAAGTGAGCTGATTGGAACCGGACCCCAGAGGCTAACACAGAAATTTTCCCAATCAAACTTGCTAAAGAACTCAAGAAAACGATACAGGACCTGCATATGAAAAAGGAAATTAGACAGATTTACAGACAAAGGAAAAAGGCATAAAAAAGAAAGAAAGAAAGGTAAGCATAGCCACCTCAAGAGGTCCAGAAAAGGACTTATTGAAAACATGGAATATGTAAAGAACCAAGGTTTCCAAGGCATAAGTAGAGATGAGTCCATGATGAGCACCCAAAATACGACTCTCATAATAACACCAAGCTTTTATCAGTATGATGCTACGCTTGAACAAATGGTTCTGATTTATCAAAATATCAACCTATATACATGGACATTAGGTTAGATTAAAGCTTACACAAATTCCTATATAGTCTATCATTCCAAAGATGAATATGCAAGCTTGAAGCCTCAGAATTTGCAATACTAACCTCTTCAAGGAAACAAAGGGTACATAATCCACCAAGCTGATTAAATGAAATGTCTACCACAATATTTTCTATAAGACACTTAATTATCTTCACCTGAAAGTGTATGAAAATGAAAAGACAATATCAAAATGAATTATTGTATTAAGATAACACCATTAAGCAAATGTGTGGAAGAATTCTAAACTAGTTTTTTGCAAGAACTTTCAGGAAAAAATGTGAAAAAGAAAAGCAACAATCAACTTCCCAGAAAGTTAGCAATTGTTAGAAATGTCCAACTTTTACTCAAAGAAATCAGGCAAAGAAAAGGTACCAAAACATAGAATGGTAAAGAATAGATTCTAAGAAGAAAAGACAAGAATGCAAGATTCCATAGGAATTGCGAAGAACAGGCATTTCATTATAATATTACCTCGGCCTGAATGTACTGAACTTCTTTTACTCGGAATTCAGCATTCTCATTTTTTTCTTCATTTTCCAGCATATCACGAACCTGATGAGCCCACATATCCTTCAAATTTTGATTCTTACTGAACGCCATTAAGTCAATATCCCCATCAGGCAAATAGGTCTTAAGGGGCACAGACCCAAAAGTAAACACCTGTCAACAACAAGCATCCAACTGGTCATTAAAATTGATTTATAAACTCACTAAACTAGACACGAACAGTTAAAAACTACATATAATATAAGTTACATTCGCCCCTCCACTCAAACACCCGAACATGAAATGCAAAGACTATAGCTTCTTTATCCTGCAAATGAATGCCACTTATCCATCTTTGACATTTTCAATAAAACACATAGAAACCAAAAAAAGAAGAAGAAAGAAGTAGACATTATAGACGGAATGGCATTTGACCTGACAAGGGAAGCATTTGGAGATGAGGCGCTGTACGTAATCAGCAACAGCATTACGACGACCTTCAGAGGGTGCATCGGGCTGAATGCAGGCAATGAGGTCGGCGGTTCTTTCCTCAGCCTTCATCCATCGTTCCGACTCAAGCATCTGAATCACGGAGGCTGCCTCGTTCGGTAACAAACCATTTGGCACTAGACCGTTTGGTGGTTGCAGCGCCGTCCACCCTTCATGCTCTCCCATGCAATCCTAAACCACTTTTCTTCCCTAGCAACTTTCTAAACCCTCCCAAATGCCACGCCACGCCACAGTGCAACCAATCCAAAAACAATATTTTTTTATTATTCTTTAAAAAAAAAGAAAACTATTAACATTTCTGATTTTAATAGTCCTGGAGAATCTCTGATTTTAAAATGAAAAGATAGAAACTTCGAAGTTACTTTAAGTTTCTTTGTTCTTTTAATTAATCAAGTCACTATACTAGATTGTATTAACATTTCTGAAGTAAGAAAATGAAAACTTCAAGGTAAAACGACAACAAGATGTAAGTACTTTTCTTTCTACTCGATTAAGAACATCTACATCAAAAAAATTGAAACAGGAAAAGGAAAAAGGGGGGAAGGAAACCTAGAGAGTAACAAAAGAAAAAAAAAATGGTGGCGGTGGGATGATCAAAAACCCTAAACAGGAACTGCTCCAATCCTGGAAATTGGGAAGTGTGGGCAAATAAAAAAGAAAGAAAGGTGAACAACAAGGATGAAATAGAAGAAATGCAAATGGAAAAAGAAATAGTTTGGGAGGGGAATTTCGAAATAGTTGGGGAAAAATGAGATAATGGGTATATAGGATTAAAAAAAAAAAAACTTCTTTAGGCGATTGTGGTAAAGTGCCAGAGAAATGAAACAGAAGGGGAGCGTTCGGTTAAAAGAATATGCGGAGGCGTGATAGAGATAGGGAAAGAGTGCATTTGAGGGTTTGTTTTAATGGAAATTTAATTGATAGGAAGAAGATGAGAGAATCTCTGCCAGAGAGAAAAAAGGAAGCAGAAAATAAAGAAGAAGAAGAAGAAGAAGAAGAATTTTTTTTTTTTTAAATTAATGTTATTTTAGTATTTTTCTTTAATTAGACAGGCCTTTAAAGAAATAATTCGGCCTTTTAATATTGATGGGTAAGGCCTCCTTAGGTAAATAATGGGCTCAGCTAGCAAGGAAATCTGTAATGCGGATTAATTAGTACTATTTTTTTTAAAAAATTTATATTTATAAATACTCTTCGATCTATAAATAAGAGGATAATGCACTTCAATGCACTCGAACTCACACATTCTTGCATTGAAAATAATGCTCATCCCAATTGAAGTATGACTCAATCAATCATATTTTAATTTAGTTTTTAAAATGTCACCATCATATCACTTAGTTTATTTTATTCAAAAACATAGTCAATTGTTTTTGCCAATCTATCAATTAAAAAACACAAGGATCAAATTTAAAATAAGTGTATATCTATCGGAACTTTAGATTTGACATGTTAAAAAAAGAAGTAATATAAATATATTATAATGACTCTGTTTGTGTTTCTTTAATTTAATATATCCATGGGATAGGTGCATATGTGTTTACAATTTGATTTATGTGATTTAGAAATATTCCGTATCATGTATTAATTAATATTTAATGTTTAAATTATTGATTGAATCTTAATTCAATTGACATCGATATTATTGTTAGTGTAGAAAGATAGTGGGATCGAGTGCGCCGAAGTCAATTATATTACATTAGACCCTGCAGAAGTATAGAATACTAAAGAAAAGAGAGCTTTGTGTTGAAAGCTAAAACATTAACAATCTATTAATAGTAAACAGTATTAGGCTATTAGACCCAGCAGAAGTCACCAAGTTCAGCGAATGTACAAGGGTTGTTTTGTTTCCCCTTCCTTTTTTCTTCAATATTATGTTGCTGCCATAACATTATGGTGAAAATGAAAGAAGAAGAAGTCAAACCATAGAGAGAAGGGTTGAGAGTTTTCACACCCCGCTCATTATCTCTTTATTCGACAAAAGGATGTTCTCTAAACTTCTATCATGACTCCATGAGTGAGGAGATGGTGAATTCAACAGTGGCCATAATAAGCTTGTATCCATCCTCGAACACCTGTTGGCTGTCTTTTGCAGCCTTAGGACCCCATTAACTGCTTTCAAGTAGTTGCTGGAGTCGTGGTCTCTTAAAATAGTACCTTCCGAGCCATATGCCGTAAGATCACTGAGGGTGTCCAGTGGATGTGGACAATTAAGGAAGGCCTTAAGTGCCTGCATGGAGTATTCGGAATGTGTTTTGTCCAAAGCATAAAGAGCATTTCCCGGTGGGATTAGAGGGTGTGGAGGAGATGACTTCTCACTTGGTTGGAGAATGAATAGTTTGCCAAGTGGAGTATACAGAAGTTTCTGCATTAAAAACAAAACAAACAAATCAATGAATGAGTTAGGCTGCAACTTCGGCCGATTGTTATTCGAGAACAAGAGCTTACATTTCTAAGCAAACAGGGGTGAGACCGGAGGGAACCAGGCAAACGCTTGAGGATGACCGCCACATGGTTTGGATACTTGCAGGAGAAGGCTCTAGGGACAATGTCTCGGTGCATCATTACACAATGAACATGGTTGTCATCTAGCCCCAGTTCATCTAGAATCCTTTGGCCCCCACAAAACACAAATGGTGAACCGAAAGTGACAACAGGTCGAAGAGCATATGGTTTTACAACCTTCCTAGCCAACAACATCAAGTTAACTAAAAGAGAAAGACTACCCCCAAGGGAGTGACCTGTAAATTGAAGCTTTGCACGGTGTCCATGCCTCTTCAGATGGTCCATGATTTCTGGCATGAATTGTTCATATATCCCCTTTGCAGCTTCATAAATTCCTCTATGAACGTGCACACCAGTTCCCTACGAGAGAACAATAGAATTAGATTTATAGTTAACTCTTCTAAATCTCCTGTTTATTATTGATACAATCATACTAAGCTCACCTCAAATTCAGTAGGCTCAAATAAAAGGTTCGCCTGCCATGACGCTAGAGAGTCTGACCCCTGCAATTCAAGTTCAGTTAGATCCTATGGATGCTAAGATAAACCAGTAATCTACATGATGTCAAGATGACAAGATTCCCTAATCTGGTCTTCCCTCATGTGACTTTATGTCTTAGATCAGAATGACTGCCCTGAAATATAGTGGCATAACCTATCAACAGAAAATGAAATGAATGACGAAAGAATCGAACTATTTACCTGAATTACAAAACAGCGGGTGTATGTGTTTAAGTCGTCACAAACAAACCATTCGCAAGGCAATGAGTGTAACGACTGTAGATCCTTTGCTGTCTCTTGCTTTTCCTTTTCCCCGGCTCTAACCACAGCAGTCATTGCTTCTGCCGCCATGAGAGCAGCCACCTCTGAGTTATATACTCGAGGAGGTGAATTCTCTCCCTCCATTTCTGGCTGCTCTGAAATTCTACATGAATTCATGTCATCCTCCTCCTGTGACTTAGAGCCAGGGGACAAAAGGCCCTTTGCCTGTGACTGAACATAGCATGCAGCTGAAGCAGCAATCTCATACACAACAGATATGCGGATTGGGCGCTTCCATTCTTTACCCTCAACTTTCTTTGACTCGGATTCAGAAGTTTCCAGGGCAGCGACAGGTACACGAGTAGAGTCCTGGTCCAATTTTGCTTTGATTTTAGCTGCTTTTGCTTTCTTATCTAGGGACGATGTTACGAACCGTAGACCATAATATTTTCTTAAATCCTTTTCCTGCATGTATTTTACCAGAATGATGAACTCATTTAATTTGTAACATCAATTTACTGATAGACATAATTGGCAGGTTTAAAGCATACCTTAATTGACGGTATCACATAAGCCATGTTGCACAAGAAGGCCAGCTGAGAAATCACCTTGGTATCAGACCATGGCACTTGAACCAATAATTTGGAGAAAGAATCACGGTCATATTTCACTTCACCGCCTTCATCTTCGGAATCGTAGTTCACTTCACAGCCACCACCATCTCCATTTTCATTCTCATCATATATTCCAGCTCCTTCCACAGCCTCTTCTACTTGTTTATGTTTAAAGCTACTTTGAATCTCCAGCAACCTATTCAACCAATTCGCTCTCTTTATTTCCTTCTCTTCATCATCGTTTCCCCTCGAGCTCCCATCAATAACATTCACATCCTTTCCCAACCTACTCAAATCCTTACTCGTCTCCTGATCAAACAAAAATGATCTAACGGAGTTTGGGATCATGGAACCAGATATTTGAAATGGTAACGGAGGGAGAATTCCGAAAGAACGGCTGGTCTTGAGGGTTGGTTTTGTTGATGCAGAAACTATCCTATTGGTAGAGTAACAAAGGTGGTTATCCGAATAAGACCTTCGAATGCCAACTCGCTTATGAAGATTAACGCCCGAGTGTGATCGACGGAGCCCATCGACCTCTTCTTTACATCCATCTTTTTTTGCCACTGCAGTAGCGTGAGAGGTAGGGACAGCCATTGATGTGCAGGCCATAGCTTGGTTGGAGATGTTTGATGCACAACTAATGCCGGTAAACTGTAACTTTATAGTGGCCTGAAACAATAACGAAGCGTTGTTAGAGAAGAAATCTATGCCATCAGAAGATTGTGAGCTGAAAACCAGGGGTGTTGGTAGATTTGTTTGAAAGGAATTAGAACATGGTAAACAACGTTATAAAGGCAGTGACCTATTGAGAACAAGATTCTAGGATGCATCAGTAGCCAAATTACCAAACTCAACTTTGTATTGGACTTCACGAAAATGGGTGATGAAAGGTGTTTTTGGGTCTTTAACAATATGCCTAGTTATGTGCGAGATTGCTGGTCCATTTAACACACTATGCTCTTTTTAACTTCTGCCCCCCAACAATGGAATCTTGTTATGTGGGACATAAGCATCGATGAAACCTAATGTGTACTAATTAGTTTGAGTCTCCCAACATCTCAATAAAAACACAATTCTTTAGCTTTTTAACTTTTTGAGAATAGTTCTGAAAGCCAAATTCAAGTAGTTGACTCCGTTGATCAATTCTTTCGCTTGCTCATTATGAAGGGATATCAACTTTAATAAGAAAATAGAGTCATGAAGTATGTGAACTTGTAAATTAAGAAGAGTGTATGGAAATTTTGATGAAAAACAAGTATCATCGTTGCCGCAGTTCCAATGGACAAGCCCCACACGCTAATAATTAAAATGCTACCCTTTTAAGCTCTTCTTTGTTTGATGGAGCACGTGGATATTATTACTTTTTTTCCCAGGAATACAAAAAGCATCTAAAACTCTAAATTCAAACCGGAAATACCTATGCTTCTACTCTTGTTTTAATTACTCCGAATTTTTTTAATTCCCATCGATATCCAATTTAATATATCTTTCGAAACCCAAGGTGTGGCGACGATTCTACACACCCGAACTCCAAGATCGTGAAGGATTTGAATGTTATAATCACCATGGAAACCATCGTCAAACAATAAAAAATAAAAAATAAAACACGTAAAAAAAAATTTCGAGAAAAAATCCCGGACAGAGGAGTTTCGGTTACATCTATTTAGAGGTTGAAAAACGTTATTCAAATCAATGTCAAATAGAAGAAGTACGGTTCTATACGGATTTTACTTATGCAGTATGATCCGTTTTACCACTGTATTTTATTTTTTTTAACAAGGACTCGGATCACACAATTCTATCCATCTTAAAAAAAAAATTTAAATTCGTTTAAAATATGGATCAATTTTGGACTCAAAGATTTACGGCTCGACTTGTAATATGTTATATAAATATTTTTGGTCGAACCAAACTTGAACAAATAAAAAACGTGTTAATATCATATCTAAATCAAACTTCTAAACTGAAGTTGACTCGTGAACAACTTGGCTATGAGATATAGATATTGTTGACATATGCTAAGATTTTGAGGCTGTTGAGCATTTAGATTTACACCCATCATCTGAAGATTATGTGAGCTAATTAATTTAGGTTGAATTAATTATTCACCTCAACAAAATTCTTATAACAATAAATCTTGGTTAGAACTTACTGTAGCTTAACAAAACTTTGAACATGACGCAATGATTAAACAATTTGTGAAAAAGGAAATCAAACAGGGTGAAAACACTTAACCTAACAACAAACAAATGGATCACTTCTACTTCATCTATGTGTTAATATCATTAACTTCTCTCTTGTACTCCACTCTTTTTTGAAGATCCATAATTTATTTATTATTAAATTAATTTTAATATCAAATTAGTAATATAATAAAGAATAAAGTTAAGATTTATTTTTATAGCCAGAGTCGGAGGCTTAAAATTTTTCATATGTACGAGCTTCGATTTTGCATGCGGGTGAGCTGAGGTAGCTTACAAACTAAACCAACAGCATTCGGGGTTAATCTCGTCTAATTTTTATTTTTATTTTTTTGTCATGGAAACACAACAAATCCATGTTCAAGTATCATTCACTCTCTTTCTTGACCCGGCCCCCAAAAGAAAACGAAATGAAGAACAAAGGGATAAATAAAAATTCAAACTCACGAGAATGTACCTTTGTTCACCATCGACGGAAACCACGTATCCCGAATGAGGAGACGAGGCCACAGACCACAATGCAATCGGACAGATGCAACAGAAATGAGAAAACTTCAAAGCTTTTCAGAATGCATTCAAAAATGGATGTCCATATGTGTTGGCAGCTGAACTCGGGCAAGAAACTTGAAACTCAAATATGGCAACATTTTACAGCAGATTTTGTTCTGAAAGGTTGATCTCATATATGTTTTGGAAAAAATAAACTATTTCTTGTCGGGAGAACCACATCTGGTTTTGCTGCTGCTGTTGACTGTGTAATGTTATATAATATAAAGAAAGGAGGCGATCGATGAATCCCAATCGGGGGAATCCATTCACGTGGACAATGCGACTACGAGAGTTTCTTATAGAACATGGAATTTTTTTCCTTTTACTTGAACGCCCCCCGCATCTTTTCTAAAATTACTTGAGTTCACCTCTTTTTACTTTTTTATATATATTTTATATAAAATCAGACTTAATGGTAATGGTTATACTTAAAGTATATATTGATAAAATAATAAAAATATTCAGATTTTACATGAAAAATCTGTAATAAGAAAAATAACAAGTAAAGAAGAATAAATTTACTAATATTAAAAAATTAATAATATAATCACACAACTCTAACTATAATTGATACGGTTACTTTATAAATTCAAGTAGAAGCTCTAAAAATAATTTTTTAAAAGAGTAATTGTAAATTTCGAAAAAATTATTTTTTTGTCATAAAAACATTATAAATTACTCTTCGAAATTGATCAATTTATTTAAAAAGGGTGGTTCAATGAATATTAAAGGGAGGTGAGAGAAGGTCGATGCTTTTGGTGGTGGATAGAAACGTGAATGGCAGCAGAGCGGAGGGAAGGCCAAATGTGCGGTTGCATGGAGCAACCATTGGCAGTAGCCTCCACATTTCCTCCCTCTAGTTGGCTGTTTCTTCTTTCTGCTCATTACCTCTTTTTTCCCGCCCCCATTTACAACCGCCCGTTACAGCGGGAGGAAGCATGCTTTGTTTCTTCAAAAAAGGAAATTTTGAGTGTTTTGAATAGAGCCATCGTCGGTGATCGCCACGTAGCTCTCCAGACAAAGATTCTTCTCCCTGCACCGAGATTGTGGGACCGCCACGAGTCATCTCAATAAGGGCTGTCAGCATTTGTATCTCATCATCATTTCTTCTTAAATTATTGATTCTTTTTTCCAAAAAGAAAATCACAGAGGAGGGATTTGAACTAAAATATTAAGACAAGTACAAAATCTGGTGACAACGTTATTCTATAATATTGCAGTTGATAATTTTTTTATGTGATTTAGTCTGTACAAATATTTTAATAACATCAAGAGTTTAATTATATAAATATTCCAAACTCATTTTCCTTGTCGTAATTTCTCAGAAAACAGATTACTAAAGGACATCAAGATTTGTTCAAGTTCATGAATGCGGCAACGTTCACATCAAGTTGGCACATTGCTTGGACATGTTTCACTCAGTGGTCCATGGGTTGGATATTGGACCGGGCCTGGCGTAAAACAACGGGTTCTCTACTTGTATACCGTCAGCAGACAGGCAGTCCCATCTTTATTAGTGATGGTTCCTGATTGTTCAAACTCCAATCTTGGAACCTTTTCTACTCAAAGTTCAAACTTTAAAGCGACCAACATACATATATAGCTGCAGGAAATGCTTTAAAACCACACATACTGTTTTCTTTTTTATATCTGATTCATTGAAATTAATCATTTTAAAATTTATGGTGAATTCTGAAATTTAAACATAAACTATTTTAGAATTTTTTCTAAAATAGAACATATCTTATTACTAGATTACCTATTGATAAACTACACGATCATTTGTATAGGCAGTTGGAATAAAGATAGCGACAAGTCCATTAGTTTGGAATTTTAGATAATAATTATGTTGTTATGTAATTGATTTTGGAAAAAATATCTTAAAAGAAAGATCTATTTTTCAAATGCTTTTTGGGCGGTGCGTCCTGCATTCAACACATTGACTTCAACTAACAAGCAATAAACTTTTGGAGAGTTATCCATAGAGTTAAATTCCTACGAAATTGATTTTAAAATATCAGGTGAATATTTTAATGATAATTAATTTAGTTTTAGGCTGGAGGATGTATTATCCGCACAATCAAATTCAGGTTGGGGGCTATTTCATTTGTTGATGTTTGTTTGTTTGTTAGGTGTTAGCTTGATCAACATTTATGCGGCGGTGGTCACAACATACATGCTTTGAAGGGAGAATACGCCAGGTTGATCATCAAACGGCAGAAAATATTTATAACAAAAATAAATAATTTAGCTTCACTCTTACGACCATCTGCATGGCGTGAATGCTTTAAGGATTCAACTTGGTCGGGGATAAAGAAAGGAGAAAAGTTTGAGTGGTGTTTGGTGGAAAATAGAGTAAAAGAGGGTCTTGCTTTCAAACATTTAACGCTTTACACAGTTGAACATAAACTTGGAAGTTCGGCTTTTTGTTGGAAAGGTCGTCCTTTTTGAAAGGCCAAAGTTTTGGATAATACCGCTCTAAACATCCAATCAAAATAAAGTTGGTTAGTGGATAAACTCATCATACCAAGCAAAGCAAAGGTCCAAATTTTCCTATTTTCTTTCCCTCTTTATTACCTCTTTACGTCCATCATCCCTGGTCTCAATCTATTAAAATATTTAGGCTACAAGTGCCAAGTGAATATCCTATATGTGGATTTTTTAGTTTTAGCAAAAGGGGGTATAAATTCATTGAAGTGAATATCGACGAAATTCGAAGAAATTGCATGAAGCAATTCATGCTCCACATTTTTTAGAGTTAGATGTTTTCTAAATGATTAAAATGTTAATTAAAGAGGAACTTTACACCAATAGTTGTTAATGTTTATTTATAATTTTTAAGGTTTAACTCTCAAGCCATAAATAAAATACTTATATACCACATGTAAGTTGATAATCGTGAGTTTCCACGGCTTCGAATGTTAATTACATTTTTTTTAAAAATCCAAAAAATCATTATTAAATACAAAATTTTTTATAAGAAAACTTGACATTTATTATTGTCGAGGTTATTTAATCATTCTAGAATAATTGTCCTGATTTCGATGGAGCGACAATGAATAAATTTAGCTGCACAATACAATTAGAATAACTCGTAAGTGTTAAGTTGAATGCGTTTTCAGTAGATATGACAAGGAAACGCTTCCAACTAAATGCGTTTTCAACTTCGATCATATGGTTGAATGTTAATATTTTTATTTTTGAGTGCTGGGTTTGATTCTTCTCCTACTTACATTTGTATTTTTAATTTTTTTAACATATTAGTTCTTTGATTAAATGGTTAGATAGTTGCAATTACATCCTTAAATTTAAATAATTTCCTATTCATATTTGTACTTTTTATTTCACGTTGCTTTAAGTTTTTTAAATTTTTAATTAATATTTTTTAATATATTAGTTTTTCGTTAAATGATAAAATAGTTGTAATTACATTCTTGAATCTCGAGTTTAATTTTTTTACTACTCACATTAATGTATTTTTATAAACATATTCTTTTATTTTTAATTAATATATTTTTTATTTTTAACTTTTTTTATTTATAAGATCAAATAATTATTATAAATATCATAAAATAATAATATGTTTATAAAAATAATTAAAAAAAATATCATCAAAACATTGTTATGCAGCTATTTTTTAAAAATAGAGTACCAGAAAGAAAAAAAAAGGCGGACCATCATTGGTCCATAAGGAAAAAAGAAACTTTTTCAAATTGCTTTGATACGTGTCATTCTAGGATTGCTCTACGCGCCTTGTTAGCTATCCAATCAAATTGTAGCAATTCAAGGGGAGAAAATTTTATACACTTCTTTTATAGGCATTTAAGAATTAAATCCAGAAAACTCCAAATTTAATTATTTTAATTTCACTTAAAATATGTACTTCTAACAATTATTGAATGTTAAATTCCGAATTGATTGATTAGATTAGACGTTTGTATCGAGAAACAATCGAAGTAATAATTTCAAGAGAAAAAAAATTGATTAAAAACATAATCTATTCTGACTAAATTAAATTAAATTTATATAAAATTAATAATTTAATCCCTTCAAAAATAGAAAACCTATTACCATTTAGCAGGAAACTCCACAAATTGATTTGTCAAAAATATTCATAACCTTTTTTCTGAATTCCAATTGTGGGTAATAAAAAATAAAAACTTTGGCGTATGCAGTGATTGATAAGTCCAAATCTAATACTTAAACCATGTCCAAAGGTTGCTTTTTATTGGACCACTTGACCACCCTCCCAATCACCTGTCCCTACAACCCCCATTTACCCTACAATTTTTGTCTTCTCTTCTAATTTTGGACTCAAATTTTTCCCAATGTAAAACAGAGTTCACAAAACTTAAGTCAAAATCATATTCAGACTAATATTTTAAAAATAAATACTCCTTCAAAAAATATTGTCAATTTACGAGATAGAAGACGAGAAAATGAGAATGTAGTGAAAGTGGGTTAGGAAGAGATGTGATGATGGTTAGTGGAGGAAAGTAAGAAAAGAGGAGAAGATGGATTCGGGCACTGCCAAGGATATCAAGCGTTCGATGGAGATGAAGTCAAGAGGCAGAACGGAATTGGATTGAAAATGACAACAAGGATGATGTACCACATCCTACCTAATTATTTTTTCATGCCTTTAATTTTTCAATTCTACTAAATACAAATGATAAGTTCATAAAGTATTTTATGAAAACTTCATCACATAAATGATTAAACTCCAACGAACATGTGGAAGCTATATCATTTACTAACACTAACAAATATTACCAGCATATCAACCACACCAAATTTTAATTTAAAACAAATAGAGTATAAATAAAATTATTTATAATTCGAGTCGGATTCTAATAATATTTTAGATTCGATTGTTAAGTTCAATATGACTTGAAAATTGAGTTTAAATTTTTGTCTAAATCCAATTTATATAAAAATGTTAAAACTTGAGTTCGGCCCAATTTGGTCCAACTCGTATTAATTTTTTTAAAATTTATTTTTTATGTAAAATTTTAAAAATATAATACACCAAATACATTAAAAATATTAAAATAAATATTTCTCAACAAATTGAAAATAAATTAAATAAATCTTTGTACTTAAATAACACTAAAATAAGTGTAACTTAACAAGCAAATGTATTTAAAATAATAACAAAATTAACAATAAAACAAATATTATACAATATCCAAATATTAACAACAGAATAATTACAACATAATTATAAAATGGTAACAAAACAATGGTAAAAACAACATCAAAACATGAAAAAACAAGTTCTTTTTATTAAAAATTCAAGTTGGCCCGAGCAAGAAACCTTACTCAAAGCTCAGCCCGTTTTTTAACTATGCATTATTTTCTTTTTAAAATTCATTTTTCGAAACTATATTTTTATTCAAAACTTCTCATTTTTTAGACAACGTGACTATGAAAAACTCTAAGAACAGTTTCGTAAATAAATAATCAGGTAAGAGAATCTATGATGGGAAAGAAGGAGATTAAATGCAGGAAATATAAATGTGTATTGGAATATAAGAATTTCAGTTAATTGTAGTTCGAATAATTTATTTGGTAATGGGATTAGAATCGAAGTGTGTTAAAAAAAAAAAAAGAGCGTAATGAAGAAAAGGGTGGAGGTGGGAGCAGTGGTAGTGGGGTCATTTGGCTTTAATATTTAGAAAATGCAAGTGGGGGGCATTTATCTTCAACTCAAAGTTAAGGAATTTTTGAAGATGGAATCACAGTAGCAGAAACATTGAACATAGCGCAAAAACAACAAAAAGTGGTTCCTCCAATTATCTTCGGAAGTGTGCGGCAACCATAAAAACTAAAACCCTCACTTGTCCCAACCCTATTGGTTCCTCTCTGCCCTCTCCTTTTCTATTTCCCGCTAAACCCCTTCCCTATCCCTCTACCCGCTACTTGACCTAACCTCCTCTCTATACTGCCAAAACCTCGACAACGACGCCGTCTTTCCTTCTTTTTATTCATCCGTGTATATTTTAAAACTAATATTACGTATGATGTTAATATTATTCCCCCAACGTAAAAATAACGTAAATAACATTCCTAAAACGATTTCCGAAAAATTAAATTAAATTTCTATAAATTTAATAATAATTCATATTTAATTAAATACCAAAAATATTTGTTAAAACAAATAAAAGAATTTAAATGATAAAATTAAGTTCAAATATATTTAATTAAATGATTTGGTTAAACTTCGAATTCAAATTTTAACCAATAAATGTTGAAGTGTTAAGTGATGAGTGATGTGATAGAGACAATTACGAATTTTGAAATGATTAATTTTTATGGATTATAAAATAAAAATAAAAATGAAATATATATATATATATATATATATATGATATGGGAGTAATAAGCAAGAATTATGCTGGATAGCTATTACACGGTATATAAAAGGAATATTCGATGAACACTTTATATCATAAAAGGAAAATTAAGAAAATATGAAAACAAACATTGAGCAGAAAGGAAAAGCGACTTTGGATTTACCTATTTCGCGCAAACTGCGTGCAGCTGATATTATGAATTTTCCATTTTGGGGTTAACGGGTGTTGAAATTTCAAATGTTCTTTTTCTCTTGTAATTGAAGTACAATGGAACCCAGACCTTGAATGCTTAAATTTAATTATATTTAATTGATTAGTTTTTTAGTTAATTATCTAAAATACATTTTTTTATTTTTTTATTATTTAATTATAATAAGTTACAAAATATTATCTAATCATTCGATATTTTCTTTTTTATCTCTCAATTATTCAAATTTTTTTTTTAATCATCAACTGTTTAATTACTAACGAGAAAAAACTTGACGACTTTTAAAATTTGCATACGAATAATCTTAATCCTTAATATTTATACATTCTGTTAATTTAATATTACTTAAAAAAAAGTAATCCTCAATATTTACAAATTGTGTAATTTGATTTTTTTTTGTTTTACTTTTATTTTTGACATTAAAAGTTAATTTTAAAAGAATGTGAAAAGATAAAATCTATTATCTTAGATTTACGAATATTTTCACTTTTGGTATTTTTTTTTATCAAATTTAATTGGTAGATTTTTTTTTTAATTTTTTAGGTAAAAGGATCACAAAAAAAAAAAAAATTGAAAAGAGAAAAGAGAGGCCAAATTACACAATGTGGAAACATAAAGAGTTAATTTTTTTTTTATAATCAAGACTAATTTGACACAATGTATAAATGTTAATGGTTAACGTTTTTATTATGCCATTTTAATTGATAGATTTGGTTTCTTTTAGCTTTTAAGTGAAAAGATCACCCAAAAAAAAAGCAAAATTGAAAAAAATAGAGGTTAAATTACAGAATGTGAAAAAGTTGGGAGTTAATTTTTTATAACTAAGATTAATTTGATATAATATATAAATGATGAGGATTAACGTTATTATTATGTCAATTTTAAAAGCTATCACGTAATCTTTTCACAAACTATTTAAAAATTGGCATCTAAAAAAAATAATTGAATAACCATTTTATAACTTTTTCATAAGTGGGTGATAAAAAACTTACCAGTTAGATGATTCCAAATATATCTTACTCTTTTTTTTTTTACAACAATAATTTTAACCCAAAATATTTTTGAAAAAAAAGGAATTCCTGTTAATAAATCACAACTCTTTATTTTTATATTTTGGCATAAATTTATTTTTCTTATAAATATTTTTTTTCAACATAACAAATATTATTTAGGGTTTTTTGTTTTTATTTTTACTTTTTATATAAATATATTTAAATAAATTTAAACCAAAAGTAACTTTAAAACAGTTAATTTGCATATAGTAAATCATTGTTTTTAAACTTCAATTTTACCGATTCATCCAACCCCTCATTGTTTATTATATAAATTAAATATACATTTACATTAAAAATTTTATCTGCTCAATTTTTTACATAAAATAAACAAAACAATATTTTCGTATTGCAAAAAACATTTTATATGCTCAATTTAATCAAATTTTACATTAAATTATGGGTATTTTACTTCATAAATGTATTTTATTTATAAAAGAAAAAAAAGGAAAAAAAAAGGAAAAAAGGCCTTACAATGAAAGGGAAAACCACTCCACTTGGAAGAGGAAGGGGAGATACGAAGATAAGGGCGATTTGAAGAGAAACTGGGTCCAGCAGGGAAAGCTGAAAGCAAGGCTATGAGCAATTTTTTTTTTTTTCCCTTTTATCAACAAAATAAATTAGAAAGAAAAGAAATTGTCGGTGGATTTATAGATTTTTCATTTTTGATAGACTGGGAAGCCAAGTTAAGAGCAAACCAAAGCCTTCGACCTAAATTCTCAAACTAAAAACTCCCCCTTCTTCCTTTTTGTACATCCAAGCCAAACCAGAAAGAGCTTATCTCTGCGGAACAGTGGAACTCTCCTGTAATTTTCAGCTTCTTATTTGTAGAGACAGAAGAGGTGATTGCTCATTGATTAGATACATCAATCAGAAAACAAATGAACGGTGGTGATGCGTACGGTATGATGGAGGCGCAATACTTTCGGAGACACCACATGCACGACATCAGAGACGACCAGTGCTCCTCTGCTCTTGTCAAACATGTCAAAGCTCCTGTTAACCTCGTAAGTTTGTCTCTCTGTCTCTGCCTCTGATTCATCTCTCTCTCTTCCCAAATCTTCCTCCTCTTCTGCTAAATCTTCATCTCTTTTTTTTAGATTTAATTATTAAAAAAAAAAGAGAAAAAATCAAATTTATGTTCATGTTTTACTGTTAAAAGACAACTATTTTAGTTTTTTTTTTTAATTGGAAGTATAAGTTTATGTCCAAATTTATGTTCATTTTTTTTTTAATTTTAATTAAATTTATGGCAACTAATAATAGTGGTTATGGTTTTGATTAAATTATGGAAGGTATGGTCATTGGTAAGGCGGTTTGATCAGCCGCAGAAGTACAAGCCGTTCGTAAGCCGGTGCATCATGAAAGGGGACCTCGGAATCGGTAGCGTTAGAGAAGTCAACGTTAAATCTGGCCTTCCGGCCACCACCAGCACCGAACGATTAGAGCTTCTCGATGACGAAGAGCACATTCTCGGCATCAAAATCGTCGGAGGCGACCACCGTCTCAGGGTATAAATAACAATTATTCTTTCTCCCTTTTTACTTCAATTTTTTTTTGTTTTAATCTAAAAGAACGAAAAAAAAAGGTAGGAATTTTGTTGACTTGTATGTTTGGCAGAATTATTCGTCAATCATTACGGTCCATCCAGAGGTTATCGAAGGAAGGCCAGGAACAATGGTGATCGAATCATTCGCTGTGGACGTGCCAGAAGGGAACACCAAGGATGAAACTTGTTACTTTGTGGAGGCTCTTATCCGATGTAATCTCAAGTCATTAGCCGATGTTTCAGAAAGGATGGCTGTGCTGGACCAAACAGAGCCTATTAGCCGATACTAATTGATAAGGTGGAATTTTGGTGACCACTTTGCTTGTATGGACAGAGAGATATGCAACCCCTTTTCTACCCCACTGCTTTCTTAGCGTTTCCTTGTTTAATGCCTCTGTAGTTAAGTATAATCTGTGAGGTTTCGAATTCTTAATATAAGCCTCCAAGTCTTTTTGTTCTATATAATGCGGTTCGGAGGTTGGTTCCCTGTAAGTCTAAGAAGATGGGGTTCATTTCTCTATTTTACTGTTAATGTTTATGGCAATCTGGGTTTTGTCCACTGGTGGTGGTAATGTACCTTCTTATGGTCTTATTTGTAAATATTTGTGTAAGATAAGAAAAAATGGAGGCTTTCGTGGATACAGCCTGCTTGATGGATTTGGAGAACCCTTTTAAGCAACAGCTTACTTTTTTCTTCTTTGTTTTGTACATATCGGTGTCTGTGTTTTTGATAGTTGTTGAGTTCTCAGCCTCTGAATTTGAGTGCAGAAAGTGCGGGTACCCTAAGCAACAACTGCACCAAATTTTTTTTTTTCTTCTTCCCAGTCATATAAAGTAGCAGAAACCATTACGCTAACTCAAAGATCTTTGTGAGGATTTTTCTTGAGTTTAAACCTACCACGCTAGCCAGTTCCACTGGGTTAACCAATCACTCATCTTTCCTGAGGTGAACTTCCGACACGTACTCCCCTTAGAGAACCACGGACGAATTCAGGGGGCTTTCAAGGTCCTCGCTCTTTAAAATATTTTTTTTCATTTAATTTTTTAAAATTTTTAAAATTTTAAATTAATAACGGTCAAATTACACTTTAATTTTTTTAAAAATAATAAAATTTTAATTTAATTTTTTAAAATTATATTTTTATTATAATTATTATTATAATTTAATTTTAGCCTCTCTAAAAAAATTTTCTAACTTCGTCTCTATAAATAATTTTATCCCTTCTTTATATAAACATGGTATTTATTTAGATATGCAATTTTTTATTAGTATCGAAGTGTGGATTTGATTCCAAATAACTCAATATTTTTATCTCAATTAAAAAAAAAATTATAATAAAAAAAGTACTTGTGGACTTGAAAATCTTTTGAAAAATTTTAGAATATGATCGCGGTTCAATAATGACTTAGCTCATGAACATGTGTCAAATTGATGCTTAATTTACACAAACATAACGTTTTATATTTAAACCACTTTTTCGCTCAATTGCATTGCATTGGTAGTACTAAGAGTCAGCGTTCGATCGAATCGAATAAAAAAAATTCGAGTTAATCAAGTTGACGAATCCTATTTCATCATCCTAACTCGATTTGAAATTTTTTCGAATAGAGTGTGATAAAATTCGAATCGAATATATTTGTTTGAGCTAAATTGTAAAAAAAAACTTTGGGTCCTTGTAATAACCGTCACCCATCGTAATCAAATTTGTCCATGATAATCAAATTTGTTATTAACTTTCGTCACCTAATAATTTATTTATTAATCTTTTATATAAGATTAGCTTCTTTACTTGCTTCAATTATTTTCTAATTCTTACTACTATGTATTTTGAAATTAAAAAATATATTAAATGTAAAATTGTGATTTTTTAATAAATAAAATTTTAACACGAATATTTTATAACATCTCTAATAATTCAATTTTAATATAAATATTTAATATGATTAAACAATTAAATAATATAAATAGTACAAAATGTGAATTTTAATTTGATAATATAATTAGTAGATATAAATAAAATTATTATTATTTAAGTTTAGAGATTTTTTGGATAATTTTGATTTTTTTATTTGGGGTAAAAGGTGAGAAATAAAAGTTTAGGGGGGAAATAAAAAGATATCGAGGGTTTGGGAAGTAAAATTTTGAGGGAAAGTAAATAAAGAGAGTAAAATTTTGGAAAGAAAATATTCAAAAAAAAATAGGGAGGGGGAAAATGGGTTTAAGGGAAAAGTGAGAGGGAGTAAAAGTTTTGGAGGAAATAAAAAGTTTTTTCCATTTTTGGGGAAAGTAAATGGGGGAATAAAATTTTGAAGGGAAAATTATAAAAAAATTGAAAGGAAATGTGTTTGAGGTAGACGGGGAGGGATGTGAGGAGAGTAAAAGTTTTGGGGGAAAAGTGAGAAAAAATAAAAGTTTTGAGAAAAAATTAAAAAGGTTAGGGATTTGTGGTAAAAATATAAAATATTATAGTTTGATATTCGGTTTATTCGAATTATTGAAGTTATTCGAATTCGAAAACTCAACTCGGTTCGAACTCGAAATTCGAAAAAAAATTGAGTTGACTTGAATAATTCGATTAATTCAAATAACTAGATTTGTTTAACTCGAAATTCAAAATTATTTTTGATTTTTTTATTCGAATCGAATTTTATTCACCTTTAAGTAGTACGATGAAAGTCTTTATCAACACATTCACCACTAACTGTTTTTCTTTTTCATTTATACCTTAAGTTTTTTTATGTTCATTTCTTCTTCTTCTTTTTTTTTTTATTCTTTCTCTTTTACATTCTTTTGTATTTTTAAATTTAAAATAATAATAAAGTAATGTTAATCAAAATAATTTTTTACTCTCCCATTTATTAATAGCTTTTAAATTATTAATCCCATCAATTTGATTTAAAAGTCTTCGAAACAAATTTTCATTCACTATAAAATATATATTTTCTCATAAAATTAAGTAAATTGTTTGAATAAATATATATTAAATAGTGTGACAATTTTTTAATAATTACTAATAAATTATTAATTTTAGTTGAATTTTAAGTGTTAAATAAAAAAATAACTCATGCGAGACACACACTAATAGTAATCATTTCACTACAGAGTATGTACCGTAAACATGTAAAAGTGTAAAACCCCCAGACGTGTACGTATACTCTTCCTTTCTTTTTCGTTACGATTGTTCCGGCATCGACAAAAATTAATTCCCATATAAGATTATGATATAGTTTAAAAATATTTACTTGAAAAGACAAGTATCTCTAATGATCCTGTTGGGCAAACAATTGGCAATTATTGCTCCCTTCTTTCCCTATGGTGCATACTTTTTTTCCTTTTTTCATTAATGCCCTCATTTTTATTATTTTCTTATTTTATATCTAATGTTGGCATCCCACTAAAACCCAAGTGATAACACAAACTAACTTAAACTGCTCCGGGGTTTCAGTGAGAAGCCTGGAATGATGAATTTGATTTGATAGTAAGACCCAACTCTAATATAAAAAGGTGGGCATTAATGGTAATAAATAAACAAACATTTTTGAATCTTAGTGATAATTGTGTGTTTGGTGATAAATAAATAAGCATTCGCTATTTCGATTATGGTTTTTTCGACAATTGTAAAACCCCCTTTCATTTTCATTTTGTTTCGATTCTAACCCCCTAGTTTTTTTTTTCATTCTTTTCACTATGAAATTCATCATTCCAAGCTTCTCGAACAACTCTGCAATTGCTAGACTATTCCGTTCAACTATACCCGCTCGTTTCCTTCCATATTCTCGATCTCTCAATTCGGCAACTAAGTTGGACCAACATGATTTCAACTTGAGAACTGTTTTATGTTGTTCCGCTGGTGTAACTGATAGTGATAAAGCAGTATTGATCTATTTTGGTAATAACATCCAAATCACATCTTACTTTTCAAGATTCTGAAATTTTTATTAAAGCATTTTGTAAACAAGAAAACTTTCTCACACCCTTTATCTTTTAACGCGAATGCGATTGGTAAATGGTGTTGAAACATATGCGGTTGTCATTTTCCATCTTCTTGAGAAGAGAATGCAAAATGAGAGTTTGGCTCTCTTCTCCCACATTATAAAGAGAGGGATCCACCTTGTTATTTACTTGGATGATGCATACTACAAAAAGGCCAAATTACTTCGTGTAGAAGGAGGGTTGTGTAAGTCTATTATTTTGATTACATGGAGAGTGATTATTTTGATTACTGTTTATTTTAATTACTGTGTGTATTTAGCTTTCTTTAGTATTTGTTTAAGGGTGATTCAAAGGCTGAGAATAAAAATTAATTTTATATTATATTAAATTGAGTTTTGTTGCAGGGAAAATAGGTTATGTGAGCAATCTGCCTTGTGATAATCGTTCGAGAGAAGTCCAAGATTTATTTTGCAAGATTTTAATTTCTTTCTTGTTTTCGTTTTCTTAATTTAAGTTATGTTTTTAATTCTCCACTATTTACTGGATTTATGCAGTCATTACTATACTGTGACAATGGTATTCAATTGTTTTTATAGGTTTATTTGTGGGTAGTTAAAGTGAAGAAAATGCTAGGAGGTTGCTTTATATTAGACAATTTTAGCCTAAAGCTACAATAATGGGTTTCCATAATTGTTCAATGCGTTTTCTTTTTGTTTTGTTTTTAATTTGTCATCGAGCAAATTGTCCACATAGAGCGTACGGCTTGAACGACCCGTTTTCCCTACAACAAAACTCAATTTAATATAATATAAAATCAAATTTTATTCTCAGCTTTTGAATCACCATTAAACAAATACTAAAGAAAGCTAAATACACACAGTAGTAAAAATAATCTCTCTGTAATTAAAATAACAAACTCACACAACCCTCCTCTTGCACGAATTACTTTGGCCTTCTTGTAATATGCATCATCCGAGCAAATAATAGGGTGGATCCCTCTTTATAACGTGGGAGAAGAGAGTCATACCCTCTTTTTGCACTCTCTTCTCAAGAAGATTGCCAATGGCAACTGCATATGTTTCAATATCATGTACCAATCCCATCCGCATTAAAAGATAAACGTTATGAGAAAGTTTTCGTTGTCTACAAAATACTTCAATCAAAATTTGAAAATCTTTAAAAGTAAGATAAGATTTAGACTTTCTTATCCAACCAAAAGAGATTAATGTTGTTTTATCACTATTAGGTACACCAGAACAGCATAAAACAATTCTCAAGTTGAAATCATGTTGGTCCAGCTTAGTTGTCGAATTGAGAAACCAAGAATATGGAGGGAAAAGAGTGAGTATAGTTGAATGAAATAGTTTAGCGATTGCAAAGCTGCTCAAGAAGCTTGGAATGATTAATTTCATAGTGAAAATAATGAAAAAAACTAGGGGAGTTAAAACTAAACAAAAGGAAAAGAAAACGGGGGATTTACATTCGCTGGAAAAGCCATAAATCGAAATAACGAAGATTTGTTCATTTATCATCAAACACACTGTTATTGTAACAGCTCGTTTTTCAGTGGTGTCGAAAACAATGATATTGGGATAATAAACCCGATGAATTTTTTTTTATAATGAGTGTTTAAATTAAATAATTCAATAATAATTTTATATGGAATTTTGAATTGACGAATTTTAATTATTGAATTAAAAATTACTATAAGTGGTTTGGTTCAAAAGTCAAGTGGTCTTAGAAAATGAGGTGTCGAGACCTCATTTTTGAAAATAAGAGCTGTAAAAAAATATTTACAGAGTGTTATTATATGTGAATTGAAGTTTGGTTGGGTAATTTTGATAATTAATTGCTTAATTAAGGAAACAGGAGTAAATTGTAAAAGAGGTAAAAGTTAATTGCTATAGATTAAAAATAGTAAATGTACCAAAATGGTAATTAAACCATGGTCAAAAAGTCCAAGCGGTGGTGACATGATTACCATCCACTAACTTTAAGTTATTTATTCTTTTAGTCCTATTTAGTTTAGGACTAAATTAGAATTAAGTTTGTTTAATTAAAATTCAATATAATTAAAGGATCAATTATGAAATTAAACCCTACTTAAGCGGCCTAATAATAGAAATGAGGTTGGAATCTTTAGATTTTGGGTAAATTGCAATTAAATCCTAATTAAATGAGGATTTACTAATTAGTTTATTTTTAGTACGTTCGAGAATGGTGGTTTTGAGGCCACAATTCGATGTGTCAGACCGTAAATATTATTTATTTAATATTTATGAGGTCATTAGTATAATATTAAATTTTGGTTAAGGAATTTTATCATTTTGATAGTTAATTAAATGAAAAGGGCTAAATCGAAAAAGGTGCACAAGTTGAATTCTATTAATTAAAGGTATTAAATGGTTTAAAGAAGTTAATCATAAGGACTAATATAGTTAATAAACTATAAGTAATGCTAGTGGACGAAAATGGGTAAGCATTATGAGTTCATTTAGCTAATTATAAAGGACAAATATGCAATTACATAGGCTAAGTTAATTTAATTAAAAACAAAAGTTAAAGAAAAAGGAGAAATTCTTTTTTTTTTTCTTTCCTCTTCATCTTCTCTAGTCGAAAAACCCTAGGACATAACAAGGGTGCATTCGGCCAAACTTTGAACTTTGGCAGGTGAGTGAAATTTCGTCCATTTTTAGTGATTTTTATGTTTTTGAGTCCATATTAGTTTAATCTAGCTAACTCAAAGACTAATTTGTAATTCTGTCAAATGTTATAAAATTTTCCATTAATGAATAAGCTTGTCCTTGAGTTTTTATTGAAGTTTATTAAGCTTGGTTGTTGGATTTGATTATTTTGTAAAGTATTTTTTGATGATTTTAATGTTTAAGGACTAAAATATTAAAGTGATAAATTTTCAAGGACTAAAATATTAAAGTGATAAATTTTCAAGGACTTGAGGTGAAACAGTGGAAAAAGTGAGATGTTGAAAGACTCATGAACATTCAGCAAAGCTGAAATTTGAATAAAAATGGTTAATTTTCAAGTTTAAAGCTTAAGGACTAAATTGAATAAAGGTGAAAAGTTGAGGGCAATTTTATAAAAATACCAAAATGACAATTTCATAAAATGATTAAAAATTTATGTTGATTTAGATAATTGAATGAAATTATTGTAATATATCAAGAAAGTGCCGCTGAACGTGGATAAAGGGAAAATTACAAATTTGTCCTTGGAGTTCACTTTAACTGCAATTTCGTCCGGTAAGTTCGTAATGTTAAATTCTTATCAATAACTGCTTATAATTGTCTTTCTAATGATTATTGCGAATGAGAAATGACGATTGGAAACGTGAAAGATAAAAATTACGAAATGAGAATTTTTCGGTTTTCTGCCAAAGATAAAAAACGATTTGATGGCTGAGATCTTGCATTTGTTGCAGATTCTCAAAAGCATCATGAGTCACCGTAAGGTGAATAGAATCCAAGATTGGATTACAGGCCCTACGATGGTTGAGATTTATGCTTGTTTGGATATTCTCGTCAGCTTAGTGTGAGCAGCATTGTAGGGAATATATAAACGTATCGATGGCTAAGACTAGCATCGTATATTGGTAATAGACATGACTTTTGGGTCAATAGGGAGTAAAATGAGCATCATGACTTTTAGGTCAGCAGGGAGTAAGCATGACCTTTGAGTTAACAGGGAGTAAATCGGATATCAATCACCGAAGTACAGTTCTGATTTGGCTCGACTGATTTACGAATTTATTAAATACATGTTATTCGATAAATTGATAAACCTTGAGAATTTATTAAGCTATGAAAGCTTAACAGTGAATTGTTGTTATTTTGTATATTCTATTTTGCTGCTTAAAGATCGGTCACCTCGAAGAAATCACACTATCTCGGGAACTTGTTTGGTAGTATTTACATCACTTGGTTATATGGGATGTACTAAGATGATGTTACCCTTGAAATGCTTGATTTTGGATTGTTGGTTTCTTCGTTGAACTAAACTTGCTTGCTTGCTTGACGTTCTAATTAGGCAAATGTGTTTTAGTGATGAGTTGACATGTGAATTTAAGAGTCCTTGTGTTGATTGATTATATTTTGTGTTATATGATGAAACAAGTATTGTCATGTATAGATTTTGCAAGATGGGAATTTGAAAAAGAGTCTTGTATTGAATGGTGACTGATAAACTTGAGGACTTGTGTGATTTTATGAATTATGCATACTTGTTTCAGTAGATCCCCTGCATGTATCAGTAGAAGTACAGGGCAAGAGCACTGACCTGAGTTGTATCGGTAGTTTCATAATAAGTACCGATAGTTTTGCTCATCGGAGTCTCGGTAGTTAATGTACTTGTATCGGTAAAAGCTACAGGGTAGGACATCTTAGCTCTTTGAAGTTTTTAGTATCGGTAGAAGGATGATTTGTTTCGGTAGAAGCTTCACTTGTATCAGTAGAACTGTCTTAGGTTTCGGTAGAAGTCTGCACTGTTTCTTGAGTTGTTTACTAACTTGACAATTACTGATACTTGTCCAACAGATACCAGTAAAAGTCTCCTAGAATTGTGAGAATGACATTTTTACCCTTATTGAGTTGATAAACAAAGTAAAAAATAATAAATTATAAATGTATATATCTTATTAAATCAAGAATAATGGTGAAATAAGATTGAATAGGTAACGATTTAAGGCATGAATGCATGTGAACTCGAAACCCTAACGGGCGATGGTGTTGGGTTTGAGTTTTATACAATGATAGTAAGAATAATTTATGTAGCTTGGATGATATTGTGATATTATAGTTGATATGGAATATAGATTTCATGATTTGTGATATGAATATTGATTCATTCTGTGATGTAACGATGAGTATGTTTTGGTTATAGTTTGGTTAGCGTGGTGAGAAATGTGTGTTTAAGACACAGGACCATGTGATCCCTGATGGAAAATATTCGTACGTGATTTCTAGGTTCTTGCGTGAATGAATTTGATTATTGATTGATTGAAAGGTTGTAAATGCATGTGTAAGATTAAATGGAGTTAATATTCTGAGCTACAAGTTGTAATTGTATAAATTGTAATCGATTTGTATGTATAAAAAAAAGACTTGAAAAGTTCTGTAAACCCTGAGACCTTGGACCGGAGATGGTTACGGTTTTTGGGTGTTACAGTTATCACTAGGATTCAAAAAGGTTTGTTTATTTATTACTATTAATGCCCTTCTTTTTATATCAGAGTTAGATCTTACTATCAAATCAAATTCATCATTCCAAGCTTCCCACTAAAACCTCAGAGTAGCTCAAGTTAGTTTGTGTTATCACTGGGTTTTAATGGGAAGCCAACATCAGATATAAAATAAAAAAAAGAATGAAAATGAAGGCATTAATGATAAGAAGGACAAAAGGTACGTACCATGGAGGGAGAAGGGGGTAATAATTGTCAATTGTTTGCCTAATAGGGTCCTTAGAGATACTAGCATTTTTAAGTAAATATTTCCAAATTGTATCATAATCTTTTGTGGGAATTAATTTTTGTTTATGTTTGAACAACCATAACGAAAAAGAAAGGAAAAGTATACGCACACGTGGGGGGTTTACACTTTTGCATGTTTACGATACGTACTCTGTAGTGCAATGATTACTGTTACTGTTAATGAAAAGAGCCTTACCATCCTTCTGTATTCTTTTCTCAAGAAGATGGTCAATGACAACCGCATATGTTTCAGCATCATGTACCAATCCAATCCGCGTTAAAAGATAAACAGCGTGAGAAAGTTTTCCTTGTCTACAAAATGCTTCAATCAAAATTTCAAAATCTTGAAAAGTAATATGAGATTTAAATGTTATTATCTAGCCAAAAGATATTAACGATGCTTTATCACTATCAGGTACCCCAGGGGAAAAACATAAAATAATCCTCAAGTTGAAATCATGTTGGTCCAGCTTAATTGCTGAATAGAGAGACTGAGAATATGAAGGGAAACGAGTGTGTATAGTAGAACGAAATACTCTAACGATTGTAGAGTTGCTCGAGAAGCTTGAAATAATTAATTTCATAGTGAAAAGAATGAAAAAGAACAAGGGTTAAAATTTAAAAAAAAAAAAAAAAAGGAAAAAGAAAGGGGGTTTTACATTCGCTGAAAAAATTATAATCGAAATAACGAAGGTTTATTTATTTATCATCAAACACACATTTATCACTTGGATTCAAAAAGGTTTGTTTATTTATTACCATTAATTCCCTCCATTTTATGTGAGAGTTGGGTTTTGCTATCAAATCAAATTCATTATTCCAAACTTCCCACTGAAACCCCAAAGCAGCTCAAGTTAGTTTCTGTTATCACTGGGGTTTTAGTGGGAAGTCAACATCAAATATAAAATAAGAAAAAAATGAAAAGGAGGGCCTTAATGACAAAAAGGACAAAAGGTACTCATTATGGGGGAAGAAGGGAGTAGTAATTGCCAATTGTTTGCCTAATAGGGTCCTTGGAGATACTTGCCTTTCATGAAAAAATTTCCAAATTGTATCATAATCTTATGTAGGAATTAATTTTTGTCAATGACTGAACAACCATAACGAAAAAGAAAGGCAGAGTATACGCGCACAAAAGAGCCATGCCAAACTTCTTCATTCTCTTCTAAAAAAGATGGTCAATGGCAATTGCACATGTTTAAACATCATTAACGAATCCAATCCGCATTAAAAGATAAACGGCATGGGAATGTTTTCCTTATCTATAAAATGCTTCAATCAAATTTTTTGAACCTTGAAAAGTAAGATGAGATTTGGACGTTATTATCC
The DNA here is from genome assembly GCA_039519145.1 of Kokia cookei. Classification (NCBI taxonomy): domain Eukaryota; kingdom Viridiplantae; phylum Streptophyta; class Magnoliopsida; order Malvales; family Malvaceae; genus Kokia; species Kokia cookei. The sequence goes on along the minus strand of CM076908.1, from coordinate 2,714,379 downwards.
CATCAAAAGAGTTTAATTTTGCTTTATCATTATCATGTACACTAGCAGAACAACATAAAACAATCCTCAAGTTGAAATCATGTTGGTCCAACCTAGTTGCCGAATAGAGAGACCGAGAATATGAAGAGAAGCGAGAGGGTATAATTGAACGAAATAGTCTAGTAATTGCAGAGCTGCTCAAGAAGCTTGGAATGATGAATTTCATAGTGAAGAGAATGAAAAAAACTAGGGGGTCAAAATTGAAAAAAAAAAAGGAAATGGAAAAGAAGGTTTTGAATTCGTCGAAAAAACCAAAATTGAAATAATGAAAGTATATTTATCACTAAACACACAGTTATCACTAGGATTTAAAAAGGTTTATTTATTTATTACCATCAATGCCCTCCTTTTTATATTAGAGTTAGGTATTACTATCAAATCAAATTCATAATTACGAGTTTCCTACTAAAACCCTAGAGCAGCGTATGTTAGTTCGTGTTATCACTAGGGCTTTAATGGGAAGCCATCATCAGATATAAAATAAGAAAAGAATGAAAAGAAGAACATTAATGAAAAAAAGACAAAAGGTGCGCACCATGGTGGAAGACGGGAGCAGCAATTGCCAATTGTCCACCAGATAAGGTCCTTAGAGACACTTGCCTTTCCAATTAAATATTTCCAAACCGTGTCATTGTCTTATGTAGGAATTAATTTTAGTTATTGTTGGAACAACCATAACAAAAAAAAAGGCAAAGTATACGCGTGAGCTTGCGGGTTTTGCACTTTTGCATGTTTGCGTTACGTACTATGTAATTAATTGATTACTGTTACTGTTAGTGAAGAGAGCCATACCCTCTTTCTGCATTCTCTTCTTAAGAAGATAGCCAATGACACTCACATATGTTTCAACATCGTGTACAAATTCCATCCGTGTTAAAAGATAAACAGCGTGAGAAAGTTTCCTTGTCTACAAAATGCTTCAATCAAAATTTTAAAATCTTGAAAAATAATATTAGATTTGGACGTTATTATCCTGCCAAAAGAGATTAATGCTGATCTATCACTATCAAGTACACCAGCGGAAAAACATAAAATAGTTTTCAAGTTGAAATCTTGTTGGTCCAGCTTAGTTGTCGAACTGATAGACCGAGAATATTGAAGGAAACGAGTGAGACTAGTTGAACGGAATAGTCTAACGATTACAGAGCTACTCGAGAAGCTTAGAATGATGAATTTTATAGTGAAAAGAATGAAAAAAAATAGGGGGTTAAAACTGAAATAAAACGAAAAGGAAAGGTGGGTTTTATATTTGTTAAAAAAACCATAATCTAAATAGAGAATGTTTGTTTATTTATCACCAAACACAAGTTATCACTAGGATTAAAAAAAGTTTGTTTATTTATTACCATTAATGTCCTTATTTTTATATTTCAAAGTTAGGTATTACTATCAAATCAAATTAATCATTCCAAGCTTCCCACTAAAACTCTAGATCAACTCAAGTTAGTTCATGTTATCACGGGGGTTTTAGTGGAAAGCCATCATCAAATATAAAATAAGAAAAAAATGAAAAGAAGGGCATTAATGACAAAAAAGACAAAAGGTACGCACCATGGTGGAAGAAGGGAGCAGCTATAATGACCTAAATTCACGGGCACCGAAAAAAGTGAGTTATAGGGCCTCCGTCTTAGTAAACCAAGTTCGTAAATAATTATTAGGAGTAATTATAAGTTTAGTAGTGTGTTTAATTAAGCTTTGATTAGGTGAATTTAATTTAATTTAGAGTAATTAATAAAAAGGACTAAATTGAATAAAGGGTGAAAGTTTAATTATATATTAAAAGAAAGAAAGAGGGACTAAAATGATAATTATGCCTATTGCATAAATTGAGGCGGCAAACAGAGAAAAAAATCTAAAGATTTTTTCTTGATTTTAATTTATTATTAATTAATATTAAAATATAATAATATAAATTATTATTTAATTGGTATTATATTATTATTATTAACTAATATATATATAAGAAATAAAAGAATAAAGAAAGGAAAAAAAAGAAACAAAAGAAGGAAAAACAGAGGCTCAAACGAAACAGGGGAGAAAGAAAATGGAAGGAAAAAGAAAAAGAGAAAACTAGGATTTTGAAGCTTTAATCTTTAATTGGTAAGTCAATTAAGCCCTTCTCTATTAAATTAGATGTTTTAGAAGCTTTAGAACAAAGTTTTGATGAAATTAAGTTGAGTTCTTGGAAGTTTTAAGGTTTTTGAACATAGTCCATGTTGAACAAAATAGTGAATTAGGGATTTAATTGAATGAATTTCAAGTTAGCATTGATAAAGGGATTAAATTGTAAAAGAAGCTATAAGTTTTGTGATAGAGGGATTAAATTGAAAGAAATTTTAAATTAGGGTTTTATTATGAACATTAGATAGTTAAGTAGAATATGGAAGGAAATTGAATAAAAATAAAGTATGAATTGAGTTAGAAAAAAATAAATAAGTTAATTAGGATTAAATTGGATAGAAATTTAATTATTATTATAAATTAGTGCTGTAATTAATAGTGTAAATTATTATTATAATTATTTTTGTAGCTAGCAAAAAACCTGAAGCATCGGCACAAAAAGGAAAGGAGAAAGTTATCGAGGAGTAATCGCGAAATCTGGATTTGTATTACTATAATTTAAATTATTCATTATTTAATGTTTATTTTGATATTTATATTTAATAAGTGAAATTGAAATTAAAGTGATATGAATTGAAATTGAAAGTCCCTATTAACTAGTCGGGCTAAGTCAGATATAGTTGGCATGTCGTAGGATTTGAAGAGTTCAGGGATACTTTGACCTTGAGTCGATGAGACACTAGGTGTTATTATTTTACTTCGGATAGATTCGATGAGGTACTGGGTACCACTTTACTTCGGCTAGGCCGATGAGATACTGGGTGTCACTTTATTGCTTCGAACTATCCGATGAGGCACTGGGTGCCATTCTGGTATGTTTGGTTGGATCCGTGTATCCGCTAAGGTCCGAGTCTTGTTAATAGGGGTAAACAATGTGAAAAATAAAAATTGAATGGAAATGAAAAATTGAGGCATATCAAGTGATATGTAATGAAATTGAGAAATGAGAATGAAATGGTTAAATTGATTTGATATTGACATGGAATGAAAGTGGTGTATAAATTAAGATAATATGTGTTCATGTATTATATGATTGATTATGTGAAATTTATTTGGTTATTTATAATTTGAATTATAGTAATACCACTTAGTATGAAATACTCAACGTACAGTTGTTTCCGTGCGCAGATTAGTAGAAATTAAGGTCCTGGTTTAGCATCCAGATCGATTCCGACCTCAGTATAAACTCGGTGATGTAATTCTTCTCTTTTGGTAAAAGTGACATGTACTAGGTGTTGTATAGGTTACATGTATATGCTTGTAATGTTGGTTGTAAATATATATATATATATATATATATATATATATTACATTTTGATATTAGCTTAATAAAATGGTAAAGAGTATAATATAAAATTTGACATTATGTTTGAATGAAAAATAAATGAATAAAGTTATTAGTAAATTTTGAATAATATTAAGAATGTTTAATTATTGAATTAATATGTTAATGGAATGATTATGATTTAGGTGAATTTGAGTATAAATTATTTTGGTTGCGGGTTGAAATTGCAGGGAAGGTTAGATGTTTATAAAAGGGATTATATCGCGTTTGAAAAAAAAATTACGAAAAAATCTACGGAGCACCAAAACAAGTCTCAATTCCCTTCTAATACGTGTTTTGAGCCTCGAGGGTTCAATTAAGGAATTTTATAATTATTTTATAGTATGTTCATTAATTATTTGTAAGTTGTCCGATATGTCTGGTAATACCCTGTAATCCTATTTCGGTGATGATTTAGGGTTAGTGAGTGTTACAGCAACAATTGCCAATTATCTGCCCAACAGGGTCCTTGGAGATACTTTCCTTTTCAAGTAAATATTTCCAAACCGTGTCATAGTCCTATGTGGGAATTAATTGTTGTCACTGTTTGAACAACCATAATGAAAAAAAAGCAGAGTATACACGTGCGCCTCGGGTTTTTTACACTTTTGCATGTTTGCAGTACGTACTCAGTAGGGAAATGATTATTGTTACTGTTACTATTACTAAAGAGAGTAATACCTTCCTTATGCATTCTCTTCTCAAGAAGATGACCAATGAAAACAACATATGTTTCAACATCATGTACTAATTCCATCCGCATTAAAAGATAAACAGCGTGAGAAAGTTTTCGTTGCCTACAAAATGCTTCAATCAAAATTTCATAATCTTGAAAAGTAAGATGAGATTTGGACGTTATAATCTTGCCAAAAGATATTAATGCTGCTTAATCACTATCAAGTACACCAGCGAAACAAAATAAAATAGTTTTCAAGTTGTAATCATGTTGGTCCAGCTTATTTGTTGAATTGAGAGACTGAGAATATGAAGGGAAATGAGCGGATATAGTTGAACAGAATAGTCTAGCGATTATAGAGCTACTTGGGAAGTTTGGAATGATGAATTTTATAGTGAAAAGAATGAAAAAAAAACTAGGGTTTAAAACTGAAATAAAATGAAAGGAAAGAGGGATTTTACATTCACCGAAAAAACCATAATCGAAATAGCGAAGGTTTGTTTATTTATCACCAAACACACAGTTATCACTGGGATTAGAAAATGTTTGTTTATTTATTACCATTAATTCCCTCCTTTTTATATATCAAAGTTAAGTTTTATTATCAAATCAAATTTATCATTCTGAGCTTCCCACTAAAACTCAGAGTAGCTCAAGTTAGTTTGTGTTATCACTAGGGTTTTAGTGTGAAGTCATCATCAAATATAAAATAACAAATGAAAGAAAATGAGGGCATTAATAACAAAAAGGATAAAAGGTATGCACCATGGGAAAAGAAGGGAGCAACAACTGCCAATTGTCTGCTTAATAGGGTCGTTAGAGATACTTCTCTTTTCAAATAAATATTTCCAAACCGTATTATAGTCCTATGTGGAAATTAATTTTTGTCATTGTCTAAACAACCATAAAGAAAAAAGGCAAAATATACGCGAGCACCTCGGGGTTTTACACTTTTACATGTTTGCTATACGTACTCTATAGTGAAATGAGTATTGTTATTATGTGACGTGTATCAATTATTTTTTTGTTTGACACTTAAAATTCAACTGAAATTAATAATTTATTAGTAATTATTAAAATATTGGCACACTATTTAATATATATTTATTCAAACAATTCACTTAATTTAACAGAAAAATATGTATATTATAGTAAATGAATAATTTGTTTTGAAGTCTATTAAATCAAATTGATGAGATTAATAATTTAAAGCTATTAATAAATGGGAGAGTAAAAAATTGTTTTGATTATATAATGATACGTTACTTCATTAATATTTTAAATTTAAAAATACAAAAGATTGTAAAAGAGAAAGAATAATAATAAAATAAAAAATGATGATAAAAATAATTAACGATATAAATGAAAAAGAAAAACAATTAGTGGTCAATGTGTAGATAGAGACTTTCATTATACTACCCATGCAATGCAATTTAACAAAAAAGTGGCTTAAATATAGAACGTTATGTTTGTGTAAATTAAGCATCAATTTGACACATGTTCATGAGCTAAGCCATGATTGGACCGCGATAGTGGTCTAAAATTATTTGGAATTTAATCTATACTTGATACTGATAAAATTTTGTATATCTAAATAAATACCATGTTTACATAAGAAAAGGATGGGAGTACTTGTAGTGGCGAAGTGAAAAAAATTTTTTGAAGGGTCAAAATTAAATTATAATTTTTACAATAATAAATTATATTTTTAAAGGATTAAATCAAAATTTATCATTTTTATTGGTGGCAAAGTACAATTTCACTTTTACTAATTTAAAATTTTAAAAATTTTCAAGAATCTAAATGAAAAATTTTCTATTTTAGTGGGTGAAGGCCCTTGGCAGGCCCCGAGATTTGCCCCTGAGTACTTGGGCCTTCGTATAAAACTTCTGGGACTATTCATCTTGAACATTCTCTTCTTTGACCAAAATTTTCGAATAGACCTGAATATAAGTGCGAATTCAATTGGAGTTGACAGAGCCCTCTACCCCCTTAAAATAGAAAAAATTTTACTTATGTCTATGAAAATTTTAAATAATTTAAGTCGGTAAAAGTAAAATTACACTTAGGCCTCTAGGAATGATAAATTTTTTTATTTAATACTTTAAAAATTATATTTTTACTATTATAAAAATTAAAATTTAATTTTGACCGCCTTTAAATTTTTTTTTTAATTTCGTGCCTAAAGAGAACTCGTGATTAGTTTTCCCTCTGTTGTCCCTATTATTTAATTGAACTGCTGCAAACTTCATTCCTTTAAATTGGTCAACCCAAAATACACTTTTAGTTCAGTTGTATAAGGACTGTGAATCATCCATACCCTCTGCTTCATTTGTGTCAAACCCTCTCTTGTTTGCACTACCAAGAATGAAATTGACATTCTAAATTACAATATAAACTGATATTATCTTCACTTGATTGTAGTCTGTTTCACGGTTAACTAACGTTATTTCACATCATTTAAATTTTAGAGTGAATGCTTCACACCTTAATATTTGATTTCTTATCCTCAGTTTGTAGACTTCAATTTTTGATGTTGTAACAGCAAAATTAGGATTTTTTACACTAATAATATAAAATAAATACCAAAATAGGATAAGGGAAATAATATTTAGGAAAATATGCAAATGAAATAGTAGAACACCAATGTCGCTTGACCAATTAGCAGCACCACTTTATTTTTTTTAAAAAATTATTTTTTCTTATGCAGCCTGACAATCAGCAACAACAAACTGAAATGTGATGATTTAAAAGCTCTAAAGACTTTATATGTAAAATTTTTATTTTTAATTGACAGGTGAAAATAACTATGGCGTTACCCTGTCAAGTTATTTTCACCTGTCAATTAAAAATAGAAATTTTACATATAAGATTTCTAGAGTTTTTAGATCATCACATATTAGTACGGTGCCGTCGATTGGTCGGGCTGCACCCGAAAAAAAATATTTTATTAAAATAAAGTGGTGCTACCGACTGGTCACGTGACACCGGTATTTCACTATTTCATTTACCTAATCTCGTAAATATTATCCTTTTATCCTATTCTTGTATTTATTTATTTATTTTATATTATTAGTATAAAAAACCCGCAACACTGTAATGGTTCCATGAAAATGCTTTTAAACCAAGGGTGAAAGTGATTTATAAATCTTACACTTAGTTGTGCAGCTTGCATTGTTCTCGAGGTAGCATTGCTTTGCAGATTGTTGGTGACGACTGTCGAATCGAATTGTCCTATACGTTCCTACATCCATTGTTGCTAAACAAAAACAAATGAGCTTCCAGGTTTATGTGTTTCCTCTGCTTTCAGCAGGACAGTGTGCAAGATGTTGTTGCATGATGGTTCGGAGTAGTAGATTCTGAAAGCCATTAAGGTCCCTTCATCACCAACAATCATTGCATGAACACAGCAACGATCACTAAAACCGATTACCATCCCTCCAGATTTGCCCCACTTTTGACCCCTATTACGAGGCAATTCTAGGAGGCCAGTGTTCTTTGCTTTAATGCAATAGAGTTTTACCTCCACTGTTTTTTTAGGTAAGCTGAGTATGGTCACAGAAGCCATGTCTCATTCGGGTGAAAAATGTCGAGGGGTTTCGGTTCGAATTGGTTTTATTATTATCATTGTCAAAAGAGAAGTGTCCTTATTTTCATTGCACTGTTGTTATCACAACAATCAAGAAGACGTAAGTTCAAGCACTACGAGTAATTTGCAGAAAATATTATGTTGTCTGCTTCACTACAAGCAACGGTTGGCATGGCAATATGGGAATTGACAAGCATCCCCAAATGTTAAACCGTACATGGAATATTTTATTCAAAATGTACTTTGCATGTAAATAATCATTTCTTTGAGCTAAAGCTTGAATGAAATGAACTGCAGAATAGGATAAATTTTCTAAACGGGAAACGATGCCCCTTGCAAATATGAAGTAGGCATACACATCAAAGCTTGCAGATAAGCTTCAAGCATCCATGATGATTTTCATGAGCTCTTGTCGGCCATTCACAGTGGCATATCATATCTACAATGAAGTAGAGGAAGAAGCTTAAAAAGGAACCTAAAGCATTCTTGTTTATATATCTGGTAACGTCTCTAACCTGAAACTGTTTATTGTCTCTAGTGCGATGCATATATATACTGAACTACAATGATGTGTACAACTGTAACAATTAATGGTTGAATTTGTAAAAGGAGGCATCTCTAGCTTTAATTTCCATATATCTTCAATTTGCATGTTTGATGTGTAATTTATAAAAAGTTGTTGATGGCTGGTTAAAATACTACGAAGGCCTTTGTATTAGGAGTCAAATTACATTTCATCCTTCAGTAAAAAATGAGTAAATTAGTCCCTGTACATTAGATCAAAGAGCAAATTAGTCTTTCTGTGAAAAATTTCATTTATTTTTACTGTTAATAATTGATCCTTGTACGTGAACTATGCTCTTTAATCCAATTACAGGAACTAGTTTATCTATTTTTTAAGTAAAAAAATCAAAATAGAATCTAACTCTTAATACAAAACGTCTATGATACTCGAACTTTTACCTTTGAGGGATTTTATTGTAGGACGTCTTCAAATATGACTAATACATCGAATTTATCGGACATGCAATGTTACCTGAAAATTTTATTTAATCATCATAAAATTTAATGTGATAAATACACTTTCGTATCTATAACATATAAATATATTTAAATTATTATATGATACTAACAAAAATAATATTAACTATATATTCTTGATTTTAACTAGTAAACAAACAATAATATTAATCAGCCAAATTGTTTCAATAGACTTTATACTCATATTGAATTATGCTTATTATTTAAAATTAATTATCTTATAAATCTTACAGTTTTATATTAATCAAAAATAAATTTTAGCAATTGAAATAAATGCACAAAGCCTCCGCGGTAACGAAACTCTAGATTGAGCAAATCAGTGATAAATCTTTTGCTGGTGAAGGTAATTTGTTTTATTCAGAAAATTATAAAAAAGAAGAGATTGTTAGAAAGCAATTTTGATTTCCAGCTATAACAACAGTTACAAGTTGAGATATAACTCGACGTTGCTCAAAACTTACTTTATTTTGTGTTAGACAATTTCTTTTTTATCCAAAATGATATGGCATTTTGTTTATGATCATTGGAAGATTTTATTTATGATTCAACCAATTTAAAAAGGGTAATTACTTCATCAGGTCCTAAATTTTTTGTCCTTGCACGCGTTGTTTTTTTTTTGGAGATTTTTAGGTGGTGTTGCTTGAAAAAGTGGTGACACTCAATTCTACTATAGAAATCAGATAATTCTTATAATTAATTTTAAAATTGAAATTTTTTTAATTTTTTTTTAAACTCATAAAGTCAAATTCCTAAAAAAAGGGCTTTTTGACCCAAATGACCTAAAAAATAACTTAATTACATAAATGGCCTAGGTTCAAAAACATTCACCTAAATAACTTGAAATGAATCGTAGAAATTGAATTTGGACAACCAATGGCCAGCACCCCCTCAAAATTATACCCAATCATTGCCTGACTCATGCACTAAAAAAATAATTTTTTAGATTCTTAACAACAAATGACTGGCACCAGGATATTTTTTTGACCTCGTATTATACTTATAGAGACCCAATTTTGTCCTGCCCAATATAAAAACCCAAAATCCATTTACAAATTAAAAAACACCAAAAGGCCCAAATACAATTATCCATATACTAAACTAAAAACCCAAATGACCTAATTTCAAACCCTAAACCCAAACCTAACCCAACCCAACACCCTAAAAGATAAAAAACCCTAAATCCCTAGATGCCTCCAATTGTCGCCTCCAGTAAGGTCAGCGGCACACCTCCCCAAATTTGACCCCTTTACCACCATCGTCATGCCTCTGCCACCGTCGAAACGTACCTGTAAAAGAGCATAGACAAAAAAGAAAAAAGAAAAAAGAAAAAAGTAATTGTATTCGAATTCAACTATATAAAGCTTGTACAAATCCTTTGTAATTTTTTTATGAACACAAAAAAGAAGAAATACAAAGAATCAAAAAAATTTGAAGGGAGCATATTATTGTTTCATGTTTATTTTTATTTTTATTATTTCAAAAAAAAAAAAAGAAGAAAAGGGGATCTGGGGTTTTATCTTTGGTCACCCCATACGCCGTCATTGTGAGGTCGTTGCCCCGATGAAGGTAGTAGCTTTTTCGACGTGAGAAGCTTTTCGTGTCATCTCGGTTCGTCTGGTCTTCGTCGGAAGGAAAATGAGATATTTTTCTAAAAAAATAATAAAGAAAGCATAAGGTTTCTTGGCGTTTTCTGAAATTTAGGTTAAGTTTTGGGAATATTGAACCAAGATCGAGGTTGTGGGGTTTGAAAGGATCAAAAGGGGGTATTTTTGGAAATTTCGACCATCAGAGGCAGCGGTTGCCGTCACTAATGATCGATGACCCACGATAAAAGCTCATCGAATCTTACGACCGATAAAGTGGATGTTTGAGAGAAAAAAAGCGGCAAAAGGAAGTTTTTTCTAGAGAAATAAAATGATTTTTTTTAAATTAACTTATATAGACCTTATGAAACTGTGTCGTTTTGGGCCTAAGCTTTAAATGCCAAAATGGAGTCGTTTTGACGTGACCCACAAACTCGATCCGGATTCCCTAAAGATTCGCTTGTTTTTTAGGTTTGGGGAAATTACCTCTTTAGTCCTTCCACTTGTTGACTTGCTTTCAATTTGGTCCTAAATTCTTTTTTCTTTTTAAATTTTACCCCATTAATTTTATTTCTTTTGCATTTTGGTCCTTTGACCAACAATTGACTCCTTGAGGATGACATGTGCGTCAAGGCTGGGATAATATCCATTTCAGTCCTTGGAAGTTTGCACGTGTTCTAATTTAACCCTTATTTTGCTTTTTTTTTTAAAAATTTTTGCTTCAAATTTTATTTTGGTTTTAATTTAACCCTTCCATAGTTTTTTTAATTTGCACTTTAAGTCTGTTTTATTTTTTAATTTAGTCCTTCACCTTATGTTTTATTTTTTACTATTTTTTATTTATTTATCTTTTATTATTTTTTATTTTTTGACTTATTTATTTATTTATTTTCCAGCATATTTAATCTATATTATTTATATTTTGTAATTTATATTTTTTTATCTTTTATACTTCATGTTTTATTTGTCATTTATTTTAATTCCCATGCCACATTATCATATTTTTGTCATTATTACTATTGTCATTATCATCGTTATTATTAATATTTTCATTTTATGTGTGTTACTAATTGTAGTATTATTTGTGTTATCATTTTATTTTATTATCTATGCCTTTATTTTGTTTTTAAGATCATTATGTTGTCTTTTATGCTTGCGTACATTCATTTATTCTTATGCAATACTTGATTAAATCAATCTCATGTCACATCAAAATATTGTATTCGATTTTTGCGTAATATATAATTAATTTTCAAAATCGAGGCAATGTTTTTTATTTAGGGGATTCGAAAAATTGTGATTTAACGTATTGGATATGGTTTTTTCCTTGAACTTATATAATTGAATATCTTATTTAAAATTGAAAATATATTCTTCATTCTTGAAGATTCGAGATATTGTGCTCTAACATTCTATACATGACTTTTCTTCTCGATTGATTCGAAATTAAAGAGCATTTCTTTGTAAAATTTAATTTAGTAAATTTTTTGTAATATCATCAAATAACACTATTTACACGTATTTAAGGATCACATTTTAAATTCTCCTTAAATTATCAATTTTCAACACCAAGACACTAAGTAATCAACAATGTACCAATTTTGGACATTATGAGGGTGTTAATCCTTCCTTTTTCTGATTTCATAGACCAAAAAAAAAATTGTCTTTTTAAAAATGATTAAGTTTCGAGGTGATCCAATAACACTTAATTAAAAAGGATTGGTGGTGACTCCATTTTTAATTTTAAAAATAAAAGTCGGGACTCGAAAAAAGGTTTCGACAATACTGGTATATGAATATACCAGATTTTGAAAAAAAAATTCGAGTGTTTGGCAGCTAATGACCGATATCAAAAAACACAAATATTTTTTTTTTAAGTTTTTGACACCTATTGTCTGACACCACTATTTTTTCTATTAAAAAAATAATTTTTGAAGTTTTGAACCCTAGGTAATCGGCACCCATATATTTAAAAAAAAATTGGGGATCTAATTAAAAAAATCATTTTTGGGTGTTAGTGTGAGCCAACAAATGGCCAAACTCACCCAATAAAAAGGGAGGAAATATTGCAACATTAAACACCCTTGTTTTCCATTTTTCAATTTCTCAAGTTTATTTAGCACCTCCTTATTTCTAAATATTGCAACAAATGGCCAACAAGGTGTAATATATTTTTAAGTCTAATTAAAATTAAAATTAAAATTTTTAAATACTATTTAATTGTTTCTAAATTTATAAATATATTACACGTTATTTTTAAAATAAAAGAAACAATAATTTAGCAATGTTTATTTGAATTATTATAAAAGATGAAAATCATTAAAGCTGGTTTTAATTTTATCATAAAAAAAATCTAGTTTAAGTATGCATATTAAACTTAAATTAATTTTTAAATTTAATAATAATGTGAGTGATGCAATAATAATTAACAACATGATAAGTAATCCAATATTATTTTAAAATATAAAATATGTAATTAAACTTGAGAAATAAAAAAATCGAAAACAAAGAGAGGTTAATGTTGCAATATTTACATCCCCTTTTGCTAGGTTAAATTATCTCTGCATTTTAATTATTTATTTAATTTTTACTTTTCTAAGCTTGTGATGTATGATGTAAGCTTGACATAGATTTATTAAAAAATTAATATTTTTTAATATATATGTTGAAGCCCAATTTTGATTGGGCCTAACAAATTTAAATTTATTTTAAAATTAAGTTTATTTTAAATTTAAATTTATTATAAATTTAAATTTAAAATTCATTTAAATAATGTTCAATACAAAATGTCCAATACAAAATTACAAAGCCCAATTGGGCCCAAAGTCAAATAACCCAAATTAGAGTACAAATGGCCCAAGTCGGCCCAAACCCGCTACAGTCAATCTGTTAAGTGCTACTGCTGTTGCCTCCACCTCAGCCAACCAGAGGTCGCCACGTCATCAATAACTTGTCACCAGCTTCAGCCCTAACTTGCACTGTCACCAGCTGCTTCAACCGCCACTACCACCGTCGAACTTGCAAAAGAAGAAAGAAGATTTACATTTAATTGCTAAAAACATGTTATCATCATTGTAATACTGGTTATAAAACTATATTCAACCCGATTGTAAAAAGGTTGTTCACTGAAACAAGAAACAAACATAAAGAAATAAACTTTGAAGCATTTGCAAGTTTGCTAGTAAAATCATTACACCAAACGCGTTGCAATTGAATGCGAAAGAAGATAGATACAAAGCAACTTCAAGCAAACCCAAAATATTCTGGCATTAAAATCAATCAGGTATTGTTTCGATATATTCATTTATCACCATTCATAATCAATACATTTAATCCTTTTATGTTATGCCTTTTTAATAGTATTAAAGGTTTTGTTATTTTTATTTATTATCATTTTCGGTTATCTCAAAAGCATTAAATGAAAGTTATCATCATTATTAATATTATTAATTTTATATTAATAATGACCATAATAATAATAACATTAATAATAATAATAATAATAATAATAATAATAATAATACTAATAATATTAATTAGCATAGATAATAAAAAAGGGAAACTGAAGGGACAGGAATACTCCCCCGTCGCGCCGTCGCCTGAGGTCCATCGAAACCATCGCCGACTATCACCCATACCTTCACAAATCTTCACGAAAACAAGAAAAATATGTCAAAATTATTTAAAATATTAAATAACAGACTCGTAAAAAAGAAAAGGATTCCTTAAAAACTGTTAAAAGAAAATATCGGGGTTTGATCTCACCGGATCTAAACCCGATCTTTGTTTTTTTTTTAAAATACACAAAAAAAGCATGAAGAAAGGAGATGGTTTACCTTCGACAGAAGCGCGTGGCGCGTGGAAGACAACCGCGCATGCACCAGAAGATCCCAGGTGGTGATGCGCAATTACCACGCACGGGGATCGACGGTGCGCGTGTGGCCCTACGCGCGATGGACGGCAACCAGCTCGACCAACCGGGGCATGGCCGACCAAAGGGGGGAGAGGTTTTTTTCGGAGAGCTTTTTGGTTTTTTTTTTTAAAAGGTAGAGAAATGAAATTTTTTTTCTGAAAAGGGTTATTTATTAGCTTTTAAAATGGTGTCGTTTTGAGGGCTGAGTTCTAGCCTTAAAACGGCACCGTTTCGGACTATTACCCGAATCCGACTCGACTTGATTTAGGATCCGCGTGTTTTCGAAGGAGGGGTTATTTATGTGTTCAATCCTTCCGCTTTTTTTAAAATTTTCAATCAGGTTTTTTTACACTTTTAGTTAATTTTTAAAATTGGCCCAATAATTTTTAATGCTTTTCAATTTAATCCTTAGACCCTTTGAAAGCACTCGGAGCTGCCACGTGTCACTATTTAGGTTTATTTCTACAAATAGTCCCTTTAATTTTTAATTTGTTTTAATTTAATATTTAAATCAAGTTCGTTTTAATTGCAAAATTGACCCAGAAATTTTCCATGGTTTTCAAACTGGTCCTTTGACTTCAGGATGCCTGAGGGGCTGCCACGTGTCACTTATTTTTGGTTTTATTGCCTTAAAGGTCCTCGAACTTCCCAAAATCCCATTTTTGACACTTAAACTTCTAAAAATTCCATTTTTACCCTCGAATTTCCAAAAATCTAATTTTTGATCCCAAAACTTTCAAAAATTTCATTTTACCCTCGAATTTTCAAAAATCCCATTTTTACCCCCGAACTTCCCAAAATCTCATTTTGACCCAAAAACTTCCAAAAATTCCATTTTTACCCTCGAATTTCCAAAAATCCCATTTTCGACCTCAAAACTCTCAAAATTACCCTTTTACCCCCGAATGTCTAAAAATTCCATTTTAACCCCAAATTTTCCTAAAAATACTATTTCACCCTCGAGAATCCAAAATTACCATTTTGCCCTTGGATATCCAAAAGGTCTCATTTTCAACTCCGATTGTATCATTCTTCTTTTTCATCAATATTTGCATTTAATTTTTAAATTATTATGCACTCGTGTTTTGCATTTTTGATTTTTCGTGAATAATTTATCTTCTTATTTATCTTACTTCGCGTTATTTGATATCCACTATTAACCGCTTATTCATATTCAACTCGCATGCTTGCTTTCAAAATTGTTTTGTAAAAGCTTTAAAAAATCGAGGCAATATTCTTTTACTTCGAGTTTCAAAAATTTGTGCCTTAACTCACTAGGTGCAATTTATTTTCAAATCGAAATAATCGAATACCCTTAATCGAGGCAATGTTTACTTATCTTCGATTCTAAAAAATTGCGCCTTAACTTACTAGGTGCAACCTTTCTTCAAATCGAAATAATCGAATATCTTTTTTGCAAAAAAAAAAATTAAAAAGGGTTTTACAAAAGAAAGCTCGTTATTTCTAGATCTTGAAATGTCATGTATTAACTCACTGGACATAACTTTCTTCCTTGATCACTTTGAGATAACGAGATTTCCAAACAAACCCCATTTCTTTTAAATTAAACTCATGCATTCAAGGATCGTATTTTAAAGCTTTTAAATGTTACAAATTAAGAGCCAAAAATAATCAATACGGTATCAATTTTGGGCGTATGAGGGTGTTAATCCTTCCTCATGCGTAACCGACTCCCGAACCTATTTTTCTGGATTTCGAAGATCTACTTGTTTTCAAAACGTTTTTAAAAAAAATAAAAGACGTTTTATGATGATCCAATCGCACCGAATAAAGGATTGGTGGCGACTCCCATTATTTTTCGATTTTAAAATAATTTTCGAAACTCGTCGTTTTTCAAAAAGGGGATGGTTTCGACAATATATATATATATATATTATTGCATTTCATTTTAATTTGTATATTATTAATACATGTATATTAAAATAAAATTTATATAATATCAATTTATATATTAAATTTTTTATAATTAATATTAAAAAAAATATAATTAAAATAATTTCATTTTCATTTTTATTACAATTTCATTTCATTTCAACTTGACCTCTTAGAAATCACCAACAACAATTTCTTTCTTCTCTGGCAGCACTGTGACTCTGCTGCATTCTGCCAGCGCAGGTTGAAATAGTTTGGTCAGTGTTCAACAGTTCTCAGATGTATCAGTCCGAATCTCATCATCAAATATTTCACCCCCAAGAGTGCTGTTAGTTGGCCTTCTTCTGTCCAATTTTCAACGTCTTTCTTCTTATAAGAGCCTCCAAATATCAAATTACATTTTTCTCCACTAATTTGCTACCATTGATTAAAATATACGTTAGAAGGGAATAAAGCTATGTTAAAAGTACATAATATTATACAAAATATAGAGTGGAAACATGTAACACAACATCCCGACATTTATTTAATGCCAACATATAATGATTATATCTTGTATGCTTTTAATTCGAAAATGTGATTTATTAATCGAATGTTTACTTCTTCCTTTTTAAATTAATTAAAATTTAAATCTTCGTTGTACTAAATCAAAAGAGCTCCATTAATTTTTTTTGAATGTCGATTAATTTTAACAAGACAAGAGTAATTAATGCAAATAGATGCTAGTTACTAGTATAACATATGGGTAGCAGTGTGAGTTAGCTAAGGCTGGGTAACTGTGGCCATGGAATAAGAGTTGATGAACTTTCGAAGACTTGCTGCAAATATATATATATATGTGTGAGAATGTTGAAGTAATGCTCAAAATCTCAAAAAGTTGATCTTTCAAATAAGAAGAAAAAGGCACTATGGATATTCGCAAAAGCTGTCCCCCAGAACTCATTCAATAAAAAGTAAACACTCCCCCTCGCCTCACTCTGCTTCTTCATCACGTTTAAAACAAATAGAATATATCCGGGGAAAGCTAGAAAATTTGTTGGAGATTAAAATTGAATTGTAATTTTACAATAATAAAAATATAATTTTAATAATTTAATATTTTATATTTTTATAAATTTTAAATGATTGAATTAAAACTTTTTATTTTTTGAGAATTAAAAATTTAAGTTTAAAAAAATTGTTTTAGGATATCGGGACCTACCGGCCCCTGAACATATCTAAATATAGATGTATATTAATTCTCATTTGGCTGTTCTAGGGATAAATATTAGATAAGGCGTACAGATGCTGGATTGTCAGCCAGAGGTTATTTATTTAAGTTTTGGCCATTTTCTTGTTCACTCTCTACCGGACATTCATCCCTTCAATTACTCAACAACAATATGTAACTCAAAATTCCGTATATGGGCTTCAAAATTAAAGTATTTATAATCTCAAATATAATATAAATTTAGGATTTTATTTTATTTTATACGATTCATAAAAATATATATAATTCAATGAATATATAATAAGAGCTTAGCTTATCTTGATAAAAAAAAGTTTATCTAATCTGCCCTTTTCTTAATAATGAGAAAGAAAACAACAAAACTCAATTTTTTTTTAGGAAAGAAAGTGAACTGTACAGTACCAATATTTGAAGTTTGCTCTTTTAAGAAAGAAAAAGGAAACTCTTTTGATAATTTCTTTACCACATATATGTATGCACTTTGTTTTATCAAATGATTGGAAATGATAAATATTTTGGCACTTCATCCTTATAAAAAAAATAATTTTTCATTTAAATTTTCGTTTTTTAACTTTTAAAATTTTTATTGAATAATCATATATATATATATATATGTATTTTTTAAAATGTAAACTAAACATATATAACGTTTAAAACCAGCAAAAAGACCTCTAAAAACATCAAATTACGAGGATGTATTTGGCTTGAAGAAGATTCCGTAGATTTAGTTTATCGTGATTTAATTGTCACATCGTTATCGATGCCAATCTCACTTTTCCCTGTATGGAATCAGACAATTAGGAGTACTCGTTTAAGCTTGGAACGTCCTCACTCCCAATCCATTTAATATTTCCCACCACCTATTGCTACAGGTGCTGTTCTGTGCATGCCCACCAATAACTTAAATTTTAATTCTGCTTCAATTACGAAAGGAACCAACTCCCTCGATAACTCCAATATTAGTATCAGTTGATTGACGTAGTTTATGATTTCCGATTTTATGTTGAGGGAAGATTAAAAAAGGGGGCGGTGGTGCAGCCATTTGTGTTGCTTAGTGCGGGTGGCTTATGTTTTTCAACAGGGACAACTACAAGTCAACCAGTTTAAATTGGTTTGTTTGGTAGGACCTGTCGTTCGTCCCTTTTTTTTTTTTCTTTCTGCATTGTCGTTCGTTTGCTTTTGTTCCCAAGGGAAGGAATGGGGGGGGGGGGGGGGGGGCTGGGGAGGTTCATTTTCGAAATAAACTCTCAGTACCCATTTTTATATACATCATTCATAGCCCCTAGAGATTATATAAATTGCCTTTGCCTCTTTGAGTAGGAAACTATTAATTGCCTCGATTCTCTATTACTAACAATTTCTACTTTTCAGTATTGGGTTTCTCTCATTTTCTTTAAACCCTCTGCCAAATTTTTTTCCCGACAAGGGCCTAAAAGAAATGGACAAACGTCACCGTAAGCAAGCCAAGACTGGTAGCTGCTGTTCTGAAGGTATGTTATGTTATGTCCTGGATTCCTTTTTGTTTCCTCTTGTTTTCCCAGTTTCCGTTTTTATGCTTCCTGGTTTGGTTTTAAAGTTAGCTCTGTGTTTGGTGGTGTTAATGCATTATGACAGAGGTGAGCAGCATTGAGTGGGAGTTCATAAACATGTCTGAACAAGAAGAAGATCTCATTTATAGAATGTATAAACTGGTTGGGGACAGGTAAGGGTACCCTGTAATAGAAAAACTTGCCCATCTCTCTTAATCATTTTCAGAAACATCACTATAACAAATCAGACATTACTACCACACATATATAGTAGAATACCCTGAAATGGAATCAAAAGGCGATGATTAAGAAGCAGTATATATGCAGGTGGGGGTTAATTGCAGGTAGGATACCGGGTCGGAAAGCTGAAGAAATAGAAAGGTTTTGGATCATGAGACATGGAGAAGTATTTGCAAACAGGCGAAGGGAGCTGAAGAAGAGACACGGGTCTTCTTGAAAACGACGGCATTCATTTCTTTTATATCAGGGATGGAACAATGTTCTGTTTTTTTTTTTGGGTCTCATGTTGTTTATGATCTGTGTCTGTGTTTGGTGCTCTGTTTCCTTCCCTGTGAGGGTTGGAAATTGCAGTGCTTGCCGTTTGTTGATGTATGGCACAAGGTCTTTTTGTCGAGATGGGAAATGGAAGAAGGTAGTTCAGTTTTATTCCATTAAAAGTAGCAATCGTGTCGTAGTTATCTTCCATGGCTTTTGTTGACACAGTTGTTATTTCATGTCAACGGTCCATACTGTAAGCTGCAACTTTCATTCCAATAATGGAGTGGTCTTATGTTATACTCTAAACCTAACTAATTAATCGAGACTCAGAATTGATTAACGATACAGTACTATTAATATCGAAAAGAAAAAGCTATAATGATAATATAGCTGGATTAGGATGAGGGTCTTTTTCAGTTGACTCACTCTTCTTCGTGCTTGGGAATGTTGAGTAGGTGAGCGAGGACAGGGGGGATAAATGATGTCGATATATCCACGTACGCATATATCATAATCTAAATTACCATTTGGGTTTAGGAAATTGTTAAGGTGGCCTGGGAAGAGAATAGGGCGAACACCCAGTCGGCTGGG
Organism: Kokia cookei; assembly: GCA_039519145.1. Classification (NCBI taxonomy): domain Eukaryota; kingdom Viridiplantae; phylum Streptophyta; class Magnoliopsida; order Malvales; family Malvaceae; genus Kokia; species Kokia cookei. Next base: position 2,694,354 of record CM076908.1, on the reverse strand, counting down.
GAAGGGGCTTAGTGAGCCCTTGCTGGCTCAGCCGCAAGACAGGGTTTGAAATTGAAACACTCTGTAAACTGTAAAGGCCGTAGGACGCTACGGTGACGTGCGAATCCTTGGCTGAATTCTTGCTCTTTTTCCACGAGAACCAAAATAAAACAACAATGCAAAAAAAAAAAAAAAAGTGTTACTAATAATCATAATAACAAGAAAGAAAAGCAATGGGATTGGATAAAATTAATTTACTAAATGAATTAATTTAATTTTTGTATTATTAGAAATAAAATATGTCAAATTATAATAAAATTAATTATTTTCTATTTAAAAATAACATGAGAAAATATTAAGATATTTGAAATTTTGACTTATTTTTTAATAATATATTAGTTAAATTAATTCATTTAATAGTAAAAAACTAATTTTATCTAATTCTTACAAAAGAATGAGTTATCAAATATATTTTAATTATTTTTTATGTAAACTTTTCAGTTTTCAAAAAGACGGTAAATAATAATATTTAATTAAGTATAATGATTTATTTGACTCTTCAATTTTATAAAAAAATTTAACTTTCATTTAATTTTTTTTATTTTTTTAGCCTTAAATTTACATTATTTGTCAATTTATCTCAAAATAGATAGAAAAATTAACATTTGCTAATTTTGTTGATATGGCATATATGTAGATGCCATATTAGCATTTAATTATTTTTTTTAAAATATAAAAATTCAAAAAATTGAAAAGTAATAAAAATATAAAAAATATTTTTGAAATTTAATTAATTTCTAGCAACATATGGATGACATATCATCAAAATTAACAAACATTAATTTTCCCATTCATATTGAGATAATTTGACAAACAGTTCAAATTCAACAGTTGAAAAAGATGAAAAATTAAATGAATGGCTAAAATGACTTTTAAGAGTAAAATAAATCATTATTACCGACTAAATTATCCACACCAATAAATATAATAATTAACTTTATTTTTTTAAAAACAGAAGAGAAAAGGTTTGTTGCATATATTGTTGTTCTCATAAGGGTTTTTTTATATAAATGACCCGAAAAATTTTATTATTTATAAAAATAACCCAAGTTGAAAAATATACATTAAAATAACTTAAAATAAACAGTAAAAATGTTAAAAGTTCATGTGATGATCGACACCCCCTAAAATTACACCCCAGTGATTGGTGCCAAGCATAAAAAATAAATTTTTTGGGTGTCTATCATTCCATGACCGATACCCTTGTATTTTTTTAACCCGATATTCTACTGTTATACAAAAATATGAGATTTTAAAAAACAATTTTGGTTCCCTAACATCTAATAATTGACACCCCTTTTTTTACATTAAAAAAATTTTTTTTTGGGTGTTTTTCAAGTCATTACCGACACCCAAAAATACGAATAAAAAATTATTTTTTGGACGTCTGTCAAGCCATAGTCGACATCCCCTTTCCCAAATACCAAAAAAAATATTTTTGGGTGTTTGTCAAGCTATGGCCAATACTCCCTTTTTTAAATATTAAAAATATATTTTTTGGGTGTTTGTCAACCCATGGTCGACACTCAAAAATAAAAAAAATTATATTTTGGTGTTTGTCATCTAATGGCTAACACCCACAAATATATTTTTTGGTGTTTGACAAGCAATAGCCAACACCCGTAAAAATATGAATTAAAAAAATATTTTTTTTGGTGTTTGGCAACCAATGGCCAATACCAACTTTCCCTCATCTATATATAATACTGATGTTTTGATTTTGAAATTGTAAAGAAGAAATATTTCTCTCAAAGTAACATAGAAATTGTAATAGCTCAGTTTTTAGTGGTGTCGGAAACAATGATTTCGAGATCACAATTCTGATGAGTCGAGTTGTATATTTATTTATTTAGATATTTGTGATGTCGCTAACATCGTATTAAATTTTGGTTAGAGAATTTTATCGATTTGATAATTAATTAAGTAAAAAGGACTGAATCGTCAAATAATGCAAAAGTGAATTCCATTAGTTAAAGATGTTATAGGATAATTAGAAGATTTTAAGGACATTTAAATGGTAATTAGACCATTTAAAGTAAAATGGACAAAAATGGAATGGAAAAATTAGTAAATTTGTTTTGATTAAACAAGGGTAAAAAGGTAAATTGGTAATTAAGGTTAATAAAGAAAAACAAAGGAAATTTGGTTATCTTCTTCTTCACTTTAGTTAAAAGAAAGAAGAAAACCCTAAGAGAAGGAGCTTGTCACTCGGCTAAGCTAGGAACAACATTTAGTAGGTGATTTTTCACCCGTTTTTGGTAATTTCTATGTTTTTGAGTCCGTATTAGTTTATCCAGGGACTAATTTGTGATTTTGTCAAAATTTAAATGTTTTGCCATTAATGAATGAGCTTATTCTTGTTAGCTTATGAAAGTTTTAGAAACTTGGATATGTGATTGGTTGGTTTTGTAAAGTGATTTTTGATGAATTTAGGGTTAGAGGACTAAATTGCTAAAATGGTAGAATACTTGCACTTGATGGGAAGTAAATTGTATATATGAGTTTAGGTTGTGTTTTAGTTTATTCGGCTAGGAGGGGTTGAGTTTAGAAATGACTATTTTGCTAATTTGAGGTCTAATGACTAAATTGAATGAAAATGAAAAGTGTAGGGGTAATTTTGTAAATTTCCCAAATAGGACCTAAATGCAAGAAATGAATGAAATATCATTATTTAATATGGGATTTAACGATTTGTTGATTTAGATAAAAAAACGGGTTGTAGATCGAGGAAAAGAAAAATTACAGAGTAGACCTTGAAGTTTAATCATAACTATAATTTCATCCGGTAAGTTCATGTAACCACAACCTTACTTCATTGTTCTAATTTCTTTTGTCTTTGTGATATTCTTGACGTAAAGGGAGAGATGAAGACGAAGAATAAATTTTGAATTCTGGCTCGTAAGAGAGTAATTCTATTTGGCTCGTAAGAGCGAAATTCTGTCTGGCTCATAAGCGCGTAATTCTGTTTGGCTCGTAAGAGCGTACTTCTGTCTGGGCTTGTATGAGCTAAATTTCTGGAAGACCTGAAGAGTTCAATCTGTTGCTAAAGAAACGAGATGTCATGGTTGCTAAATTACTCACTCTGTGTTCAGTGTACTATGTTGTAAGTTAACTGTTTTACGAACTTACAAAGCTCTTTAAGCTTACCAATGTATCTACTATTATTTTATAGATTTCATTTTGTTGTTGAAGATCGGAGCCTCAAGACGAATCACATTATCCCGGGAGGTTGTTGGTAGACTTCGTTATCACCTGGTTTTTGTGGCATGTAGTTGGATTATGAAATTGGTTACGTTTAAAGCTTATTGTGCATTACAATGTTTGGGAACAAGATTATGACTTATGAATGTATTTGGTGTTGTTTGAATTTGTGTCATTTTGATGTAGCTTTCATATACATGCTTTTGGATTATTATCATGTAATTTAAAAGCAATTTGAATGGTATTTTGATGAAATGTGGCACTAAATAGAATTTTGTATACCTTTGAAATTTTGCTTACTTGTTTCGATAGAAGTACAGGGTAAAAGAGAGGTTGTTTTTTGACTTGATTTGTATCGGTAGTTATATAACAGGTATCGTTAGTTCTGTTCATGGTAGTGTCAGTAGTTTATGCACTTGTATCGGTAAAAGATGCAGGGTAGGACTTCTTAGCTCTCTGGAGTTTTTAGTATCGATAGAAGCATGACTTGTATCGGTAGATGTCTCACTTGTATCGGTAGAACTGTCATAGGTATCAATAGAAGTCTGCACTGTTATGGAATTGTTTACTAACTTGACAACTACTGATACTTGTCCAACAGGTACCGATAGATGTCTCCTATTTTTGTGGAAATGACATTTATGCCCTTATTAAGTTGTAATTATAATTAATCGATGATTTGTGTTGTGTTTGTTACATTTCTTCATAAAAAATAAATTAAATGAAAAAGGTGATAAAAGATGAAAAATATTCGATGACGGAAGACATCGGAACCCTAACCGATAACGGTTTTAGGTTTTGGGTGTTACACATATCATCAAATAAGTGTTTTGTTTTGGGACAGAATTTTGAAGTGTACAACCGAATTGCGGGGTTGAATTATATATTGTCATGTATTGTCGGAGTTGAATTATATACTGTCATGTGAAGCGACAAAGATATGTCTTCAGTGGTTAGACGATTTTATGCGCCATTGAAGACTATCTGAGATGTCAAATGAAGATGGACATTATCTATGTTGGAAGAATTGTTATCCGCGATTCAACAGTACAACTATTGAGGTATTGATCCAACATAGATGATATATTTGCCGCCATATGTAACTAGGTGGTATAACCGTGAAGGTTATGCTATCAAAGGTCGGATGACTTTCTCTGTCATCTAATGGTCAACCGAGACGAGTTGGCTAGGAATTTCTTGAAGTTGACCAGGAACTTTTTTAAGTTGATCAGGTATTCAAGAAAAGAAGATGGATATTATCTAACCGAGACAAGTTGACCAGGTTATGTTAACCGAAACGAGAGAAATTTTTCTTCCTTACAATTTCAAAACCAAAACATCTGTCATATATATAAACGAGGGAAAGTTGGTGTGTATTTTTATCGGTTTCGACCATTGATTGTCAAACATGAAAAAAATTTATTCTTTTATTTGTATTAGTTGTGGGTGTTAGCCATTAGATCGCAAACACCAAAATATTTTTTTTTTTTTTTTAGGTGTCGACCATGAGTTGACAAACACCAAAAAAAATATATTTTTGGGTATCTAGAATAAGGGTTATCGATCATGGGTTGACATACACCAAAAAAATATTTTTTTGATATCTGAGAAAAGGGTGTCGGTCATGACTTGATAGACATCCAAAAAAATAATTTTTTATTCGTATTTTTTGGGTGTCAACCATGGTTTGGGAAAAATCTAAAAAAATATTTTTTTAATATAAAAAGGGGGGTGTTAACCATTAGATGTCGGACCCAAATTTTTTTTTCAAAATCTCGTATTTTCTTATACTAATATAATACCTGATTAAAAAATACATGATCAACACTCAAAAAATTCATTTTTATACTTGACATCAATCATTAAAGTAAAATTCTAGAGGGTGTCGGTCATTACATGAACTTTTAATATTTTTACTATTTATTTTAAATCATTTTTTATATATATTTTTTAATTTGAGCAATTTTTATAAACAATAAATATTTTCGAGTTATTTATATAAAAAAAACCCTTGTAATAAGGATAAAAGAAAGAGAGTAGAAAGAAATGAGGGGAAAATACAGATTGTGGTTAGATGAAGATGAAGATGAAGAGAGATTATTCTGGAAAAGTGTCATTGTCAGTGTGAAGGACAGGACAGCCTTGCTTTAGTATTGTGGATGAACGGCGGAGAATAGCCAGATATTAGTGGGTCCAATTATATGGATGGGATATTTATTCCCCCGCGTGATTCAACTGTTCTTTCGGCATTTATTCTAGCTGTTTTCAGGCCTTCTTTTGGACTCCAATGAGTAATGTTATGCTGGGCTTTTTCATTTGCCCAAACCCAAGCCTATCATTTTTTTATTAAGGTATTTCTATTTTGATAGCATTAAATGTTCAATTTTTAAAATATTTTCATTTTAATCAATCAATCATTAAAATTAACGATGATTAATTGTACATACTATATCATATTTACACTTTTATTTAAATCATTTAATAAAATATCCCTTTTTTAATATATATTGATTTAGGAAAATAATATTACAAATTAAATATTCGACGAACTAAATGCACCCCATCTATAATTAAAGAATTTCCAATCTGGCCTTGAATGAACATTGCCAAACTCATCACTTGAAGTAGGTTCCAAGTTCCAACCCTACTTACTGTTCGAAAATGGAAACTTTCAGACCAACTTTTTGAATAATAGATGGAAACACCTTAATTGTCGCAGGGGCCTCTAAGGCAACACTAAATATCTTTAATGGACCCCCGTGGTAGAGATTTAGTTACCATACGATGATTATTCCTAATCACGCGTTATAATAATAAAAGACCGTTCAATTTGCGTTCGTTGATTTTCACGATGAGCCTAAAAGAAGCTTCTTCAGTATTGGGATATCAATAGCTATGGGTGGATTTATTAAAATTTAAACTAATAAAACAAAATAAAATTATATCCTGATAATATAGATAATTTGGATAATTAAATCTAAAACTTTAAAGTTCCATAATCTCGTTATTTAATTTTACTTGATTTGTCTTATTATTTTATCAACGCTTTCTTCAGGAAATGAATTGTTGTATTTTCTAGATTTATTGGTTCTTGACTTTCTGTTTGATATTAGAAACGGAACATTGAGGTCAGGGGCATATTTAGGGAGCCTGACAGGTGTCTCGACCCCGTTAAAATGAAAAAAATTTCATTTAGTTCTTTTAAAATTTTTAAAATTTTAAATCAGTAAAGATAAAATTTCAATTTGGCCCCCTTAACAATGATAAATTTTTGATTTAATCATTTAAAAATCATAAAAATATAATATATTCAAATGGTGAAATTTTATTTTTACTATCGTAAAAATTACAATTTAATTTCAACCCTTTAAAAAAATTCTGATTTGGCCCTTGTTTGAGGTGTTGTTGAAGGCCTTCGACTTGCCTGGTGGAATGGACAAAGAAGAGTTATTCTTAAATTAGATAATATGGATGTTGTTAATATGTTAACCAACAAGTCTAAGATTAGGGAGCATAACTTGGGTCAAAAAGCTCTCACGTGCATGAAGAAGGAATTGAAGGTGATTATACAACACATCTACAGGGAAAACAATAAACTTGCTGATGGTTTAGCTTCGATGGCTTGTGGTCAACCGTTGCAATATTTCGTCTTTTACTCTCCACTTGATACAATTTTTGATTTACTATATGCTGATGCTCATGGTGTTGTAACACTGAGAATGGTGTTTACTTAATATTTGTTTTATTTTCTCTTTGAGAAAAAAACTATAAGGTTATAATAAATTTCAAAAAGAAAAGAGGTATTGGTTCGAAAATAATTCAAAACTTTCTCACTTTCGTAAATGAACGGTCATGATTTCAATACAACACAAATTAAAATTTTATTTCAAAACGTCAATTATTTCAAATCTTTTAAAATAAAACGATGTTACTGCATTGCACTAAATTATATTATGTGTAAATTTTTTATATAAGTACTAAATTATTTTATGTGCAAATAATTTATATATGAAAGGTGTGAATTAGTTAAATCTTTATATATGGATTACATTACATTATATGTAAATTTTTTATGAGTTAGTGATTGGTATAATGATCGTATATTTTTTTATTTTAAAAGCAACTTTAAAAAAAATATCATGTGTTTTTAATATTTAATATTTATATTTTACTATCCTTCTATATGATATTTGTCAACTTCTAATTTTACTTATAAAGTCTAAAACCTTCGTTGACTTAGTATCAAATTAAATCCGATGTGCAAAAAAATTGATTAAAGGCAGATATAGCATATAGAATAATGACAAAATATTATACAAAATTGGAGTACTTGACTTAGTCAATAAAAATAAGACTAGTAACAAATAATACTTCCAGACGTTTAGTTACGTTTTTTTATGGAAAGAAAATGTTTTAACAATTTAATTACATAAAATTAAGGTGTTCTTTTTTATCTTAAATTATTTTGATCAGGTCCTCAGCATTATCGTTATCCTATTTAGATATATGTCATAGACTTTAATGTTTTATATTTGTCAAAAATTAATGAATTCTCCTAATTAAAGCGGAATTGAAACCACTTGAGGAACTATCTTGAATGGTCTTAACTGCTTCGAAACTATCAATTTGAATTATCACACTATCATAACCCTGATTTAGTAAAAATGTCAAACCATCTAAAATGTCATATAATTCAATATTAAATACAGAACAACTCCTCAAATATCTGTTGTGCACGAAAATTCACCCTCCATTCCAATCGCGCACTACTTCTTGATTATAGCAAAACCAACATCAATCCTAACGATACCATCAATATTCAATCTTAACGTTTAGTTAATAAGGGAAAAGAAGAGAAACATAGAAAGAAACCAAAACCTTGGTCCCTGCCCTATAGCGCTTTTGTTCATTCTAATAATTAAAAACAATAATTAGAGTGGAGTTGCAAAGTTTCTTGCACAGCTATCTTGAATTTTCTTGGAATTTTATTTTTGGTGAATAATTTTCTTGGAAGTTTTAAGTAGTACTAAATATGTGGGGCTTGAAATTGGAGACTTTTCGCTTTTCCAAAATTGCATTAGTCATCATCATTGTTTGCCTTCCCCATTAATGCTAGGTTCCATCTTTATTCGTCTTTTTCCGAAAGCTGTGTTCTCTGCTCAATTTAATGAGCAAAGCAACGATGGATTGAATGATTGTTGGGTGGATGTGTCGTTTTTTTCCTATCAAATTTAGCTATTTCCAATCATTTATATATATATATATATATATTTATTCTGTTACGGAATTATTGAATTCGAGATGGATACCAATTAAAAATTTCGATATTTTATTTATTCAATAACGATTTAAATAAAATTGATTTCGGACAATCCTATTGTAGTGATCTAAAAAAATCATCAATTCCAATTTGATTTGAAAATTATGTGAAACTACAGTTGATGGTTATAATGAATATGACAAAAAGGCATGAATCTATAATGGGTAAAATATGCCTTTTGTAAATTTAAATTTTAGTTTTTATATTTTTAATTTTAAGAATTTAATATTTTATTGTTGAAACTATTTTATTAAATTCATTTTTAGTGTTTAAATTAAAAATCTGAAAAAGTAAAAAAAAAAAAATAAGTTCTTGAAATGAAAAATATAAGGACTAAATTTTAAATTTATGAAAATTACAAGTACCTATGTCATATTTTAAGCAAGTATAAGATATGAAATTATAGAATAGGGTCAATCAGAAATTTGTTGTGTAAATTAATAAGAATATCTTGAATAGGTGTGAACGCAATCGTTACTCCGACTCAAAAATCGGAAAAAGCCGAATTGAGAAACCACGTGCTTAGACTTTCTGGGCTCCATGTTGGATTACTTTACTATTTAAACTCTAATCCCTTTTTGTCCCTTAAAACTAACGCATTTCTGCTCCTTTTCTATTAAAATAACTAGGTTTGTAACATTACCATAAATCTTTAAAAACAATTTGTTCCATTTTACAAAATTGATAGTCTTTCTTTTTTCTTTCATGTTGATTAACTTTGAAGATTAATTGATCCTTGATTACTTGTTTTTTTTAAGATAAATTAGAAAATAATAATAACAAAACACAAAAATAATGTGTGGTATAAGTGGGTGGATTAATCCATCAACATCATCGTAACTAAGGGACTAAAGCCTTGCATTTTTCCGCTCGTAATTCACTGAGCAACAACGCGGAAGGAACTTTTAAGATTCTTTTTTCAGAATATATATCTTGACTTTCTCTACCTTGGTTGTCTTTCTCACTCTAATTTTGGTTTAATTCTAAATTTTATCTCTTTTTTTTTATTTTATAAAAATTAGGAATTTAGTCCTTCCATTTTAATTTGTTGAAATTCAGGTACCATGAAACCTTCTCATTAAAAAATTGACTTTGAAATCAGATGTAAAGAATTAGAAACAAATATGCAATAGATTAGCAAAATTATAAAAAAAAAAAAAATGAATTTTTTTGAATTAAAATCTATCAAAATTAAAGTCTATGTTTTCAAAAAATAAAAATAAAAAGGGTGAGATTTCAAATTAAACCCTTCATTGTAATTGAATTGGTCAGCAACTCGCCCTGTCTGAACTTTCTCCTTTTTCTCTACACTATAATACTGCTACGCCTCCCCACCTTCATTGTGACTATACAAATTTAGCTTCCCACTCAAATTCCCCCCTCTTTCCACCTCATTTCTTTCCAATATCCTCTTCCCTTCCGGCCTTATAAATCCTCTTTCTCTTCGCCTTTTCTTCATTTATATTTCTCTCCCCACTATTTCTCCATTGCTTGTGTATGTTTGTTTGGGAGTTTTTGTTTATGAGTCTAATTTGGGACTTTTAACTTGTTTTATGTTGTCAGTGTTTGGCTCTTCCTCTTTGTGCACAACTACAATTTACCCCTTCCATGATCTAGTGTTGGTCCAATTTTTTGCTTCCTTTTGTAGTTGTAAAACCTCAAACCAGGTAAAACTATCATCGTTGGGAGTTGAGAGCAGCCTCTAGTTTACCACATATTTGGGTACATTTGTTTTAATGGAGCAAGAGGCTCTTTTGACTGAGCTGAAAGAGGGGAAGGAGGTGACGAATCGGCTTATGAAGCATCTTCATCTTCATCTTCCTTCGTCTCATCAAACACGCCTAGTCTTGATTGAGAAAATACTTGGTTCCTATGAGAAAGCACTTTCAATTCTGAACTGCAATGGTCTTGTGGTTGAACCTAAGCCCTTACTTAGCATGTTGGAATCCCTTCCGTCCATTGACCATAGCAGCCCTGATAAAAGAGATGTGTTTAAAAAGAGGTAAATATATATATATATATAAAAATACTTACACCACCATTTCTTTTTTACGGCTTTGTTTAGTAGTGAAGGAGAAGGAAATTGATGTATGTTTGAAACATTTGATCCTGTTTCAGGAAAACATCGTCCGGGTGGACCGAACAACTTAGGGTTTGCTCTGGCACCTCATTCGACAATCCTGTTCATGATGGATTTTGCTGGCGAAAGTATGGGCAGAAAGCTATTCTTGGATCAAATTTTCCCAGGTGACCAAAGTTTTATTATTTCTTGTATAACCCCTTTTTTTCTAATCAAAGACTGTCGCTTTAAAATTACATGAATCACATTTCATGGCTTATCCAAAGGACACACCATTGGTCACGCCATCACATGTAGGTGGGGGAAGGGACGTATAAAGGCATTGAATTGCCAACAACAAAGGGATAAAAGGAAAAAAGAGAACATACTTTAAACTAAGAGACAGCTTTAGAGAGAGATTGGCAGGGTGGGAAATGGGGATTATATCTTCTACGTAGTAATTGGTCCTTTTTTTCATCGAATAGAAACGTTATAACGTCATATTTAACACTTAGAATACCAACCTTGTCGGCTGACATTATTGAAATGTCTGTAATGTGTCGATAAAGACAAATTACCCTGTTTTTTAGCTACTTGGAGCTTAGTATAGTGCACGAATCATCTCTTGTTTTGTATTTTATATAGCTTCTAACATTCAATTTCGCACGTACAATTTTCAGGGGATATTATCGATGCACTCATCGCCACTCACAGGGCTGTTTAGCCATTAAGCAAGTTCAAAAATCAAACGACGACCCTACCATCTTTGAGGTGAAATATAAAGGAAGGCATACTTGCAATCAAACCTCTCACTTTTCTGCTACCTATGTATCAGCGTCAACAGAGTCCAAAAACGATGGGAACTACTCTCGGAAAAGACAGCACCAGCTTGAAGTGAAACAAAAGCAAGCACAACAAGCCTTTTCGAGTTTCGGATCGGGGCTTAAGGTTAAAACAGAGGACTTGGACAATAGGGAGGACATTTTCCCTTCATTTCCATTCCCTGTTGAATCAGAACAAGTTCAAAATGGGTCGTTCGTTGAGGCCCTAATGGAAAACGATATCATGGGAAACCTTTCTCCCACGTTTATATCGCCGGCAACATCTGAATCTAACTATTTTTCAATGTCACCGTGTCACATGGGCAGCTTCGAATCTGATCTTACGGATATAATCTCCGCGCCGGCTTCTGTTACTAATTCGCCAATCGGAGACTTGGATATCTCATCACTTGATAAATTGGAATTTGATCCAAGCTTCCTATTTGACAACCCTGAATTCTTCTCTTGATCTAAGGAGAAAAGAGACGCACATAAGTAGTGCACTAATTTGTTAGGGTGAAGCTCAGCCAGCATCAGGGAAGACATTGATGAGTGTGACGAGACTATAGACAGCAACCTATCTGTCTCAGATTGGAGCCTGTCTTAATTGGCTTGAGGGTGTTTCTTATAACGGGAAAAAAGAAAGTTGTAATTTGTAACCTTCCATCCGTGTAAAATTTTCTTGAATCTTCAATTTACATGTGATAGCGATGTTTTTGTTGATAAATATGTGAACTAGCCTAACTAAACAATAGTTTTAGTGATTGCAGCATTTCATTGAATTGTTCAAAACATGAAGTTGAGTGTTCAGATGTGAGAGGATGGAAGTTTAAGTTCCCCTAACTTGAGACCCAAGTTGATACTATCTTCAAGGGTTGTGTTGACATCACATTTGAACTCAAATCCAGCGTCTTTCAGCTTAGTTGAACCCCAAACTATTTCTCTATCCATCTTCTCCACAAACCTGAAACCAAGCAAAGCATGCAGGATTTGTAAATTAGGACTCCTTTACGCGTAAAACAATTGAGTATGATAGGTCAGTAATGGCTTACTCATCAGGTATCTGGATATCGGGAAATATCGTTCGATAGTGACTCGCAATCTCAGCAGAGCTCAAATATGCGGTAGCGCAAAGGAATCTGCCATTGATAGATGGCTTCTGGATGCAAAAAATATGAGCGTCGCAGACATCCTCAACCTGCAAAATGGGAAGTTTCCCCAACAGTTCCTCCAAAAACCTTAGGGTGTTGTATAATGCTTTGTTATTTGTGGCTTGGGAAATCAGCACGTTCACGTTTCCAGGCATGGTGGAGAGAAGCGTTCCTCCACCCACAAGTCCAAGTGCCAGGCTCACTATTTCTATCTCACCGTCGTACCTCAGCAGTTCTTTCTCCGAAGCTGTTTTCGAGCTTGCATATGCCTGCCAGTTTGACGCCAAACCGTAAAGAATAAGTGCATACTGTTTATCTCCATGGATGGTCATGATATACAAGGATTTTACCATTAAGAAGTCGTTGCTGTAGGCGAAAGCAACTCCATTGGAAGTCCAACAAGATTCGTCTAACTGGACTTTAAAACCTTCGCCATCTTCTTTTAAAGGTGATGAGGCTACCGCAGAAGCAGCGTAAATGAGTCGCTTCACAGTCCCTGATGCAATGCAATACTCCACAATACTCTTCACCCCTGCAACTGCTGCCTCTGTTGTATGTTTGAACTGAATGCCAAGTGACAGGAGACAAGTCCAACTTGTTTTTTAAGTGATTAGTTTTTGTAATAAATATGCTAGAACACATGATTAAAAAACCTTAATTAATGATTTAAATGCATTGAAACTCTTATAACCTTTCAAAATTAACTAGGCATCCATAAAGAAGATTTTAATTTTCATCAATATTTCCAACAAGATTTTATGCTTCTGGCTTGCGTAGAAAAATGAGTTCAACCATACTTCATAAAAGATACTTAATCTAATATATATACACTATTGTTTTTAAAGCAAAAAAGAAAATAAACTTATGCCACTAGTTTTAATGTTTGACGATGACGAGTGGTACTATATTGTATGACACATATATACACATATACGGGTAAATGCAATAAGAATGGAAGCATAAATGTTTTGTGTGATCAAATTGTTTAAATATTATATGGCAACAATTAGTGAAAAATAATCATTTTTTTATACAATTGAGAGTGGGGATGGGATTGTCTACAATCTAGCCCCACTCTACTACCTAGAGCATAATACACTTGTCCCTCAATAAAAAATTGTTGATTTTTAAATGCATTAATTTTATTATTTTTATTTTTTTCTTTGTGACGGGACTAAAAATATCTAGTAGTATCAAATATAAATTCACATATTCGGTAATTAAAAATAAAATACAAACTCATAGAAAATAAAATTAATATCAAATATATTCGCTAATTTAAGGAAATTTGAATTACTTCACATCCTTCCCCATATAATTAATGGAGTTTGGTAACACATTTATATTATATTATTTCATTTTTATTCTTTATCTTACAATTTTTTTAAAGTAAATTAAAATCGATATAAATTGATCATAACACAAATTATCAAAAATTTTAAAATTTATATTATTTTTACTTTTTCAATAAAATATTTTGACAGGTTAACAAATTTTGCAACAAATCTTTGATAAATACATATAATATGTTTTAGTTTATATTTAAAATCAAATTCATGCATTGCATGAGATGAGAAATTAATAATAGAACTATAACAAAGATTGATTCTTTTCCCTTTCATACAAGTGCTAAAAGTATTTACCATTTATTTATTGGTGCAAAGTAAAAGTATTCATGAGTCGGGTCGGATTGGATTTGAATCGGGTTTAAGCATAATATTAACATATTTTATTATTGTTTAAATCCGATCCGGCTTGAAATTTGGGTTTCAAATTTTGCCCAAACCCATTTATATTTGCAAAAGATTAACTCAAGCCCATTTTAGGCTCATCCATATTATTTTTTAATTTTTTTAAAAACATTCTTTATTTTATTTTAATATTTAATAAATTTATACCTTTTTATCTATTAAAATTTTTTATATAATCATTTTAACAGTATTTTAATATATACATTAAAATAGTATTATATATTCAGTATATGTTTATTTTTTAAAAAAAAAAATTTAAATTACAAAATATAAAGTATTATAAACTTAAAACAGGTCGGATCAAGCTGGACTTAGGCTCAACATTTGAGCCCGAGCACGAGACCAACCCGTATTTTAAACGGGCCTAAGTTTTTTCTCAAGCTCAATTTTGGGCATAATATTTTTGTCCAAATCCTCCCAAATTTCAGACGAGTCTTCGAGCATGGATGAATGACTCGACCCATGAATAGATCTAATGTAAAGTGGCTAATTAAACAATGCTACTTTGAAAAGCGGTCCAATGTATATTTAAAAATGTATTTAGATATAGTGTATTTGAAACTGATTCAAAATAATTAATCATGAATTTATCTTAATTCCTGAACTCCTAGTAAGAATTAAAGCAAGTAATAATTAAGTGTTACAATTATATCAATTCCTTAGGACTTATTAAATATAATAGTTTTCAAAACATATTTATATCTGTAAGTACAAATATTAAAATTGCGAAAATTAAAATATATCTATACGACCTAAATTTAAATTCATAATTTTCAAAAAATATAATAATTAACAATATAATTTAGCCTTAATTCTAACTTATAATGTAGGTTTCAAACTACTTTCTTTTAGTTATATAACTAGGCAAGTAAGGCCTTTCAATTTTTCTAACGGTCTAAAATGGGGAAACAAGACAATTCTTGACTTCATTTATGTGTATATATAAATATGCATATGGATTAAGGCAATATAATAAGATTCGAATTGCATTTAATTTTTTTTATTTAAAAAATGAATAAATTGATTCCAGTTCATTAGATCAAATGGTAAATTGATCTTTCTGTTATAAATTCTATCTATTTATGTTGTGAAAAACGATATGATTGATGAAATAACTAATCAATGATTTGTGATGAACCAATTTTTAACAACATAACTTTTAAAAGGATCAGTTTATTCATTGATTAACATACAATGATTAATTTGTTCATTTTTAATAGAGGAGTAAAATGTAATATGAGATCTCACGATAACTTTTACCGGGTAATATATATATATATATAATTAGTGAAATAGATAAATGAATTAATGTGATAAAATGATGCATTAAATATGAGAAAATGGACATGGTATCATGTGGATCTATCAACGCCAGTTAAGATCTGTTATAAACATATAATAATAGAGTTGAAAGTGAAACCTGAGATTGTGGGGCAGGTGCTGTAATGGGGTGGCCATATGAACTACCTTCAATTGCTGCTTCAAACTCACTGGGATTGTAGATATCAGCTTCATACAATCTTAACCTGGTTTCTGCATTTGGGAGGCTTTTAAGCAGCCCTACCTTATAAGCATCTCCTGCAATTCCCACCATACAACTTAGATGCTAAGAACAGACAGATGAACCGAAGACAGCAAATTAGAGAGAAGAAACAGTAACCCAAATTCCTCGTAGTTGCGTGAACAATATGCCCCTTTTCCAGGAGCCTCTCGACAAGCGAAGAACCTAGGTACCCGGCAGCACCAGTTACGCACACCTTGCTCTCCATCCAGTGCAGAGCTCTCTACGGCCTTCTGGGATCCTAAATGAATAAAAACAAATATGGGAAAAATGTAATCACGTGAACAGGAGAGGAAAATAACTTGTAGTCAAGACGAATCTAGGGGGCGCTGTCCCTGTCCGGTTCTTTAATTTTTTTTTTTAATTTTAAATTAGTAAAAATAAAATTATATTTTATCTTTTTAAAAATGATAAAATTTTAATTTGATTTTTTAAAAATTACATTTTTATTATCGTAAAAATTACAATTTAATTTTGATCTCTCTATAAAATTTTCTGACTTCACCCCTGCTTGTAGAACTACGACTGTACTGGTCTGGTCCCGTTCTATAGAATAAATTGCAGCTGACACCCCCAAATTATGACCCTTACTCTAAATTAATTCCCAAGCTTCAAAACGTTTTATTACATCCCCAAATTATTGATGTTATAACAATCAGTTCTTTCAAACAAAATTTTTTTTTAAAGAAAAGTAAAATGTTGACATATCACTTTTAAAACTAAAAATGAAGTAAAACAATTCACAAAAAAAAAAAAAAAAAAAATGAAGAAGAGAAAAATCAAATTTTTTTTTCAACATCCATATTTTTTTAAAATTTTTTATTTTAAATTATGACACATAAAATTTAACGGTTAGATTAACGATTTTAATAATATTAGGACATTATTGATATAACGTCGATATTTTCAATCATGAATGATTGTTTCAATCAAAGTTGTTTTAAGTTGTCATTATTGACGAACAAAAGAAACATGATTTCCTTTAGCCAAACCAACAACGACATACTAAAAGCTTATTGTTCTTGTTGCTATGAATGGTTGAGTTATGTTTTCGTTGAAAATGACTGGTTCATCAAGTTTATCCTCATACTTTTAACCGGGATAATACTTTCAACTACAGCCTATCATATTTCTTTAGATTATTCTTCAAATTTGGTGTTGCAGAATGTGATGACCAAGTCTATATATTGGCAACTTAGATGGCGATATTGGTGGACCATTTTTTTTTTTTTTTTTTTTTTTGAGTGCCTTTAGCATTTGTAACTTTTCTATTTTATTAGGTAAATTAGTGACACTCTTTTACGTATTACGTTGCTACATATCGTGTTCTCTCTTTTCTTCTTACTTTATTACCATTTCCTACTTTAATTCCTATTTAAATATGATATATCTTTAATATTTATAATTTTTATTTATGATTAATATGTGCATGAAGATCAAATTGATGTAATAAAGTATTAATGTGTCATTATATCATTTAAAAAAAAGCCACGTGATTATTTCCGTTATTAACAACAGATGACTTTCCGTTATTAACCGCAGATGACTAAACATAAAAGAATACTAATGTTAGTGCTTAAATTTAAAAAATTTATGGTAAAGTGTTGAAAATAAAAAGGGGTGATAGTTGGGTTATAATTTGTAGAGTTTAATCCTACCTAGAAATTTCAGGAAAAAGAAACGACTGGGCCTTTTATCCAAAAATCGAAAACCCAACACTTCACCAAATGGACCAACAGCCCCGGCCTTGTATGATCATCTACAACAGTGAAGTTTTGGTTTCTACGAAACCAAGAGATTTATGTGGACTAATTGAAGAAAAAGCCCAAATTTAGACCACTAGAATATAGGATTTTTTTGTCAGACTCAGAGTCGAGCTCCACGCAAGTATTTAAATCAATTTCATTGGATACACGTTTATTTTTAGTACGGTGTATTTAATTTATTTTTCTTTACGATGTATTTACAATATTTTACGTTATAATATTTAAAACAGACTACAATAAATACCATGTAACAGACTTAATTAATAATTGTTTAACTGTTATACTAATAACCGTTATTTTTATACTCATCGCAAGTAAAAGTACCATCATCCATTCAAAAGCGCCTAGAATGAATACTTGATGCAAGTATAATTAAAAACAAAATGTATTGTGGGATACAAAAATTGTTTTTTTTTTTTTTTTTTAATAGTATAAACAATAACGTTTTTCTTTGATGTAATAAAAATACTAAATTTCATCTTCAAGAGTATTGGATTAGCTAACAAGTAAAGAAATTGGTGTAAACAAATGTGAGATATGTTCATTAAGGAAATGATGGGTTTTAGGTCTCCAATCAGTATCCTTTTGACAATGATTGCAGTAACTTTGATTTTGTGAGTTCTTGAGGTGCCCTATCTTTTCTCTGCCAATTATTTGAAATACCAATCAATTACACCATTCTATCCAAGGTTTAGTTTAGAGTTGCATTAATTCATTCTTAGTTTATAATTAATGCATCTTAATTTATTTACTTTTATTTACTATGTTCTTTACTTTTATTTTTTTTTCTTAAAGTATTTTGGTGTAATTTCCTACACACATAATTTTCTCTTTGTTTTGCTCTTTAACAAAAATATATTTATTCACAAATATAAGTGAATGAAATAATTTAAAATTGGGTAGTTCGTCACTCAAAATTTCGTTATTCAACTTCTAAGGCGTTTTTATTTTGGTCACATAACCATTAAATCTCTAATGTTGGTTAACTATATACACCACATCATGTTCTCGCTTTCATTTTGGTCACCCAACTTTTAAGTTACTTTTATTTTGGTCATTCAAAAAAAATAATTTTTAAAGTATTGGTTGGAGTAAAAAATTAAAGATTAAAGTGAAAAACGGTAAAAAAAAAACTAAAATAATGTATTAAAGAATTGTCAAATTATACTTTTTTATCACATTGCCAAAAATTATAAATTTTTGAATATAAAATCAATTAAATAAATTATTGAAATCTTTTTATCACTTTATAATGTCAACCGATTTGTTATTGTAATATTGAAATTAATTAAATTAATCTCCTCCTAAATTTTAAAATTTTATTTTATGTTTCCATATTATTCTTAATTAAATCAACTCATTAACTTATATTTAATAATTGTCTACGAAACTTAAATTTCTTTTGATAATATAATAAAAAATCTTCCATACTAAGCTAAAAACGAAAAAAAATTATTGTCATTAATTAAATTAATTGCTGGTTTTTTTTTTTTTTGGTAGAAAAATAACAGCTTAAAGCGATTACAATAAGATATTAAGGCATGTTGGAGCTAACATTGCAGCTATCCTTCTGAAGAGTTCTAAGAAGTGCAGCTGGAGGTGCTAAAAAAACATGTAGCAGTTTTATTGACATTCCGCGAGATGTGGTGAAGGCAAATTTCCCATTTCCTTCGCAAGAGTTGGTGAATTAACCGCACCTCTCCCAAATTTCCATTGCTAAAAACATGTAATTGCTTGTTATTTGTTTGGGTAAAGAAGTGATGAAAAAATTATGGGTTTGGCTTCGTGTGGAATATAAAATTAATTAATTTAATTAATTATTATGATTTTTCTTTACTTTTAGCTTAGTATAAAATACTCAAGATCATGTAATCAAAAGATAATTAGATTTCATGTACAATTATTAAAGATGATTTATTTGAGTTGATTTTAATTTGAAAACATAAAATAAAATTTTAAGATTTAAAATGAGACTAAATTAATTAATTTCAATATTATAGTAACAAACCGGTTGACGCTATCAAAGGATAAAAATTTCAAATAATTTATTTAATTGTTTTTTATGTTTTAAAATTTAAGATTTTAATATTGAAAACAAATAAATTTAGAACTTTTGACAAAGGGGTAAACAAATACAATTTGACAAATTTTAAAGCATTACTTTAGCTTATACCACTTCTTTTTTACTTTAATCCTTAATGTTTTCTAACCTGATAAATATTATAAAAAATATATTTTTCAAGTAACCAAAATTAAAACGACCAAAAAGTTGCGTGACCAAAATATTAGTGGGAACATAACGTGATGTGTACATGTGAAGTCCATATTATACAATTAAAATGTTAGTGCGCCTATCATGGGGTTAAAACTTTAGTCTCGCAATCTATGCGACCTTAGGTAATTTTTTTGTTTCAAATGCGCTTAAGTCAACCAAATTATCACAAAGTGAGAATTTTCCCTAGAAATTCTACAAACCACTGGAAATATAGCGAAAGAAACTCAAAAGAACAGAATAGCCACAGAAAAGCAAAAACACACTAAGTATTTAAGTAAATGCTCTCAATTAGTATTCGCTACCGAATAATGGAATACAATGGATGATTATAAATGAGGGTGAGACAATTTATAGTTGAACTCCCCCCAAATGCAACGCTGCAGATAGCTTTACATCGATGGATGATATCAGATCGTATCAACAATTAAGAGATTTACATAATCCTCAAGATTACAAAATCAAATCTTATCTTCTAATATTACTTTCCCTATTTACCAAAGCAGCCCTAATTTTTCATAAGTGTTTTACTAGGTCACCAAGGTTTTAAGTAGATGGATTTCGTTACTTGTTCTTTGAATCGGGCTAGTTAAAGTAGGTCAAATGAGTCTTATTTAATAGATTGACCTCCATGAGACATTCTTTTTGCAATATTCACGAGCCTTGAACTGCGACATGCGATACACCGATATAGTTGACGTTTTAATACAGTTAAAAACATATACAATCTATCAATAAAATTAAATTTGAGAGTTTAAAACTTTAAACATCCAAGTTTGATTCCCAGTAATAAAATTTTTAATGATGAATCTCAAAATATATTAAATTAAAAACTTATCATTTTTCAAGGGATGGCAATTACTTATTACTATTGTATATTTAAATTAATAAAAATAATATTAAATAATTAAATAAAATTTGTCTTATACGCACTGGTTAACCTAAGTTTAGCATTGAATATATAGAGAGAGATAGGGTTGTATAGGTTGAGTTAATTTTGGAAAGAAGAAAAAAGCGTGACTAAGAATCAATACTGCCAAAATGCAAAATGCAAAATGCAAATGCAAATGCAAAAAAAAAAAAAGTCTTATGAGTTCTTTTTCTGGACCATATATTAATAGATACTGGAAAGAAGACCATTGGATTGCATATTATGGTTGGAGCCAGTAGCTAGTAGAGTGGGCAGGGTAGGTGATTTGTCACCATCTCCTCTTACTTTAAACCCAAAAACAAAGGAAAATAAAAACCCATTGGATGCTGAACCCCTCAACACTGTGTCACTCATTGATTTGCTTTGGTTGGGGTGAGATTGATTTTTGTAATATTATGACCAGATTAATTATTATAGCAGTAAAAGTAAATATTGTAAAATAGATTAAAACCAATAATAAAATATGTGTTTAGATTTAATTGTATATTTATTAATTTATATCTGTATGCATTTTCTACATGTCAATCTAATAATAATTGAATGAGGTAAAGTAATGAGTTACTTATGGACAATGTGAATGCCACACAAAAATTGATGGTTTTTTAATAATAATCGAAAGATGAATAATAGGGGAATAATCGAATCTACCGTCTAATTCTATTTAGGATGCGGTTAGTGTAACGATAACGGTAGCAGTGAGATTAGATACTGTAGCATGAGATAAAAAGTAAACTAAACGCACAGCACCACACCATACATTCCAACTCATAATTAACAATCTCTATCACGTATGAATCGAGTCATCGATTTTTATTTTGACCTCTTTATCATATCAAATTTATATTTCAATAATAACAACTCAGTAAAGACAATTTAAATTACTCACGATCACGTGCATGACACGATAGAATACTTTAATTTCATCTTCTCTCTCTAAATATACAATATAGCAATATAGCTGATGAGGGTTAACCTCTAGTGAAAATGAAACTCGAAGTTCAAGAAAAAACACGTGGGTATTTTGAATCGAAGAAAATAGGTTTGAATTCAGACCACATGATGTTGGAGACAGGACGAGGAAATTGAAAGCTTTGTCTTTCCCTTGCATATTTGTTTGGACTTCTGCCAACCCCTCAAAAATAATATCTCAGCAAAATCTTAAATTACCCAAAGTGGTGTTGGGTGTAAATGGTAGTGTATATTTGTATTTTCAGAAGGAAGATTTGAATTTAGAATAATAATAATAAATTTAATAATATGAAATATTATTTTTTATGAATCATCTAAAAAAGAAAATGACGTTATGCTTGGGTAAGCATGCTCGCACATGCAAGTGATTGGGCTTATCTCCATCCCTGTTTCCCACCTTTACGGCTACCCTTTATATTTTTTAATTCGTAATAAACGCCAACTTTAATTGAATCAACTTTAAGTATTAGGTACCATAATCCATTAGAGCTCTTAATTTTTAGCACGTATTTCGGAAAAAAAAATGAAAGGGTTGTTAACCTTAAATATTAGAAGCTTGATAATGTTTTTGTGTACGAAATTTGTTAGGTTGTCAGTGGCAAACGGTAATGTTGGATTGGATGAAACGGAAGTAGAATCAAAAGAAATATCCGGCTTTTGATTACATCGCATTAAAAAGACATGAAGCACTGAGAGTGAGAGGTACTGAATTGATGCCATAATTGTTATACTCATCTTTTCTAGAAGAAACTGATATTGAAATTTTACCCTGCATTGTCGTTTTCAGTATATCTCCGTTCTTTACATTGGTATACGTCCAGTACTACTCATAATTAGAATATATTCGAAGTTAAATTAAAAAATTTTTAGAGAGAAATCAAGCATAATAATCAAGTGATTGCATAGATTGCCATTCTAGGTAAGAGATTCGAGCCTTCAAGATTAAGCTTGGAAAAGCTGTACCTTTTGATTGATTTTGTGGGTTTGATTTTGAGCAGAAACCATTAATCACATCATCTTTGAGTTTAGATGCGAGTTCTTAGCTGGGTCCCTTGAGCAAAGAATCATGTTGGCCACAGAAGTTTTAACTAGTTGCCGTCGGTCATAGGCATCGCCAATAAACAAGTCATTTTTGTCAGCATTGAAGGTATCTTTATAAAATATTTCTGACTTCGTTACTATAAAAATGTTAATTTATATTTTGCATGTTCAACTTGCTCATTTGTATCTAACTGATATCCAAATTTATATTTGTTAATTAAGTTGGTATTTTTACACTAGCACCATTAGTTTATGTTATCAAGAATAAACCTAGACAAATTGTTGTCTAGATTCATTTCATATGAATCTTTAGTAATTTTATATTTTATTTTATTTATAAAATATGAGTTTTAGGTTATTTTATTTTAAAATATATAATATATAAATTTATAAAAAAGTATATACAATTAAAAACGTATAAAAAAATCCATAGTATTTTGAAAATACATAAAACAATTTATAAATTTATAAATATAAAATAGAATATATAAATATATAAAACAACTAAAAGGCATAACCAGAATGAATTTGGACAAAGAGGTTTTCAGATACATTTGAATTTGGACAACCATTTATTATTGATATAAAAATATTTAATACTTTTATTTTTTTTTATATTTTAAAAATTTTAAAAAATTATATATTTTTAAATTTCACAATAATACAAATAACCTGATATTTTATAAAAAAAATGAAATATATAAAATTACTAAAAACATATTTAAAACAAAATTTTATATATTTTTATTAATTTATATATTTTTAATGATTTTTTAATTTATGTTTTAATATGATATACTGAGAGACGGTCACGTGACACCATTAAATTAACTAACAATATCACATCAACAAAATTGACTATGTTAATGTAGAAGTAAAAACATAATTGATAAAATATAAATTCAAGTATGAACTAAATAAAATCGAATATATAAAAATGAATAAGTGAAGGGGTAGAAAATATATCAACCCTAAAAACTGTAAAATTTAAAGGTGTATAATTGACTATTTGCAGACATACTTCCATTTAAAAAATGAATATTCCGTGAATGAACTGTAGTATTGAAGGAAATATATGGTTTCTTCGGTATTTTTTGACTATCTTATACTTAAAGAGTAAAAATTCGATTTTAAAAAAAAAAAAAAATCTAAATATAGAATGGAAAAATGATTTAATTTCATGTCAATACCGCTCCACCTACTTCCAATCAATGCCAGGCCAACACTAAAATGTGTTGCAACAAGTTTTTTTTCTTTGGTCGTTGGGTCCATCCCTTTGGCATGATTGGATGCCCATACAAACTTCCAACTCTGCGATGCAACACTTCACTGTGGCCATTGGCCACACCAACCCCACCCACTTCATAAAATAAGGGAAAACGTTAAGAAAGGAGGAGATGAAAGAACTTAAAACCAGAAACTCTAACATTTAAACATATAGGCTAAGCTAAGCTAAGCTGTAGTTACAAACAGATGGCCAGGACCATTTACAGGAGAAGTGAAAATAAATTTATATCTATAAAACATGTATGAAACATAAAAATCTAGATGGCTGTACGGTTCCTCCACCTAGTAGCCACCTCGGAGAGTGCCTTGGTGGAAGACCCATTTTCAGAAAGTGCATTTGCCGCAGCTTCCTTCAGGTCCTTCATTTTATTTCGAACACCCTTCCCTTCTTCACCTTCCATTAGACCCTTAACAGCCTTTGCAATCTCGTCTCGGCAAACTAAGCCGTTTTCGTCGGGTTCTGGTCGCAGTGCCACTTTAATATCTTGGGTTAGCATCGCGGCATTCATTTTTTGCTCAGCGTAGAGCGGCCAGGCGATCAAAGGCACCCCGTTGACGATACTTTCCAGAGTAGAATTCCACCCGCAGTGGGTCAAAAACCCTCCGGTAGAGCTGTGGCTCAGCACTTGAGCCTGTGGTGCCCACGATGGCACCACTAGACCCCGCCCTTTTGTCCTCTCCAGAAACCCCTTTGGTAGAAAATCAAAAGGGTCCTTCCGGCTCTCCGCACTGAAAAAAGTGGCGTTAGCAACCTTATCGTTTGGGCTTCTTACAACCCACAAAAATCGGTGCTCACTCATCTCCAACCCCACCGCCAACTCGTTTAGCTGGTTGGAAGACAGGGTCCCACCGCTCCCAAAAGACACGTACAAAACCGAGCCATGTGGCTGCTCATCTAGCCACTTCAGGCAATCCGTCCCATCAGCTTTGCCTTTGTGACTCGCATCAACGTTAACAAGTGGACCAACCGGGTAAACCGGGGGCTTATCGGGTTCTTTCTCTTGCAACGCCTTCGTTGCTCCTCCTTCCAACTCCACGAAACTGTTCACCATTATGCCTTCAGCCAATCTATACCTCTTTACATGATGAAGCAGCCATTTGTAAGCATCGTTTTTCCTGTCTTGAGCCGGGTCCAGCATTTCTATGCCGCGAATAGGTATGCAGCCTGGAATCCTCACTTCAGGCAGCTCCCTGTACTCGCACGAAACCATTTGGTCAAGCTTCGGCAGGTAATGAAACAGAGACAAGGCCATGGCGGTGGAGGGGAAAAATATGTACGGCGAGAGGTTGAATTCTCCGGTGACATCAAATGCGTCTGTCCCAAAAAGATCAACCACCAAACCGACGAGTTTTGTCTTTGCAGCCAGCGACTTCAAAGCATCCCGAAGGAACGACAGAGAGCGAGCCACCGTTAAAGAAATTACCGTTTCAATCTTTGCGTCTTGAGGGAGGTCACTCAAGTCAACAGGAGGAAGGAAAACATAATCGATAGAGCTGGGAAGGGAATCCAGGGTTGATATTTGAGCTTTAGAAGGAGAATCAGCGGTGGGGATAACAAAAGTGACAGTGAAATTGTGTTGCTGAACAAATCGCTTAGCGAACTCAACGAGTGGAATAAGGTGTCCCATCCCAGGACTAGGCAGAATCGCTATATGGGGTGTTTGCGTTTTCGCCATGGCAGTGAAAACAGAACCAAAAAAAAAAATACAGTTTCTCTGTTTTTCTTGTGAAGTGTTTGGTATGAAGGGAAAAGAAGATGAAAGATGAGGTTTATATAGATGGGTGGAGTGAGATTGTGGAGTTAATTGTTTGTTTTGTAGAACAATCCAAGGTTGGGTTGATTAATGGAGTATATGCACTTAAAAACCTATAATTTCTCCATGATTGTTAAAAGAATATGTGGGGGAATAGTGATGAGAGATGAGACGAGGAATGGAATTTCTAGACGAAAGGGATTTTTAATTACAAATGGAATATTATGGAGAGTGGACCTAGTGATGTCAGTTCAGACGTAAGGCTTATGTTATATCAAAACTTTTTCTTTTCATTTCTTTATTTTATGTTTTCAGTTTTTTTCTTTTGGGTCCTTTCTCGTGCTGTTATGGTGAAAAAGTGCAGCCTTTAAGTCAAATCATTGTTGGATGGATTGAACTTGGGCCGCACCATTTTCTTAACACAAATAACAATTGCTTGGTTTCAGCTTTGGAGCCAGGCAGTAGATTTTTTTTAATTGCTCAAGGTAATTTTAATTATTATTCATAGTGATATTCTTATTTAAAAGCGTAAATTATTAAAATAGTCATTTTTATTTGTGTCAGGTTATATTTTAGTCATTTAGATTATCGTTTTGTTACGATATAGTCACTTTGGTCGTTAAGATCTATTACAATTGTCAACGTGGATGTCCAATTGGGATGAGAAATTTTAATTTTTTTAATGAAAATAGAGTACAAAACTTTGCCCTAAAATCTAATTTTCTCCGATTTAAAAAGAAGCAACAATTGGTTTGTTTTTTTGTCCATTTTAACTACCACATCAAACTACTGTTTGGGAGGTAACAAATCTCAACGAAAGAGTGATCATTTATTAACTAAACGATAACGTAAGTGACTAAAACGTAATATTTCAAACATAAATGACTAAAATGTAACTTAAGACAAATCAAAATGACTATTTTAATAATTTACCTTGTTTAAAAAGTTAAAAATAATGGAAAGTGGTTAGATATTGTGTTTAAAATTTTATAGAAAATTAGAATCTGAACATGAACGTCAATAATTTTTTTAGTCAATTGTTTCATACTCCTCGGATCCAACAATAAAAGCGACAGACATTTTGGCTAAAAAAAAAAAAAAAAAGCAGTTGACATTAAATTTAAGAAGCCAGAATGCTGGGTAGGGGTTAAGAAAAAAATACAAAATTTTGTTGAATCTTTATTTCAAAAAATTTAAACTAAATAATTAATGTGGAATCATGCTAAAAAATAATTAAGTTTTAAGACAGATAAAAAACATATATATATATTTCATTTATTTAAAAGGCTAGAAGAGTGAAATTGATTATTAATTTTTAAAAGGGATTAAAAGTGGAATTTACCCATTTAAACTAACACGAAGCCGTACTTGAGATCTGATCTCAATTTGCGCAAAAATCGACGATTTTTAATTAATTAAAGGATTAGATTGTAAATTGTATGAGATTAACAATCCAAAGGGTTTTTTACCCAAATATTATAAAAAAAATAATTAACCAAATTATTATTTACCAAAATGGTATGTTTAGTTAAGTGGAGGGACTCTAAGTGGCGGCACTAAAAGGTATTTTTGACATGTGTTTTTTTTTAATTTTTTATTATTATTTTATATATTTTTAAAAAATATATATATTATTTTAGTAGTGGAGGGACTTAAAGTGGCGGTACTCAAGGGTTTTTTTCAAAAAAATACGAGAAAAATAGGACAAAAAAATACCTGACACCCAGTGGAGGAACACGAAATGGCGGCACCAATGGAGGGTTATCAAGTGGCGGCACCAATGGAGGGTTATCAAGTGGCGGCACTAAGGGGTGTTTTGCCACTTGGCAGCACCCCATTGTGTCGTGTGTGTGTGTTTATTTTATTTCATTTGTGAAAATAAATTTGGGTGGTTGGGAATTTTTAGGATTTGTGATAAAAATTAAATGAAATAAAATGTTTGTTATAAAATAGGGAAGGGGGGAGCAAATAAAATTTTTAGGGTTTGTGATAACCCTCCATTGGTGCCGCCACTTCGTGTCCCTCCACTGGGTGTCAGATATTTTTTTGTCGTATTTTTCTGAAAAAAACCCTGAGTGCCGCCACTTTAAGTCCCTTCACTAATAAAATAATATTTTTTTATTTTTAAATATATAAAAATAATAAAAAAAATTAAAAAAAACACGTGTCAAAAATACCTCTTAGTGCCGCCACTTAAAGTTACTTCACTTAACTAAACATACCATTTTGATAAATAATAATTTGGAGATATTATTTTGGTTATTAATTATTTTTTTTGTAATATTTGGGTAAAAAACCCAATCCAAAGGATAGAAAAAAAATAATATCTCTTCAATCATTTTGTAAACATTTTCCGAGGTAATAGAATAATACACGTTATGTCCATGCAGTAGCAAACAAACCTGTCATGACGGTACAGTGATGAAAAGATGATGCAAAAATAAGTAATTTACGTGCCCCCACTTCTTAATTATTGCTAATAAAAATGATGACAATCCATGATGTCTGCTAATTTCGATAAACCCTATTTAAGTTACTTGTTAATTAACTAATAAAGTATAATGTTATTTGAAAGACCAAAGAGAAAGAACGTAGTACGTATCAATCATTTATTAATTTTAAATTTTATCGATTTTCCTATCATTTTGGACCCTTTAAAAAAAAAAACAGTAGTTAAGGCTGCTAGACGGGTCGAAGTGGAACAACTTGGTCTGAATTGAGAAGGAGCAGGGAGAGTATGAAACACGTGTGATCCGGGACCTTCTTTTTAACTTTGATTCTTTCTTTTTTAAGGTCAACAATGGAGATTGGGAGTCAAAATTGAACCAATGGTCAATACAAATATTTAGTATATTAACATAAAAAAAACTTAATTATTACATACGATCAAAAATAGTTTGTCGCAATATAAAAATAAATAATATAAATTTAAAATTGAAATTAGAATGGTGAGAGGGGAACTCTAGTAAAAAAAATTATTTTCATGATAAGTATAAGTTTTTTTATTTTGTTAAAAATAAAATATGTGAGTGACTAAAAAATTACAATGTGAGATTAATTTATTACTAACTCGTGCTAAGAAGTGTTGAAAGTATAGTATTCCTATGGAATACATGTGTATTTTTAGAAAGAATAAATTTAATTTCAATATAAAAAGCAAAATTAAAGTTATTGTGCAGTTTAATCATAATGATTTATTTAAAAAAAATTCATTTTACTCTTCCATTTAATTTTTTACCTCTTTTAGCTATTGAACTTGTACTATTTTCCGAATCACCCCAAAATAAAATGGAAAAGTTACTGTTAATTTTGATGATATGACATACACATTAATTAATTTTTTAAATTTTGAAAAAATTATAAAAGTTATTAACATTATTAAAAAGGTAAAAAAATAAAAATAAAATTTTTATTTTTAAAAATTACTTAGTTGTGAATGTGACATACACATGGATGACGTATCAGAAAAGTTGACAAATATTAATTTTTTTCATCTATTTTGGGTGCTTTGAAAAACAATACAAGTTTAAAGGTTAAAAGAGATGAAAAATTAAATGGTAAATTACATAAAAAGTCACTCAACTTTAATATATGGAAACAAATAGTCACCTTGTTTACATTTCAGTCACTTAACTTTGAAAATGTGACTAAATAGTCCTTTTTCACGTTTTCCGTCACAGACGTCATGGAACAGTGACATGTCAATTGATTGTAACACCTCCATACTCGGTTTATACGTATAAACCCAATATAGAAGCATTACATTACAGTACGGCACAGAAAGTCAAGTAACAGAAAATTTTCTTTAAAAAACCGATGTCTTTTAAGACCATTCGAGTTAAAATATCGTATACTAATCATGTAACACTCCCTAACCCTAAACCATATTCAAAATAGGGTTACAGGGTATTACCAGACATATCAGACAATTTACAAATAATAATTAATTAATTAATGAACATACTATAAAATAATTCTTAAAATTCCTTAATTGGACCCTCGAGACTCAAAATACGTATTAGAAGGGAATTGGGACTTATTTTGGTGCTCCGTGGATTTTTCATAATTTTTTTTTAAACGCGATATAACCCCCTATATAAACATCGAACCTTCCCTGCAATTTCAACCCGCAACCAAAACAATTTATACTCAAATTCACCTAAATCATAATCATTTCATTAACATATTAACTCAATAATTAAACATTCTTAATATTATTCAAAGTTTACTAATAACTTTATTCATTTTTCATTCAAACATAAAGTCAAATTTTATAATATACTCTTTACCATTTTATTAAACTAATATCAAAATATAGTATATATATATATATATATTTACAACCAACATTACGAGCATATACATATAACCTATACAACACCTAATACATGCCACTTTTACCAAAAGAGGAGAATTACATCACCGAGTTTATACTGAGGTTGGGATAGATCTGAATGCTGAACCAATACCTTAATTTCTACTAACCTGCGCACGGAAACAACCGTACGCTGAGTATTTCATACTCAGTGGTATTACTATAATTCAAATGATAAATAATCAAATAATTTTCACATAATCAATTATATAATACATGAACGCATATTATCTTAATTTATTCACCACTTTCATTCCATATCAATATCAAATCAATTTAACCATTTTATTCTCATTTCTCAATTTCAACACATATCACTTTATATGCCTCAATTTTTCATTTCTATTCAATTTTTCTTTTTCACATTGTTTACTCCTATTAACAAGATTCGGACCTTGGCGGATACACGGATCCAACCAAACACACCAGAATGACACCTAGTGCCTCATCGGATAGTTTGAAGCAATAAAGTGACACCTAGTATCTCATCGACCTAGCTGAAGTAAAGTGGTACCCAGTACCTCATCGAATCTATCTGAAGTAAAACAATGACACCCAGTGTCTCATTGACTCAAGGTCAAAGTATCCCTGAACTCTTCCAATCCTATGGCATGCCAACTATATCCGACTCAGCTCGACTAGTTAATAGGGACTTTCAATTTATAATTCATATCACTTTCAATTTTAATTTCACTTATTAAATATAAATATCGAAATAAATATTAAATAATGAATAATTTAAATTATAGTAATACAAACTCAGATTTCGCGATTACTTCTTGATAACTTTCTCCTTTCCTTTTTGTGCCGATGTTTCGGGTTATTTGCTAGCTACAAAAAAAAATAAAATAATTTACACTATTAATTACAACAGTAATTTATAATAATAATTGAATTTCTATCTAATTTATACCCTACTTCCAACTTAATCCTAATTAATTCATTTATTTTTCTAACTCAATTCATACTTTATTTTTATTCAATTTCCTTTCATATTCTACTTAACTGTCTAATGTTCATAATAAAAACCTAATTTAAAATTTCTTTCAATTTAATCCCTCTATCACAAAACTTATAGCTTCTTTTACAATTTAATCCCTTTATCAATGCTAACTTGAAATTCATTCAATTGAATCCCTAATTCACTATTTTGTTCAACATGAACTATGTTCAAAAACCTTAAAACTTCCAAGACCTCAACTTAATTTCATCAAAACTTTGTTCTAAAGCTTCTAAAACATCTAATTTAAGAGAAAAAGGTTTAATTGACTTACCAATTAAAGATTAAAGCTTCAAAATCCTAGTTTTCCCTTCTTTTTTTTCCTCCCTTTTTCTTTCTCCCTTGTTTCGTTTGAGCGTCTGTTTTTTCTTCTTTTGTTTCTTTTTTTCTTTCTTTATTCTTTTATTTCTTATATATATATATATATTTTAGTAAATAATAATATTAATAAATTATAAATATCTATTTATTTAAATAATAAGTAAATTAATATTTATTTTACAAATGTACAAATATATATATATATATATATAATAAAATAATACCAATTAAAAAATAATTTATATTATTATATTTTAATATTAATTAATAATAATTTAAATCATGAAAAATCTTTAAATTTTTCTCATGATTTGTATGCAATAGGCATAATTGCCATTTTAGTCCCTCTTTCTTTCTTTTAATCTATAATTAGGCATTCACATCTTATTCAATTTAGTCCTTTTTAGTAATTACTCTAAATTAAACTAAATTCACTTAATCAAGGCCTAATTATACACACTACCAAACTCATAATTACTCCTAATAATTATTTACGAACTCGGTTTACTAAGACGGAGGCCCTATAACTCACTTTTTCGGTGCCCGTGAATTTAGGTCATTACAAATCATTTCATTTCTTAATTCATAACATTCGAGATAACATTTTTCCCACTCATTAGGGACTCATACAAGTACCATTGTACATGTCATTTCCTTTAAGATAAATACCTATATTTGGAGTCATCCAAAGGATGATGTGATGTGATGAGAGGTCCCTGAACTCGACTTTACTCGTTGTAACTTTGTACCTACGCGTTAAAATAAATGCGTTAAGCCGGTGAAGGCTTAGTAAGCACTACAAAAGTAATGTAAATTCAATTAAATACTCTTTCTTATAAGCTTTTACTTTACTCACTTGTATCATATAACTTACCACCATGGCACATTTCATACTCACTTCTCCTTTTCCACCATTTAGCCCATAACTTTGTACCTACGCGTTAAAATAAATGCGTTAAGCCGGTGAAGGCTTAGTAAGCACTACAAAAGTAATGTAAATTCAATTAAATACTCTTTCTTATAAGCTTTTAATTTACTCACTTGTATCATATAACTTACCACCATGACACATTTCATACTCACTTCTCCTTTTCCTCCATTTAGCCCATTGTAGACTATCATAGAACCCATCGGATAAACGGAACTAACAAAAAATACTGAAATACTTAACAGAAGCGCATAAGTGCTGGGGAAACAGAAGCACATAAGTGCTGGGAAACAGAAGCACATAAGTGTTGGGAAACAGTGGCTATAAAAGCACACACAGTGCTGAACAGTAAGCGCGCTAGCGTTCCTTAATGGCATGCCACTAATATCACAACGGTTCTAATTCGTCTACATGGGCACAATCTTATTTAACATCATTATCCATAGCTTATACATCACATTTACATATCTCTTCACATATACATAATCATGTATTTCTCACCTTTATTTTCTCAAATAAATCCATAATTTCACCAATTAATTACACAATCAATTTTTATAATTAACCACATAATATTTCACCCATATATTTTTCTCACATATTCGTCAGCACATATCTCTTACTTTTATTTTCACATTAATTTTCAAAGCTGTCCACTTGTGTCACAGTCACTAAATCATTTATATCTTGAGCTACAAAACTCAAAATTTTATTCCGCTTGATGTTTATGAAATTAGACTCAAATATATTTTTACCATAAAAATTTCAGAATTTTTACTTCAGCCAATTTGTACAGTAAATTCTTTCAATTTACCCCTTCTTTACAGCCTGATAGTTTCGACCTTTCTTCACTAAAAACTATTTATCTTTTAGAACAGAGATCAAATGATGTTCCTATATGTTTTTTTTTTTTTGAAAATAGACTCATTAAGGAATTAACCATATAAATTTCAGCCTCTAATAATTTTTCTAGATTTTTCTATGATTTTTCAAAGTCAGAACAGGGGAACTCGAACCTACTATGACCTTGTTACACAAAAACTAGTATATCTCAAAATATACAATTCCTTTTAATTCAATGTTTCTTCCATATGAAACTAAACTCAATAAGATTTAATTACATATATAATTTGACCATTAACTCATTATATACAATTTTTGGTGAATTTTCGAAGTTAATCCTCTGTTTTGTCCAAACTATTTTACTCAATCACATATTAATCCTTTCATTTTATCATTGTAAACATTCAAACTATGTACCTATATAACAATTTTTATGCTAATAATTCATATACCATTAGAGAAAGTAAACTATAAATCAAAACTTTTGTAGTACTTACAACAAAAAGGCTGAATTTCCTCTCTTTTTATCCCTTGCTCTATTATTTTCCTTTGTCTTCAATTTGGTCCTTGCCTCTCTTCTCTTTCTCTTCAATTTCACATAAACACATATAAGCTATAAGCTATAATTCAATAGTTTTTATCCTGAATAACAGTAAAATACATGTATGTCATGAGAATTTAACCATTTCTTACCTTAACCCTTAAATTCAAAATTTCTCAATTTAGTCCTTTATCTCTCTAACACCCAAAAAATAACTCTATATGAGATTAGATGTGTCTAATAGCTCTCTTTTATGACTTTATTTCAGAAATTCCAAAGAAAATGGAAGGTTTTGGAGCTTGGAGGGCTTAACAATGGTGGAAGGACTTAATTGGAATAAAAGTAAAAGTTAGAAATGAGAGATGAAGGCTTGGATGGATAGCTTATGGAAAGAGCTGATATCTTTGCTTTTTAATTGACTTTTCCTCTCTCAAATTCTCTAGAATTTTTTCTTAAAATATCTCACTTAATAAAAATGGTAAAATTGCACTTTTAGTCCTTAGGCCTTCCAACTTTACACTTTAGCCCAAAACTTTGCCTCCAAAAATATCTTCCACCAAATTACTCTTTTGCCCCTCCTCAATCAATCTAATTCCCATGATGACTCATAATTCAATTTGGATAAATTGCTATTTAGTCCTTTCTCCTTTTTTACAATTACTAATTAATACTTAATTTTCTAACTTTTTCTTATTTTAGCTACATAGTCTAATTCTCAATTCTACCATATTACTGTTCTAACTCCGGTTCAAAAACGCAGATGTTACAATTCTTCCCCCCTTAAAATAAAATTGTCCTCGAAATTTACCTGTACCGAATAATTGCGGATATTGTTATCTTATCGTTTCAAACATGATACATCTTGTTACTTTCCTGGTGCATAGCAAAGAAACTATGATGAGCTTCATCCAAAATCTTTCGTTTCAACTCTTCATCCTCTTTCTGCATATCTTTCACTTCTTACAATAAGATCAGCTTTACTTTCAATTCCACTGACATCTCACTATCTGATTGTATCTCCAAGTATGCATTCATTGCCTCCAACGCTAGAAGTAGTTTTAAGTACTTTGTATTGACATAAATCTTGTATTTGTGTTGTCTTGAATGCATAATTAAAAATGGTGCAAGTATGAAATCAATGAACTTGTGTTTAGTATAATTCTTGAGATATGACATACTTGTTTCGGTAGAACCCATGCATGTTTCGGTAGAAGTGTAGGGTAGGAGAGAGGTTGTACATTAACTTGAGTTGTGTCGGTAGATAAATTGTGAGTATCGATTGTTGTATGTATAAATGTATCGGTAGTTTGCATGCTTGTATTGGTAGAAGTTGCAGGATGAAAATTTTAACTCTTTTGAGTTTTTAGTATTAGTAGATGCATGACATGTATCGGTAGAACTAGTACAGGTACTAGTACTGGTAGAAATCTGCACTATTTAGAATTTGTTCATTGAATTGACTACTACCGATACTTGACCATCAAGTACCAGTAGAAGTCCCCTAAAATGTTGGAATTACCATTTTTGCCCTTGACAAAAATTGTGTTATGTTTAAATATTGTCTAAATCATGAGAAATGATTTTTGTATTGAATAAAGATGTAAATAGTCGGATATGTGTAAAAGATGAACAATATAAAATGAATAGAAGACACCGGAATCCTAATCGACGACGGTACTCGGGATTTGGGTGTTACAGCACCACTCATGGTTTTTGTTGTAATCTTTGTCATTCTGGGGATAGCTTATGGTTTGCTTGCTGCCACAATGGCAATTCAGTGAATCTGGCAGAAACACTATCACATTCTTACAAAGAGGGAACTTACTAAGGTAAAGATGGAGAGAATACCCTTGTAATTGTATCTTGATTCCTATCATTACTCGTTATTGAGTAAATCGCACAGTGGTCTTTTGCAGGAGTACATAGTAGAGGACCTCCGTGGCTCTTATACACCACCTAAACTTGATCCAAAACACGAAGAACGCTTGAAAATGATGAAGCTATTGTAATGATTGATGAAGGGTTAAAAGTCATGAGAGGTATTTGATTATTTCGAATTATTCAGGTTTCATAAAATACAAAATTTATGGATTGCCCCGTCGTTTGTCAACAAAATACCTTGATTTAGATCTTTACCTCATCACCGATAGAAAATGAAGCAAACCGGTGTTGAAGGGGGTCCATAAATTATCTGTGCAGTTATTTATTAGTGACTGTTTTGTCACTTTTCAATAACGTTAGTGACTGTTTTGTCACATTTTCAAAGTTGAGTGACTATTTTGTTAAATGTAACCGGCCAGCTGGACTCTTTTCACACTCCATCGACACCGTCAATTGCCATGTCACTGTTCCGTGACGTCTGTGACGGAAAACGTGAAAAAAGATTATTTTGTCACATTTTCAAAGTTGAGTGACTGAAATGTAAATAATGTGACTATTTGTTTCCCTATATTAAAGTTAAGTGACTGTTGGTGTAATTTATCCAAAATTAAATGATGAACTAGAATGAAATTTTCAAAAAAAATTTAAAAGGCGAAATGAATCATTATATTAAAAAAACAATATAAATAAGATAATAATAATATTATTTTTTGGTACTTACAAATTGGACAAGGATAATACATTAACAGGGTTTTAACTTTGCTCATTGTGATACCATACAAGGGGCCTTAACCATTACTTTTTATGCTTAGATAATAATTTTTTTATTCTAACCTATTTAAATTAAATTATGTTCATCAGATTAAAGGGGTAATCAATGTAAAACGCATTATATTTACTTGTAAAATAAAAAGCAAAAAGCAAATAAAAATCTAAGCATGGAATACGTGAACCCACTTTTCAGCTGTTTTGCTATTGCAGCGTCTTGTTCTTCTCCAACGTTAAAAAAGAATAAAGAAATCAGTGAATCTATGATGAATTTATTAACTTTTATCTTTTTTGTAATAATGAATTTCTCTAATTCTGGACTGACTTTTAGTTAATAGATATCAAAATGGTGTTAGGTAACGTTTGACTTATGCCTTACCACCTCATGATGACAAGCATAACTAAAAGATGGATTGGATATAGATCATAAATATAAACCATTAAGTTATTGGAGCAATAATGTGAGGTAGAGATTGGATCGGCATGCAACCCAACAAACTTAAAATAACTAAATAAGGCAACCCCATTCCTATTACCTTAAACATTCATCCAATCTGGCGCACCATTAGAGTTATACTGGCGCACAATCACTTATCACCAATCTTTTTTTAGAATAATTGAATAAATAAATTCCTCGCAATATTCTATCTTTACCAAAAACAATCACTTTCGGAGATTAAGAAATGGCTATTTGGATTTTGCTTTTGATCAATAGTTTCAAACTTGTAAATATAAGATGATGAAAAGGGAAATTGGACTTCATATCATATTTTGTTATCTTCCTTGGGACAGTGCTTTCGTTGATGACCCACTTTCACTCACAGCCTTGGCAGCAGCGTCCTTCTACTTGCTCATTTCTTCACGAATGATCATCCCTTGATCTCCCTTCATCAAACACTTAATGACCTTTGCTATTTCTTCTCGTTCCACAACACCCTTTTGGTTAACTGTTGGCCTCAATGCAACGGTTATGCCTTCAGTCAAAAGAACCGCATTCATTCTTTGCTCTGCATATAAAGGCCAGGCAATCATAGGTACACCGTTGGCTTTGCTCTCAAGGACCGAATTCCACCCACAATGGGTCAGGAACCCACCAGTTGAACCATGACTCAGAATCTCCATTTGTGGAGCCCAAGATGGCACCACTAGACCCTTTTCTTCGGTTCTATCCAGAAACCCTTGTGGCAAAAAGCTCAAAGGTTCTTGGTTGTTTTGTGAATCATAATAGGAGCCCATAGCCGACGGTTCATTCGGTGGTCTTACAAACCATAAAAAATCTTTGCTCACTTATTTCTAAGCCCAAGGCTAATTCGTTGAGTTGCTCCAAGGAGAGAGTACCCCCGCTGCCAAACGAAACAAACAACACAGAGACGCTTGGCTGATCATCTAACCATTTACCACACTCAGATTCATCAATCCGACCACTCGAACCGGTTTGTAAGCGTGGCCCAATAGCGTATACAGCAGGCTTATTGGGTTTCTCCAGTTGTAAAGCCTCGATGGTTCCTGGTTCCAATTCCTTGAAGCTATTCAATATCATACCCTCGGCTATACGGTATCGCTTCGCCTGGTTAAGCAACCACTTGTATTCATCTTTGCTTCGATCTTGCAGCTCTGCTGGAAAATCTCTACCATGAACCGGGACGGGCCCTGGTAATTTCAGCGGTTCCGGAAGGTCCTTGAACTCACAGGAGACAGTCTCGTCTAACGTTGGCAAGTCAAACATAAGAGCCCAGGACAAAGCTGAGGAAGGAAAATATACATAGGATGGAATGTTAAATTCTATGGCAACGTCGAAAACATCAGTTGTAAGAAGATCAACGACCAATGCCCTGGGCCTGTTACTATCTACCAATGACTTGAACACATGGCGGATGGAAGACATGGATCGAGTGATTGCCACAAAGGCATTCATTTCAGGCTGGGAGCTAACTGGAGCCTGGAGGAACAAGTATGGGTTTTATGGTTCCTGGGAGAGCATGAAGGAGGTCCTTTTGTGCGTTTGTTGGTGGCCCAATTGTGAGAACGATGAGTGTGATAGTTAAGTCGTGGGAGTGAACGAGGTCTTTGGCGAATCCGATTAGTGGAATGGGATGTCCCATGCCTGGAGTCGGTAACATGACTATGTGAGGTTTCTCTGCCATGGTCGATCTGGTGTAAAGTTGAATATGCTATCGGATGACACAAACGTAAGGCAGAGTGTTCCATAATATATTGCGTGCAAAATCGATTTATTAAAATTTGCTTTTCTTTAATGGTTTGTCATTTTGTTTGGAATATGCCTATGACAACGGTTCTCTAATGCGACGCCTCTGGAATATAGCAGCCTCCCGTTTTGTTCTTTGCATACACGATTTTCAAACATTTCACCCAACTGTGCTTGATTTTCGGACCATCAAATGTATACAGTGTCAAATGGCTTTACTCTGGCTACGCTAAAATTGTTTTTACAGGCATGATCTAGGTGAAAGAAAAATTATACAAAAAAAAAAAAAATCAAGGTTAAAGTGTTTAGAAGGCCCATGTATTAAAGGGATTAGATCAAATTAATCCTCTTATTATCAAATGGAAAAAATTGGTCTCTCATTATTAAATGGATTAATTTAGTCATTGCACTATTAAACTCAAATAAGTTTAATCTGTAACAATATTTACATCTACTGTGTAAAAAATAATTATATCTTGAATTTTTTTTTTTCAATTGCATGTCAATTTACAGAACCATGTAAACTTTAAAAGTATTTACTTTGTAGTAAATGATTTTTTAAACTACAAAAGTTAATTTTATTACATTTTAGTTTTATTTAATAATAATGAGACTAATTTTAGTTTATTAAGACTGTGATGGCTAGGAGCTTTGAGAAATTTGTGGAAGACATGAGAATGCGAAATATGATTAATTTACTTCACTAAAGCAAGTGGGAGACTGTTGGATCTGATGCTCTAAGTGTAGTTTTTGTAATGGTATGTAATTAAAGAGAGCTCAGTCATGATATTATAGTGGAATGACTTTGTGACTTAACAAGTATATAATTAATAGGTGAAAACCTGAAACTTAATTATAAATTATTTGAGCCCTAATTATATATGTCCAATCGCTTCCTCTGCTAGCTAATTGAAATCATAAATGAATTGCATGTAGAACTAAAGGAACATAAATAAATGAAAATGATGATGATGTTAAAAAAATGAATCGCATTCATAATGAATGTGTTTTCTCATCGAGTATAGAAATGAGTTAAAATTAATGAATACTTATAAGTATTATAAACATATAAAAATATAAAAATTTTATAAAATTAATGAATACTTATAAGAATTATAAACATATAAAAATATAAAATTTTTATAAAATTAATAAAATAGTTAAATTTTTATAAAACGTATAAAAAATCTTAAAAAATCATAACAAATTATTGAATATTATAAAATTTGTTAAATTCGATATAAACTTATAAAATATTAAAAAATCATAAAAATATGATCAGATTGAACCGAT
This sequence comes from Kokia cookei, assembly GCA_039519145.1. Lineage (NCBI taxonomy): Eukaryota > Viridiplantae > Streptophyta > Magnoliopsida > Malvales > Malvaceae > Kokia > Kokia cookei. The sequence goes on along the minus strand of CM076908.1, from coordinate 2,654,275 downwards.
CAATTAAACCAGTTTAACCGAAACTGACCTAGTTATTATTATGAGAAAGACCATTAGATTGGTTTACTTAGGGGCCAAACAGTTGAACCAATTTTTTTATTTTATTTATTTTATTTTTAATATTTTATTTACATAAAGTGGACGGATCGGTCAAACTGACAAACTAGTGGCTTGATCGGTTCAACCATCAGTTCAGTTCTGAAAACCTTGATCAGAGTATTTCATATTGACATATGCTAATAGTAGGATAATGAAAACTTATAAAATTAATAAAAAACAAATTCAAAATTAGTTTTTTTGGTATAGTTAGACCGGTGATTGAACCGGTCAAGCTACCAATTTGCTAGTTCAACCGGTTAGTCTAGTTCAATTAAACAAAATATTAAAAAAATTAAAAAAAAATCAGTTCAACCCCCCGACTCTCAGGTCAATCAATCTAATTATTTTTTTCTAGATTGGTACCTTTATTGATTTCGATCTAATTGATCTGAGAAACTAATTTGACCTAGTTTAAATTTTTATGATTTTTTAAATTTTTTTATAATTTTATACAAATGTAATATTTTTAATAATATATATGTTTTTCATAAGTTTATAAGAATTTTTATACGTTTTTAAAAAATTAAATATTTTTTATTGATTTTATAATTGATTAGATCTATTAGAGTTTTTTATAATATTTATAAATTTATATTAATTTTAATTTTTATTTAAATATTTTTAATTTTTAATAATATTTGTAATTTTTCTGATTTTTATACATATTTTTATATTTTGTAACATTTTTATGGGGAAAATATTAGATTAAATAAAAAATTGTCATGTGTAACCTTATGATTGATCCGTTAGTTTTTTTAATGATCAATATGGTCAATGATAGAAATCATTATCGGAGGGGCTTAATTTGAGTTAACGTCTAGAGATTTAATGGGTGTGAATTTAATACAAAGACTTAATTGATTTTTTCGTATTTTCTTAAGGACTTTTTTGACGTATAAGACTTACTTTTATGGAAAATATAGAATTGGGCCTATTATTGGAAACCAAACTGGAAGGGCCTCTAAATTAAGGGCCAGAGTTGAGCTCAACTCAACCAATAGGTTAAAGAAAAAAAAAACTCAAGAAAAGAAAGCCTTAGTTTGGGCCAATCAAGCACTGCCCCAACTGTCCTGCTCTCTTTCTTTAAATGCTGCCGAGGTGTTTTTCTACTACACAGTCATCGCAATTTTGGAGATCTGACGAAAAAGAAAGGCGGAAACTTATCGAAGGAGCGGAAATAAAAGATGATTCACCGGAAATGGAGTTTGCTAACAGGCCCAATTGCCATCCTCGGCGGCGTCGTGGGAGCCACCGTCGTCGCTCACTTTCTCTTTGTTGACGTAATTTCTTTTGGCCTTTCCCTTTTAGTTTTAAACCTAGTTGCACTTATAAATCGTAGATTAGGAATAATGTTTTTTGTTATTGGGAATTTTCATTGATTTCGCCAAGCATAAAGTTTAAAATTTTAATGAACTGAAAGGAGGGCCAGTTTTCTTAATATCGTGTTAGTTTACTTTTTTTACTTGAATCGAGATAGATGAAACATCTCCAATTTAAGAAGCATGAAGATTTAAGTGATTTTTTCTTTAGGTTTTTATAGGTTGTAGAAAATCTAGATTCTCTGTTCCAAGTTTCTTCATATTTTCACGTAGAAGTTTATTTTGTATTTGGACTATGAACTATAGTTGAATTGCATGAAACTTTAAAATGAAGAGAGTGCAATGCGATAAAGAGAATCAAAACATGGAATTCCATTGAAAATGGAAAAGGGTCATGATTAATGTCCATATGATGTGTTTCTCTTTTTCCTCATTGTATTTGTCAAGGTAAGGTTTTATCGTGTGGATTATGTTGAAATTGTAACCCCGAATTCATTTATGGGGGTGTTGCTCTGCCTTAACATCTTTCCGTAACTTTGAATATTCACAGGATCCATATCTTAAACCAAAGAAGAATACTGATTCACCACCACAAACCAAGTAGAAAGAGCCGACCGTTGCTTGTTGGCATTCGGAGCAAAGAAATGCCTAGGTCGCTCTTTGGAACATGAGTTGTTTGTTGAATAATATCAAATCTATTTGTTTTGTAATTTGGGTTAGCTTCTGTTTTCTCTTTCTTAATAACAACTCAACTACAATGTTCTTGAACACTTGCATTGAATATCAGAACATTGCTTAAAGTTGCACCAGACGGACTACTTTTCAAATAGACTATGATAAAGCAGGTTCTGCCAATCGGTTCCGTATTTCCTTCCTTTTTTAGGTGTTCATTGTTTTGATTGTATATATATCTTGCATTTTCTTTTTAAATAATTTGGGAAGGGGTAGAGATGTAAGGGATTGAATTGAACCCGAGCTTGTTGACCATTGTGTTTTAGTTAGACGCCTTAATTTGTGCATTTTATCTTTGAATGAAAATCAAATTGCTGCATGCTTGCAGCATTCAAGGCTGAGTGCGACTGTGTTTTGGACCTGGAAACAGTTTGGAATTGGTAGATGATATTGATAAATCCTTAGATAAGATAAAACTGATTGGCATATTGATAATACCTTGTCGATTCTATTGTGTATAGGTGTAATCAAAATTGGTTTTATTTTCTTTCGAGATGCATATAGGTTAGATTAAATTTTGCTATTAGTCCCCGTACTTTGTGAAAGTGGTAGATTTAGTCCATATAATTTTATTTGATCAATTTTAGTCTTTGTACTTTTCGAATTGGTAAATTTTAATCCTTGTACTTTTTAAAATTTGAAAGTTTAGTCTTGGCTGGCAGTTAAATTCGTTTGATTAAATTCAATGAGTATTTTTGTATTATGTGTACAATTGTAGATATAGTTCATTTTTTCCAATTGGACCATTCTAGATCCTTGTACTTGTCATAACGTAAATGATAGTTGTATTCCATTAATTGGATTTTTAGCGAATGATATGTGGAAATAGTATTGTGTATAATTGTAGATGTAGTTTATTTTCTTCAATTGGATCATTTTAAGTCCTTAAATTCAATCATAAACGCAAATGATTGTCAATAATCCATTAATTGGATTTTTAGTGAGTATTATGTGAAAATAATAAGTTGATATGATATTACACATATGATAATATGTTTGGCTATCAAATTTTGAAAATAATAAAATTTTACCGAATGAATTTAACGATTATAGTTTGATAAGAATTGAAATTTTAAAATTTGAGAAATATATGAATAAAAAATGATCAAATAAAAGTATAAAGATTAAATTTATAAGTACAATAACTAATAGTAGAATTAATCTATAGGTTATGGTAGAGAGAAAGCAGCTCACCTTTGGTGTACGAGTGACCCACCTTTGGCTTCCCAGATGTCTTGGATGCCATTTTTCATCTTTTACCCTTCATTTCCATCTCACGAAGGAATAAAAATCTCGTTCGTTCGAACTTAGTGATCCATAGTCGAAGACTCGTACGGGCCCCTGAAGTCCACAGAAACTGGCTGAATTATTGATCTCTCCCTGTATTCACCATCTCCGTTGATAAAACATGCCGTCTGGTGAATGTTAACATGTTCGAATGCCCATCAGAAAATGTAAGAAAAGGATCAACACACCCGGAAGAACATGCGAGTGTGAATGCTAGGGCATTAGATTGAATGTCCCAAGAAACAGTGAGTGGCACTCCTTTCGCCAATCGCCATCCTTGATTCAATTAACAGGTAAGATGCCACTTTTTGGACCGCATAGGAGTGGATTGCGGACGTGGGAATGGAGATGGAGATGGAGATGGAGATGGAGATGGGCCCTATTCTTGGGATTAGGAAGGCTTCTTGGTCACTTCATCAGTTTCGAGACTTCACCTGCCAACCCAGTCATGATGAGTCGGACACCATCATTTGGCTGCATTCAGATCGTCTAAGAACAATTTGACAATGTTCCACAACTCCATCCCAAGTTATTGATGTTCATATCTTGAATCGCCAGAGTCTAGTAGCAATTTCATTTTATTTTCTGGTTTTTGAACTTTCATTGTTGATAGCTAGGAAAGACAAAAGAAATCCATATCTCATTCCACAAAACAAAAATGGTGGGATCAAACCAAATTTACATAACTCCCATTTACTTGCAGCATAGAGAAAGCAATAACTTTAAACTGTGTACTACTATCACCACCAGTGAAAATATCTAATAAAATCAGAAACTTTATCACTATTTTACCAATGGCTTAAGAAACAATCCAACGTCAACCCATCTAGCTACAGAAACATCATTCAGATTTCAGACCTTCCCAGTTCCAACCAATACAGCCAAGATGCTTATTTCAGCACTTGGTTTAGAAAAAATCAATAATTCTGTGATCATTACAAATGCATTATGCAGCTGCTCTTGGAACTTTCATGCCAAAACCACGCTTCGCTTTCTCAACTCTGTTCATAAACAAACAAAAATGCTTCAGGTTGATACCTTACAAAGAAACCCCATTTTGAGATGCAGAAAACTTAATAGCAATACACGAGTTCAAAAGTTATAATGGACACACAATGAAGCAATAGGGAAAAAAAATCAATCTTCACCCAAAAAGAGAGCTTTCAAACATCCTACACAATGGCACAATGTCGGAATGACGTACTAACACTTAGTACTCATAACAAGTAGACTTTAGTACCATCCACACCCAAAAAAAGACATGCAGGAATGTACTATTCTAATAACAATTAAAGGAAGGAAATTAGAAACGAATGTTATAACCATCGACCACCATTAAAACACAGAAACTACATTTACAAATCATCTACGTAAGCCCTTTTGTACGTGTCTCATGTAATAAACCCCATTATCCCTATTTCTTTCCATTGTACGATCTTAGTGCCATGTCTTTGTCATTATTCTAAGATCTAGTTCGCCTTGAGGCTTATTCCGAGATCCAACATTTACAAAGAACAAGACACGTGTTAGCATTAAGGCTACAAAGGATTAATGCATAAAACAGTCATGAGAATATTGATACTTATTAGCTGCAACAGATTAATTGAACGAAAGCAGGCTATTTTTTAACTATTTATGGCAACATTTAGTTATCTACATGTATAAGCATGTAGGAGGAGAAAAGAATAAAGGCAGACTCACGTTGGGGCAAGTTTGCCAAGGCTATCTAGCTCTTCACCAGTGTCCTCAACCAGAACTCTGCCCGATATCTCAATGATATAAGATCTATCTCTGTCAGGTGGAAGCCCTCTATTAACAAGCAAATCTAAATCTTTCTGATGGAGCTCTCTCCCGTTTACAAAAACACCAGTGGTTCCACCAGCACAATTCTCTGGCATTGGATAGTTAAATTCTTCGATAAAAGGCTGCATTGAAAATCAGTTTTTTAATATATATATATATATACACACAAATTACTAAAACCAAGAAACAGCAAAATGCTTAACTGTCAGTATCTAGGTTAAAAATTATATAATCTTACAGGAATTATGCCAAGACAAGGTCCGCCAAGAACACCCCAGAATCCAGCTCGGAAATCATACCTGATTTAGTCATATGCAACACAAGAATGTCAATTATTGAAATACACTAGAAATTACATGCCAGTCTATCATGATAGACATACAAAGAAACTAGTAAAAGTCATAGCACAGATCAGAGAGAAAACCAATGGATGCTTACCAATACTGTCCAGGAAGAACCGGTCCAGCTATCCTTTCAGCTTTTTTAACCACGCGTTCAGGAATAGGATGTCCGTTAACTGAAATGTTACTTTTCCCACGTTCCTCTGTTTGATTAAATCTTGAGAAATCCTTAAAACTCTTCTTGATAATATTTGCAAAAAATGATTCACCTCCTCTTGCCATTTTCGGTTGATCATCTTCCCTAGTTACATCCCCTGAATCTTGAGAAATCCCAGTATTAGAATACTCATTGAATGACACCTCCATCTCAGTAGGTAAAGCCTCTTTTAAAGAATTTTGTCGTGTGGCACCCTTGTTTGACACAACTTTCTCTTGATCAGAGCGACTACTACGATTTCCCTTCCTGAATCGATTGGCTGCATGATTGCTAGAAGAATAATCAAAGTGCTCTTGAAGAGGTGAGCCTGCAGGTGGGGAAGACAAAGTGGATTTGGCTGCCTGCTGAACAGAACTCACTTCCTGTCTTGAAGCAGTTAAAACATCCGGACTGTTTTCATCCTCAGAGGTGCTTGGAGATGAAGAATGAAAGCTTTGCATTTCCTGAGGTCTGACTGAATTCAAAGCCTGGCCGGTTGATGATGCAACAGGTTCTCTATCCATTGACTGAAAATCATAACCTGAATGATCATAATCATCAGAGGAGAAGTTAGTAGCAATTCGGTTGACACGGCCTTCATTAGAGTTATCATCAACATCTACAGAAATTCCCTTTGATTCTGCATGATTATGAAGAACAAGCTTCTTGTCCATGACAGTAAAGTTTATTACAGTTGAACAGGCTCCACACCGCAATTTATGTTCATTTTTCACCATGAGCTGCACTTTCCGGGGTACGCATAGCAATTCAAAGCAATTATAACAAGTTACAAATGGAGCACCACCAGCTATAGGACGAATATGGCGCCCACCACCAGCTAGCACTACTCTCTGGGGACGGTAATGAACAAAACCACCCATGTCCGAGTTAATATCATTCTGCCATCTAGCATGAGCATTCAATGGGGGCATTGTGGTCCTAGAACTATGGAAATGCGAAGCAAAAGACCCAGGGTTGTCAATATGGTAAAATGGGTTACTAGGCACATCAGGAAACCTTTTATTGCCAAATGAACTGGGTGGAATAGGCTCTGGAACTCGCCGATGTTTCTCATAACAATGAAAGCAAGAACAAGAAGCCTGGTGCAACACTGAACTTCGTGGATATGGCATAAATGGATCATGATTACTTTCAATGTACTGTCCAGAAAAGTATGGATGACGTGGCTGTTGGTATTCTCCAGGGAACTGGTGCGGAGCTCTTCCAAGCATTTTGGATCCGAAAGGATCTCCATATGCAGGGATATGATTTGGATTACGCATTGGAGGATACAACCCATGCTGAGTCACATCATGCTCAACGGGATAAGCAAATGGTTCTGGATAAAAACCAAAGTAAGAAGGTCCTGCTTCCGCAGGATGCTTATCAGGTCCATAGAAAGGCATTGAGGGCTTCTGCAATCCAGAAGAACTATTTGGAAACCAGCTATCAGTACCACCATAAGACTCTGGAGGAACTACCCTCCTATCAAGCGGAGCCTTCTCTTTTGGTTTATCAGCCACATCACAAGACTGACTAAGTTGCTCCTTTAGCTCATCTAGCTTCCTCAGAAGCTCAGCTCGATCTTGGTCAAGGTGAATTCTACTAGAACCATCCAGGTCAGTTTGATTCTGCAACGATTCGCGGTAACCATAAGAAGAATCCAAATTATGGTTTGATGGGCCTTCATCTGGGTGTTTTGAGGTAGAAAATCGCACACCTTCAACGACAACTCTTGGAATTCTCTGAAATTGCTCCATCTCTTCTCGTTTCCCAGCCTGCCAATCAGACATCTGTCCCAGTCTTTGTGATCCACCATTATATACAAAATTGGAATCTAAATCCTCCTGTTCTCTTCCAATAGAATTCACTATATCATCCTTGTTCCTGCTAATATCATTTGGGTTCTCAAGAGACCATTTATCGCCAGCAACCTTTGATTCACTCCTACTTCTATCACTGCACTCAACATCATTATTCTCTGGATCCCTTTGATCACACACCAAAAACCCAGCACTTGATTTAACATCTGCATCAGAGGCATCACTTGAGTCTACTATTCCCTTCTCGGAGGAAGTTTGGGATTTGGTAGAAACTCTGCCAACACTGTCTTCTTTTGACTTGTCTGAGAAAGTATCTGCTTCATTATTCCTAATTTTAGCTGTTAAGCAAATAACATTACACTATTAAAACAAGATAAAACTACAAATTTCATGGAAGATCAACACTAAAAAGTTCAGAAAACAACAAGAAACCAAAATCAAAGCCTTAAATGGTTTTATTATTTTGATCTCAACAAAATTACTCCATAGAATATACTTTTATGACCATATCGGATTCTGACTATTGAAAAGAGGAGGCTGAAGCCCTCTCGATTCTTTCATTGCCTTAGAAAAATGGCAAGCTTACTCATCAATCGGATTGAGGGCATTATAGAACCAATAAAATGAAAAAAATAGAGTAAAACAAAACCAAGCAAAACCCAACTTCGAGTTTTCACAGAATGCACCACGCCCATTGTTGGTAAATACAAAACAACTATCAGTAGCATTCTAATAAGATTCCAGAGTCAAAAACATCACACATGATCCACACCTTAACTATACCTTACCTTTCAATTTAACCAATGGGTTCAAGTTTCAACATTTACAGGAAGCTTATTAACATGGATCCAGAATCCAAAATCGATTTTCTGTCCCTTGTCTTCACCAACCAAACAAACAACTAGGAAAAAATAAAGAGAGGAGAAAGCAACGGTACCTCGAAGAACAGCACCGCAGCCACCACACTGGTAAACCGAATAATCAGCAAGCTCTGGGAGAAGGTTTTCACACTTTGGACACCGAACCAACCTCACTTTGGTTGACTCGGCCATTTTTTGAATCGTTCAAAGCCGTATGTCAAGCCAAAACAATGTAATACTTCTCTAAACTTATTTTAAAGAGCTTGAGAATCTCTAGCAACAACTATCATCACCATCAAACATATTCAATTTAAGGAAAGAAACAACAACTCTTTTTAGCTAAGTTTGGTAATAGGAAATAAGAGAATCCCAAGAGCGGAAGGGAATTGATAAGCTGAATTAAGGTTCTATTTGCTTTGTTTTTAAGCAAGTTTCTCTTGGGTGTCTTAGCGACCAAACAGGGAAAGAAAAGTTTGGGGAAGAGAGGTTAAGACAATACAATGAGGGATCCCAGAATTTGTGAGAAACACTCTGAAATTTCCTGTTGAAAGAGAATAGTTCAGTGTGTTCTGAAGAAACTTGAGTTTGTACTCTGCTCAATTTTTGTTCCACTTTGGGTACCGAGAAAGAGAAGAAAAAATACAAGAACTAGAAAAAGACAGAGACCACAAAACCGAGTGTACCCTGGACCGTTTCCCAATGGGTGCAGGTAAAGGAAAAAAATACCATTGAAACGCCATCGTTTTCTACTTACACACTATTGGCTATTGCAACAAGTACAACCCCTTCAAACATCAACAGCTTCTGGGTCTGGCCTCCACTATGGAATCTGCTACTTTTTTCACTTTTGTCTTTTTTTTTCTTAATTTTATATATATATATTTTTTTTTTACTCTGTTTAGAACTTTATTCGATCCAATATATTGCCTTTTGGGGAATTTTTACTTAAATAATACAAAAAAATAAATTAATAATCAAAATGGTATCCAAAAAATATTATTTACTAAAATGGTATGTTTAGTTAAGTGGAAGAACTCTATGTGGCGTCATTAAGGGGTATTTTTAACACGTATTTTTTTTTAAAAAAATTTATTATTTTTATCTATTTAAAATTAAAAAAAATATTATTTTATTAGTGGAGGGACTTAAAATGGCGGCATTCAGGGGTTTTTTTCAAAAAAATACGAGAAAAATACGACAAAAAAATACCTGACACCCAGTGGAGGAACACGAAGTGGCGACACCAATGGAGGAATATCAAGTGGCGGCACTAAGGGGTGTTTTGCCACTTGGCAGCACCGCATTGTGTCGTGTGTGTGTTTATTTTATTTTATTTGTGAAAATAAATTTGGGTGGTTGGGAATTTTTAGTGTTTGTGATAAAAATTAAATGAAATAAAATTTTTGTTATAAAATAGGAGTGGGGGAAGCAAATAAACGGGAAAGAAAGAAAGGAAAGAAAGAAAGAAAGGAAGAAGGAGAGGAAAGAAAGAAGAAGGAAAGTGTAACACCCTTATATCCGGTTCATATGCATAAACCCGATATAAAAGTATTACATTAAAATAAACCGAGTCATGCAACTTTTTTTTTATTATCCAAAATACCTCATTTCATTCCATCACTCAAAACAACATTTTTTTTATCTAATAAGTACACATATAAGTTCCATAGTATATGTCATTTTACATCAAAAGTAATATACCAAAATTTGAGCTCCAAGTGATGTGATGTAATGAGAGGTCCCGATCTACCTTCTTGTATTCTTTGTACCTACGCGTTAAGCCGGTGAAGGCTTAGTAAGCACTACAAAAGTAATGAATGATCATTTAAGTACTCATGCATATAAACTTCTTGCTTTTCTTACATGTAACCTGTTACTTATCACAATGGCACAACTTACAATTTTATCCACTTTCTGTAGTTTAGCCCTTAGTAGACTTTCATAGAACCGTTAGGATATACGGAACAAAGAGAGAGCACATAAGTGCTGGGCAACAGAGAGCACACACAATGCTAAACAGAGAGTACACAAAGTACTAGTCAGAGAGCACACAAAGTGCTAATCAGAGAGCACACACAGTGCTAATAACAGAGAGCACGAGACGTGCTAAACAGAGAGCACACACAGTGCTAATCAGAGAGCGCGCTAGTGTTCCTTAATGGCATGCCACTAATATCACAATGGTTCTAATTTGTCTACTTGGGCACAATCTCAATTAGCATCATTTCTCATAAATGATATATCTCACATAAATACATCATCAAATACTTCACATTTATATTTTCAAAGCTGTACACTTGCGTCACAGTCACTAAATTATTTATATCTTGAGCTACAGAATTCGAAATCATAATCCGCTTGATGTTTCTGTAACTAGACTCAATCATCTTTTTACCATAAAATTTCCAGAATTTTTACTTTAACCAAATTGTACAGTAAATTCTTTCAATTTACCCCTTCACTGCTGCCTGACAGTTTCGACCTTTCTTCACTAAAAATTATCTATCTTTTAGTACAAAAATCAAATGATGTTCCTGTCTGTTTCTATTAAAAATAGACTCATTAAGGACTTATCCATATAAATTTCAGCCTATAATTATTTTTCTACATTTTTCTATGATTTTTCAAAGTCAGAACAGGGGAAATCGTACCTACTCTGACCTTGTTACACAAAATCAGTTGTATCTCAGAATATACAGATCCATTTCCATCACTGTTTCTTCCATATGAAACTAAACTCAATAAGCTTTAATTTCATATATAATAGGACCCTTAACTCTTTATATAAAATTTTTAATGAATTTTCGAAGTTAATCCTCTGTTCTGTCCAGACTGTTTTACTAAATCACACATTAATCCCTTCATTTAATCATTATAAACATTCAAATCATGTACCTATCTAACAATTTCTATGCTAATAATTCATAAACCATTAGAGAAATTAAACTATAGTTCAAAACTCTTGTAGCACTTACAACAAAAAGGCTGATTTCCTTCTCTTTTACCCTTGTTCTATTCTTTTCCTTTGTCTTCAATTTGATCATTGCCTCTCTTCTCTTTCTCTTCAATTTCACACAAACACATGTAAACTAAATGCTATAATTCAATGATTTCCATGCTAAATAACAGTAAAATACATGTATATCACGAGGATTTAACCATTTCTTACCTTAACCCTTGAATTCAAATTTTCTCGATTTAGTCCTTTATCTCTCTAACACCTCAAAATTAATTCTATAAGAAGTTTAAGGTGTCTACTAACTCTCTTTTATGACTTTCTTTCAGAAATTCCAAAGAAAATGGAAGGTTTAGGAGTTTGGAAAGCTTAAAAATGATGAAATGACCTATTTGGAATAAAAACAAAAGTTGGAAATGGAAGAAAAGGCCATGTACGGCTAACTTAATGAAAAATATGATATTTTCATCTTTTTAAATTCTCTAGAATTTTCACTTAAAATATCTCACTTAAGAAAAATGATAAAATTACACTCTTAGTCCTTGAGCCTTTCAACTTTACACTTTGGCCCAAAACTTTGCCTCCAAAAATATCTTCCACCAAATTACTCTTTTGCCCCTCCTCAATCAATCTAATTCCCATGATGACTCAAAATTCATTTCGGATAATTTGCTATTTAATCCCCCATATTTTCTCTCATTTACTATTTAATCCTTAAATTTTTCTAACCTTTTTTACTTCAACTCAATATTTATAATTCTCTATTCTATTTTATCACTATTCCAAATCCGATTCAAACACACGGACGTTACAATTCTCCCCCCCTTAAAATAAATTTCGTCCTCGAAATTTACCTGTAATGAACAACTGTGGATACTGTTGTTTCATCGTTTCCTCTCTTTCTCAAGTAGCTTCTTCTAAGTTATGATGTCTCCATAGTACTTTTACCAGAGGAACTCTTTTATTCCTCAATTCTTTCACTTCTTGAGCTAGTATCTTTATTGGTTCCTTTTCATAAGTCAAATCCGATTGTATTTCAATACTCTCTGGAGTAATCACATGAGATGAGTCAGATCGGTACCTCCGTAGCATAGACACATGAAAAACATTATGAATCTTATCTAATTCTGGAGGAAGAGCCAATCGATAAGCAACTGGACCAATTCTTTCCAATATCTCATATGGCCCAATAAATCTTGGGCTCAATTTCCCCTTTTTGTCAAATCGGAGAACTTTCTTCCACGGAGACACTTTTAAGAAAACCTTTTCACCAACATTGAACTCTATATATTTCCTTTTCAAATCCGCATAGGACTTCTGTCTATCTGAAGCAGCCTTTAATCGCTCTCGGATCAACTTTACTTTTTCTTCAGTTTCTCGAATCAGATCAGGACCTACAAGCTTCTGTTCACTTAACTCTGTCCAACAAACGGGAGTCCTACACTTTCTTCTGTACAATGCTTCATACGATGCCATCTGAATACTTGACTGATAACTATTATTATAAGTAAATTAAATCAACGGTAAATACCTTTCCCAATTACCTTCAAACTCAATAATACAGCTTCTCAACATGTCTTCCAGAATCTGAATCACCCTTTCTGACTATCCATCTGTTTGAGGATGATATGCTGTACTAAAGTTCAATCGAGTACCCAAAGCTTCATGTAATCTTTCCCAAAACTTTGATGTAAATCTTGGATCTCGATCAGAAATAATAGATACAGGCACACCATGAAGTCTAACTATTTCATCTATATACAATTGTGCATACTTATCCATTGAGAAATCAGTTCTTACCGGGAGAAAATGAGCAGACTTAGTTAATCGATCAACAATCACCCATATGAAATCTTTCTTCTTCGGTGAAAGTGGAAATCCTGTGACAAAATCCATTGTAATTCTTTCCCATTTCCATTCTGGAATAGTTATCGTTTGAAGCAACCCCGATGGCACTTGATGCTCTGCCTTTACCTTTTGACATATCAAACACTTGGAAACATACTCAACTATATCCCGTTTCATTGCTTTCCACCAATAAAATAACTTTAAGTCATAATACATCTTGTTACTTCCCGGATGCATAGCAAATGAACTATGATGAGCTTCATCTAAAATTCTCCGTTTCAAATTTGCTTGATTAGACACACATAACCGATTATGAAATCTTAAACTTCTTTCACTATCAATTTCAAATTCATTACCTTTGCCTTCTTCAAGTTGTTTATTTATCTTCATCAACTCTTCATCGTCTTCTTGTGCATATTTCACTTCTTGTAACAAAGTTGGCTTCACTCTTAACTCAACTGATAACTCACCATCTGATTGTATTTCCAAATATGCATTCATCGCCTTCAAAGCTGCCATTGATTTTCTACTTAGAGCATCAGCTACCGCGTTCGCTTTCCCAGGATGATAGTCAATGATACAGTCATAATCTTTAATCAATTCCATCCACCTCCTTTGTCTCAAATTCAGCTCTTTCTGAGTTAGCAAATATTTCAAACTCTTGTGATCTGTATAAATATAGCACTTCTCTCCATATAATAATGTCTCCAAATCTTCAGTGCAAACACTACTGCAGCCAACTCGAGATCATGTGTCGGGTAATTCTTCTCATGTGGCTTCAACTGTTTAGACGCATATGCAACTACCTTTCCGTCTTGCATTAGTACACAACCCAAACCATTATAAGATGCATCACTGTAAATCACAAATTCCTTACCAGATTCTGGTTGTATTAACACCGGAGCTTCGGTCAATGCTGCTTTTAATCTTTCAAAACTTTGTTAACACTTCTCATTCCATTCAAACTTCACATCTTTTTCCAATAACCTTGTTAATGGCAATGCAATCATAGAAAATCCTTGTATAAATCTTCTATAATAACCGGCCAAACCCAAAAAACTTCTTATCTCAATCACATTCTTTGGCAGTTTCCACTCAAGAATAGCTTCAACCTTCTTCAGATCTACTCGAATGCCATCAGCCGATACAATATGTCCCAGAAAAATGACTTCTTTCAGCCAAAACTCACATTTACTCAGCTTAGCAAACAATTATTTTTCTCTCAAAATCTGCAATACAATTCGAAAATGCTTCTCATGCTCTTCTTCACCTTTCGAATATACCAGAATGTCATCAATGAATACTACCACAAACTGATCCAAATATGGTTGAAAAATTCTGTTCATCAGGTGTAACACCCCTACACCCGGTTCACACATATAAACCCGGCATAAGAGTATTACATACAATGTCAGAGAATTAAAAACGAGTATAATAAAATTTTTCTTTCAATTCATGTAAATTTTCAAAACAATATTAGTAACTTGTTCATTAGGGACATCTAAGTATATTATTTGTACATGCCATTTTTCTTCAAAGTAAATTACCTAAACTTGAGCTTCAAAAGTGATGTGATGTGATGAGAGGTCCCTTACTTGACTCTAGCTTTCCGTAGCTTTTGTACCTACGCGTTAAAATAAACGCGTTAAGCCGGTGAAGGCTTAGTAAGCACTACAAGCATAATAGATGATTATTTATTTATTGCTTAATTTTATCAAACATTTAATTACTCATGCGTATAAAATTTCTAACCTTTCTTGCATGTAACATTTAACTTACCATAATTTCACCATAACACATATTCATCCTCATATTCCAACTTACCTCAACGGTAGATTTTACATTTTCATCCCTTTTTCACAACTTAGTCATTCCAATCACATTAGTTCACTTAATTATTAACATATAATTACACATACAAATACAGTACTTCTCTTTCATGTATTTATCACTCCTTTACCTCAATGTAATAATTTGCACATTCTTTCACTTTTCACAATTTAGTCATCATAGCTTTCTTAACCACTTGGCCCATAATAGACTTTTATAGAACCCATCAGATAAACGGAACAAACAGAGAGTACCGAAGTACTAAACAGAGAGCACATAAGTGCTGGGCAACAGAGAGCACACAAAGTGCTAAACAGAGAGTACACAAAGTACTGAGCACACAAAGTGTTAATCAGAGAGCACACGAAGTGCTAAACAGAGAGCACACACAGTGCTAATCAGAGAGCGCCACTATTATCACAATGGTTCTAACTTGTCTACATCGGCATAATCTCTCATAATTTCATATATCACATTTACATTTCTCTTCACATATACATAATCATGTATTTTTCACCTTTATTTACTCAAAGGCTTACACAATATCACCTATTTGGAATAAAAACAAAAGTTGGAAATGGAAGAAAAGGCCATGTGCGGCTAACTTAATGAAAAAGATGATATTTTCATCTTTTTAAATTCTCTAGAATTTTCTCTTAAAATATCTCACTTAAGAAAAATGATAAAATTACACTCTTAGTCCTTGAGCCTTTCAACTTTACACATTGGCCCAAAACTTTGCCTCCAAAAATATCTTCCACCAAATTACTCTTTTGCCCCTCCTCAATCAATCTAATTCCCATGATGACTCAAAATTCATTTCAGATAATTTGCTATTTAATCCCCCATATTTTCTCTCCTTTACTATTTAATCCTTAAATTTTTCTAACCTTTCTTACTTCAACTCAACATTTATAATTCTCTATTCTATTATATCACTATTCCAAATCCGGTTCAAACATACGGATGTTACAGAAAGAAAGGTAATGTGTTTAATTTTAATTTTATTTGAGTATGATATAAATGGGTAAAATCATATTTTATTTAATAAATTTTATTTAATTTTTAACAGATTTATTGAAGATGGATAATTAATTTTTTGTATGCATTTATTTTGACGGAGTAATTTCGAGAACATTAGTTGGATGTAAATTTGATTGTCGGGAACAAATAGGAATGAGATTTCGTCGAAATATCTCGGTTGATGATATGAAAGCAAGGATTAGTGCAAAAAATTTTAGACGTTGTGGGAGAAGGATCTCGAAACTTTTCTACAAGTTTCCAGTTTCGATAGATCCCATCAAATTCACCGAGATGGAACTTGTAGACGACGAAGACGTGGAGACAGTGATCGCTCTTTATTGTTCGAATTAAAGTGACCCAAATGCACCGGTTCAATTATTTGCTGAGTTAGTTGATGTGGAACCTGTACAAAATGAAGATTCAACTCCGTGTATGGTGGTTCCAATATCGTACATTGAAAGTCAATCAATCGTACGTGGGCTAGACATCGATCTTAATGCTGCTGCACCCGAGAATGATGCAGATCAAGATGGTGGATATGATAGTAGTATTCCTTCTGATAATTAAGTCAATATTGATAGTGATCCGGATGTGGATGAGGTCCTAGATGATATTGACGAATAAGGGGCGAATGACGATGAAAATCCAGTCGAAAATCCAGTTACACATATTGTGATGCACAATAATCCTCTTGGGGCACACATGTTGCTTATAAACCCTGATGCGACACAAGCCGAGTTCGCGGAATACCCTGAAATAGTATCTGCTCACCGATTGGCCGTAGCAGCAGATTGTGAAGAGTTGTTCGTGGGCCAAAAATTTGAATCCAAATATTTGCTATTAAGCGATATAACATAAATGTGTCGATAGACTACAAAGTCGCAGTGTCTAAACCGACATTGTCTATTGGAGAGTGCTGGAAGTCGACGGAAGGATGCAAGTGACGGGTGCGAGCTGCATTTATCCAGAAGTCGCAGATGTGGGAGATAAGAAAAATTGATGGGCCTCACACATGCAGTTCAACACGTTTGTCAGAAGATCACCGGAAACTTGATTCCAGAATCATCTGCACACATATCATGCCAATGGTTAAGGACGACCCGACCATCAAGGTTTCTACATTGATTGTGGACATGCAATCACGATTCCATTATCGGGTTTCATATCGAAAAGCATGGATTGCGAAACATATGGCAATGGAACAATTGTTCGGTGATTGGGATGCATCATACAATGAGCTGCAAGGATGGATAGCCGCAATGCGACAGTACGTACCGGGGACTGCGATTGAGTTGGTGACACGACCTTATTATGACTTAGATAATAACATGCAATCGGGAAGAATAATTTTTCAATATATATTTTGGATGTTTGATCCCTGCGTTCGAGCATTTCCTCACTGCAAGCCATTTGTCCAGGTAGATGGAACGTGACTATACGAGAAATATACGCAGATCTTACTAATTGCGGTGGCTCAAGACGGGAATCAAAACGTGCTTCCAATAGCATTCGCTATTGTGGACAAAGAAGACATAAAATCTTGGGAATTCTTCTTGAGAAACCTGCGGAGGCATGTGATTCATAACGATAATATTTGCATCATCTCTGATAGAGCGAAGGGTATTATTGCGGCCATTAGGCGTACTGGTGTACCATGGAAATCGGTTTACTGCAGCCGACACATTGCGGCTAACTTCCAACGAGAATATAAGAATGCAGACTGGCGGAGACAACTTGTGAAAATAGGTAAAAAAATTAAGTTCCAAATTATATTTTTAAGGTTTTAATTTTAGACTGTAACTTATGTTTTCTTAATATTCCTACAACGTACGAGCTAGAGCCACACCGATTTCGGCAAAGAATGACCAGACTTGAGAGTGACATGGAAGGTCAAACGAACAAGCCTCTACACGAGTGGTTGGGTACCATGGAGTCGTAGCAATGGTCTCAAAGTTTTAATGAGGGGTATCGATATGGTCAAATGACGACCAACCTAGCAAAATCGATTAACAGCGTGTTCAAGAGAATACGACATCTTCCGATTTCATCCGTGTTCTCCGCTACGTTCTATAGGCTAGCTACCTTGATGCCAGTAATGGGAACGCGACAAATCGATCAGATGAACGCTGCTCACGTGTTTGTCGAAGCTGTCAGGAATGCAATAGATGCAAACCGTCAGAGTGCGAGGACGATGAACATAGAAATATATTCACGACAATTTCAACGATTTCAAGTTACTAAGACTATTGGTCGTCGACTTGGTATCCCACCTAGGTCATACGGGGTTGATCTCCAAAACAGACACTGCGATTACAGGAGGTTCGATACACTTCGTTATCCCTGTGCGCATTTCGTTGCAGCTTGTGCTAAAGTGTCGCTCAATGTTGAACAGTTCATCAACCCCGTTTACACTCTCCATCGTACGTTACGTATTTGGGAAAATGAGTTCCCCGTCCTGCCTGACTTGTCCACATGGGAGGTACCTCCGATGACTTTCGAGCTTATCCCGAACAAAGGTTTACGAAGGAATCTAAAAGGTCGTCCTTATATCACCAGAATCCGCAACGAAATGGGCATTATGGAGAAAACAGACGGGGGCAAGTTGTGTGGACTGTGTAGGCTAGCTGGGCATACTCGACGTAATTGCCCTCAACGAACCTATCATATTGGTCAGTCATCCGGATCGAGTAGGGCCTAAACCCGGTTCATCATCATATACCTCTTAATTTTATTTTTACATTAATTTTCAATGTTGTCCACTTGCGTCACAGTCACTAAATTATTTATATCTTGAGGTAAAGAATTCAAAATTATAATTCGTTTGATGTTTCTGAAATTAGATTAAAATATCATTTTAGCATAAAAATTATCTATCTTCCAATTTTTCATCTCTCAAATTCTCTACACTTTTCTTCAAAAATATCTCACTTAATAAAAATGGTAAAATTACGCTTTAAGTCCCTAACCCTTTCAACTTTACGATTTAGGGTTTTAAGTATAAGGTTTAATGTTATGAAATTTAAATAAATGATCAAATAGGTTAAAATATATGTACATTATGGAGGAAAAATTCATCATTATAATTCATCAACAGTCAAATTTAAACACTATTAGATACAACCCTAGTATCCATGATTAGATGGTGTGGTCCTCGGGGTATATCTTCGTGGTGGTCGGCGTCTACGTCGAGGTTGCTCGTCAAGTTCATCATCATCATTAGGGTCCATTTGCCTCGGAGGAGTAGAGTATTGCCCGGGAGGAATAGAGTATCGCGATGGCTCGTCAAACTCAGCCTGATATCCTTCCCTTGAGTATTGCGGTGGCTCGTCAAATTGAGGCTGATATCCTTGGCTTGAGCATTGTGGTGGCTCGTCAAACTGAGGCTAATATCCTTGGCTTGATGAGCTATGCATATGTGATGATCCCGCAAAATCAAGAGATAAGAATTATCGTCATTCAATGCCTCTTCATCCTCCTCTTCTTGTTGCTCTGGCACTGGCTGTGGCTCTGGGGTAGGAGCTACATGACAGGGGCGATCTTGTCGAGACATGTATGGGGGAATTATCGTCGATGAAGCACCAATCAAATATGGTTTCCCAAACTCAATGAACTACTGCATGTACTGCACCGATGGCTGTAAATCCGGAGTGTACTCCATCGGAGGTACTCGAGTCATTCGGTTGTTCCACACATAAACATATTGTCCATGCACACTCCCTCAATCACAATTTGCTTTCCCCTTCTTATCCATCCCATGGATAGACCCTAATTGGAATGGCGACTGCGGGATAGGCTGTTTACAACCAAACTGCCGGAGTACTCGATCCCCGGCATACCACTCCACTGTTTGAAAATTGATTATCGGTGCGTTAATGCACCATTGGTCTGAGTGGAGGAATGTTGAGGCGGGAATAACAGCGGTAATTTCTGGCTGTATATATGGGGTCCAGATAAACTGCACAATTAATAACATGTCAAAATATTAATAAGATTAAAGTAATATAATTTAGTAACATGCAACCATATTAACACGAGTCAAGTAATATAATTTAACATGTTAATGAATAACATACCCCTTCCCCAGCATATTGCTCTAGCATCAAACGATACATGAGAACTGTGTACTGCCTCCCGATCCCCGGTTTTGTTTTCCATCTAAGAAAACAAAAAATAACTTGTTAGATTAATATAATTAATAAAATATGTCAAATAATTAAAATTTAGGATATATGGTAATCACCTGTTAACGAGTGGAAAAACATATGTTTGGTGTCCTCCTATATCCCGGGAAGAAGGGTTTGTGGCGCGACAAAGTTCTCGGTATAGCATGGCAAGCACCGCAGATCCCCAACTATATTCATGAATCTTTCGCAAATCTCTTAGTAAAGGCAAATACATCAAGTGGATCTTATTGTTATTTGCGTCCGGCATGAGTATGCCCCCTATCATTAGCAAAATATAGGCTCGAACGGCCCAAGAAACCTCCATTTCAGTTGCGTGTTCGGGTAAGTGCTGAAAATTGCTCTTCAACCATGTAAATAACAACGACGTGAAGTCATTGTTATTACTAGGTGAGCGACCTAGTAACTGGATGCACATCGTTGCCGGCTCTTGAAACGAACTAACACCGGTGACTGGTACACCATTGATTGGTAGCCCTAGTTGGACCGCAACATCCTCCAATGTCACAGTGCACTCCCCACAAGGCAGATGAAATGTGTGGGTCTCCGGGCGCCAATGCTTCACCAATGCACTGATTAAATCATATCTTAACTCAAATTTTTGGATCAATGCTGTAGATGCAAATCCGGCATCCCGCAAGTACGGAAGCAGACGTTCATGAGGGGGAAATTTAAGGCCCTGTGCACGACCCCTCAATGAACGATACGCGAGCTATTCCTGTTAATTTACAAAAATAGTTAGTATAACCAAAATTAATTTTGTAAACAAATAATAATATCGTGAATGACATAATGAACAAATAATAATTTTTTTACATTCATATTGCCTTGGTGTGTATCCGCATTCACTGATTTGGCTATGTGAGGACGTTTCGAGTTAATTAATGAAGTCATTCAGTAACTTGAAACAAAATTATCAATTAGTTCAATACATAAGTTTACCAATATAATACAAAAATAATAATTAAATACCAAAATATGTTATTTACTAAAATTGTACAAAATATATATTTATAAACCAAAATAGTATCCACACACCATTATTTACTAAAATGGTACAAAATAATTTATTTTGTACCATTTTGGTAAATAATATGATGGGGATATTATTTTCATAATTAATTATTTTTTATATTATATTTTGGTCAATAATGTGATGGGGATATTATTTTGATAATTAATTATTTTTTATATTATATTTTGGTCAATAATATGATGAGGATATTATTTTGATAATTAATTATTTTTTATATTATATTTTGGTAATTAATTAGCTAAGTTTAATTTTTTGTGAATTATTAAAACTCTTTTATTTTTATAAAATAATAAATTTTTTAATTTCATACTTGTAACTAATTTTAATTATAACTTAAAAATAGATTATTGTTTATTTTATTAAACACTTGTAATAGTTTTCTTTCACATTTTATTAAACAATCTTATGACTTGTACAATAAAGTTACTAACTAAAAAAATTAAAACATTATTAAATTTTAAATCAATAAATATGAACAATATTTTTTACTTACTACTACTAACAACAAAATAAAATTACTAACTAGCAAAATTAAATTAAAGTAAATTAATAATAACATAATAACAAACTTACATTTCTTCTTCTCTTCTTAATTTACTCACCAATTATAACAACATTAAATAACAAATCAATTAAAAATTAAATTAAAGAAAACAAAAAACTTAAAATAATCAAATTAACTAACAAATTAAAATATTTTAAAATTAACCATACTTAAAATATTAATTAAACTTACCTTTCTTCCACTCCTCTTAATTTACTCTTTTAATCAACCTATTAAACAAATAAAATTATAATAACAAATCAAACACATTACCACTACTAATTAACAAATTAAAATATTTTAAAATTAAATTTAAAAATAAACACATTACCTTTTTTTTCTTCTATTTCTTCCCCTTCTTCTCTTTCTTCCTTCTTCTTTCTTTCTTTCTCTTTTTTCTTTCTTTTTTCCTTCATTTTTCGTTGGTCTCCCCCTCCCACCTATTTTATAATAAAAAATTTTATTTTATTTAATTTTTATCACCTACCAAAAAATTTTCAACCATTCAAATTAATTTTCACCTCTTAAAAAACCCACACAAACACACACACACGGCACAATGGGGTGCTGCCAAGTGGCAAAACACCCCTTAGTGCCGCCACTTGATATTCCTCCATTGGTGCCGTCACTTCGTATTCCTCCACTGGGTGTCAGGTATTTTTTTTGCCGTATTTTTCTCGTATTTTTTTGAAAAAAACCCCTGAGTATCGCCACTTTAAGTCCCTCCACTAATAAAATAATATTTTTTTATTTTTAAATATATAAAAATAATAAAAAAAATTAAAAAAACACGTGTCAAAAATATCTCATAGTGCTGCCACTTAGAATTCTTCCACTCAACTAAACATACCATTTTGATAAATAATATTTTGAGATACTATTTTAGTTATTAATTTATTTTTTTGTATTATTTAAGTAAAAAATACCTTTTTTGGGAACCTTAGTGTTGTGACGGGTGAGAGAGAAAGAGAGAGCGCAAAGCAGAGATTTGGAGGTTGTGAAAAGAAGTGAAAGGCCCCTCCTCTGTTTACATTTGCTAGCTTCTCTTCCATTTCTGAGTTCTGACCACCCACGTCTTTAAACTTTAATCACTCCCTCTGTTTTTTTCTTTCTTTTTATATATTTATAATTTTTACATTTTGGAAAGTGAATGTGTATACGTTTATGTGCCCCACAGCTCACCTAACATGGGATTAGGTCCCACCCTTTGCTTATTATTTTACCAATTTTTATCACATACACGTTGCATGGGTTTTGTCATTACTCAGACCAGTTTTCTAGAAATCCCTGGGATTTCATCTATTTTTGTTACTAGGGAATGACTGGTGGTGGGTTTCAGGATTCAGATTGGGAATGGGAGAAATATGGGTGTTGGATGATGACGGGAGATGAAACGTGCATCGAGGAATGAGATAGGGATGGTTATTGGTGGGGTTATTACCTTCTAAATTAGGTTTACATTTAAGTCAATCAATAAGGAATTGCAAGTGCGTGTGTGTGTTTTAAAATATTCACCATCCATGCCCACCCCAGCAAGCAAAATAAAATTTAATGAAGAAAACGCCTTCAGGCTCTGTTCCCCTTTCCTTGAATTCCCAGTATTCCTAAGATTAAAATAATAAGGGTGAAATGTGAAGTTATTTATAAGATAAGCCTGGGAATTTCATTTCAGTAGTTCCCTTCTCAGAATTTCATTGGAATTTGATGATGGCAGCAATCCATCGAAGAGCTGCTGGTGTGGCATTGATCTCACCATTAATGACGCCTTTCCCACTCGCTTTGACTTCACTCTCCCAATGCAAACAGTGAGCAAGCGAACAACCACTGTCCCTTTATTAATTGTAGTAATAGTAGATAGAAACAAGAACCCCCCCCCCCCCCCCAAAAAAAAAAAACAAAACCAAACATTTGCATATATCTGAGGATGTTGATTTTTATCCAGCCTACTTGTTTCTAGGTTAAACTTTTGGTTGAAACTTCAACGCTTTGCTTGATTTGATCACTTTCCCACAGGAAAATGATGCAAGTCCAGTCCTCATATTGCATCTAAAATGATTTGGATGTTCAAATGGTATGTGGGAGACTTGAAATTTACTATATGAAATTTGAAGAAAAGTTGTTGGTCAAAAGGGGTTGCTTAATGGGAATGGAATTAGTATTATACAGAATAGTTTGTGGATGAAGTCTTCTAGTAAGTGTGGGTCATGAAACAGAAATAAAACAAAGGGTGAGATTCCCTAAGCTGGTTTAAATAAAGAGTGTCCCCATAGCTGGCTGGTAGATTCTTTCAAGGACTAATTGACTAAATGGGCATGTTCTATTTGGAAGGGAATAAGGGAATGCCAAAACATGGTCCCAAAAGCTATTCAACTCTTCAAATAGTTGAGTCCCCTATAACTGAACTTCCTAGTAGTTGTGGATATAATCTTGTTCACCCTTTGACTGTTCTTATTTTAACTAAAAACTTGTAAACTAGTGCTACATCGAATGGCCCTGACCAAGCAATGGGAGGCCCGTGCTCAGGGGCTTTTAGGCAACGAAAGGCCTAATTTGGAAGCAACTGAAACTGATTAGTGCTATGCATATTAACTCCAAGACTTGGGTTTTTATTCACATGTCTGGCCTGAAAAACCAGCCTGTTAAATCATTCTCTGACCCAAACCAGGTCTTTTGGGGAAGAATTGTGCTACATCAGATTCAGAACCAACTTTGCTTAGTTAATGAACACCAAGAATTAAGAAAAGCAGCATCGATGAACAATAAACATAATTACCTTTGCATCAATTACATTGTTTTGTATGTTACTTGTTGCAAAAGCAATTGAATCCAGATCTTAACTTTATAGCCTTATCCCTCCTTTGTCCAAACCTTCTTTTCTTCCAACACTTGCTCTCATGAAGTTCAACCAAGCTGCTCATTAGAGAAGATTCCTTGGCTATGGATTTGCTTGTGGGATCTGCAATGCTAACTGGGGTGAAATCAGTGGGATGAGAAATTCCGGTCATTGGCTGTTCCATTAGATGCCGCTCGATCACATGACTGAGTGATACCAATTCATACGAATCATATAAACTGCTGCCACAATCCCATGTAGCAAATGTTGCTGCATCTTCATTTTTCCCTTTGGTTTTTATCTTTTTATCTTTTTTCTTTCTTTTGGTGAAATGGTTTTTATCTTCTTCATTTGAGTTTAAATAAAATTTCTGGGGGATTGTCATATTGGTTTAGCAAGAGTTTTGCAATGCATATTTATAAACAGATATTATGTAGTATGTCATGCACGAGTATTCCACCAGAGAGATTCTCAAAGTCACCTTGAATTTTAAATTTAAGTTGGCCTGTCCTAATGTGTATTCCAATCCACTTGCACTGTGAAAAATTTGCTAGTTTCTTTAATTATTATCCTCGTTTTTTTTTAATAACATAGGTAATAACAACCCAGTTTACATTTGGATGAATGTAAGTAGCAGTAGGGGTGAAACCAGAAAATTTTTTTTAGGGGGTCAAAGTTAAGTTGTAATTTTTACGATAGTAAAAGTAAATTTTTAAAGGATTAAATTAAAATTTTATTATTTTTAAAGGGTCAAAGTATAATTTTATCTTTACTAATTTAAAAATTTTAAAAATTTTAAGGGCCTAAATAGAAAATTTTCCATTTTAGTGGGGGCCAGGGCCGCTGCCACCCCCCCCCCCCCCCCCCCTGGTTTCGCCCCTGAGTAGCAGCAGCAGCAGATAAAGAGAAACATATATGAACCAGAACAGTGAAGAACAACACGATAGAAAAATATATTAATACATGAACATGTTAACATATCATATATAATGCCATAAAAGCTTAAATTTCCTGGTTGGTCCTACTTCATCATGTCCATTAAAAACAAGGGGTTTCAAGCAAATATCTTGAGCTAAAGTCTAACCTACTACGGACAGGATTTGGGATTTGTCAAATCGTTGCTCAAATAAGATTTGTCTAAAAAGGAAGAAAGCTAGTTACGGTGATGGATAACAGGAGCATATCAAGCACCAAACCTTAGAAGTCAACTATGGGGGGCCTTGTATGACAAGTCCAACATAAATCATTCAACCTAGTAAGAAGATGAGCTGGATGATTAAGCGAATAAACACCCTTCAGCAGAAATGGCGAGGAAATTTTACATTCTAGAAAGCAGTACTGAAATAGTTCTTGGCAACATTGTCACACAAGATTTGCAACACTTTATTGTTTGTCGGCCCTACACATCGCGGTATTTTGAACTGACTAAGAGCAGCTCCTAATCCTAAGTAGTGATCAAGAATCTTCTGAAAAGTTCCCTTCCGAACAACTCGAAGCTCGAGGGGACCAATGGCATCACCCTTTCGTGAACTAACATAGCTTCCATCCACGAAAGATCGATCCAAACAATTGCAGCATTCTTTTAGGACCCCGTCGCTTACTTCCCCACTAATTTCCCAAAAGATCACATAATGACCTGGGTCAGTCGATACGTCCACATTACTACAGAAATCAATCACTTCCAGCTTTTCCTTGGAAATTAACTTGGCGGCTTCTTCCACGGCAAGTTGTAAATCTTGCTCGGTGGTCTTGTCGGTGTTTATGGCAAGCATGACATTTCTCCCGCAAACAAATTTCAGTTCCGGGGTTGAGTTATGGAAGCCCATAACCTTGACCACATCCCCTAGCCTATACCTGTATAAACCTGGGGTTTACAGATGAAACGGTCTTAAGGAATTAGACTTCTTTTAAAAACTAGGAACTAGGACGTAATAGATATAGAGAATATGGCTAATGAAATGTTTGAAGGGGGAAAAGGTCTAGACAGGGTCAAATCTAGAACAGGAAATTTCAAATGCAACTACTTGCCAATCAGGGTTCTGTTGCCGATGACTAAAGTACAGGAAGTTTCCACCAAATATCTTTAAAAGTATTATATTTGTGATTGATGAGCATGATTAACTTAACCTTTGTATAACTAGGGAAATTTTGTTTTACATGATCCTAAACTTTTATATGACACTACCCAAAAACCTATGCAAAGACAGTAAAAGCATCCATCATCTCCTTGTTGGCCATAATGCTTTTAATTATTACACCAATGAATAAAAAAATACACAGAAAATTGACCAAAGTATCCATCCAAACCTTTTCACAGTACATTATTATTCTGTTAACTAATGTCATCCTTAATATCATAAAAACTTTAACATAGTTAAGAAACCATTGGCCTCCTCTTATGTAGTTTGAGATGACAACTAATTAGACAGCCATGAATGACTTACTTGCATGATGTTAGAAAGGGGAAAACCAAGACAAAAAAGGTGTATTAAGAAAAACTTCACTAGCAAAACCACTAAGGCCCAGACAAGAAGGCATGTAAATATGATAAAGAATGAATGATAACAAAGTAAAACTAAAGAGGATAGCCAGGTACCATCTTACTTTCAAAATTTGATAGAAATAATTATATAAATAAAGAAACATATGAAGACATGATGGATCAGACATGTCTCCTTTATTTATGAATTCTGTCTCTGCATCTAAGAAATAGAAGTTGCCAAATTCTTAATACTAAAGTTACTAGTTTGAAGCAACGAGAAATATCGCATAGCACACAAAGAAACATTTGCATGTACAGAAGGATATCCCGAAAAGCCAAATAAATTAGCCTTTAGCTGTTTGATACAACTACTTCAGATTACATGAACAAGGTGTGACTTTGTCTTAACCGACAAGATCTAAAATGTCTGAATCAAAGAAATTTATTCAGAACAATGCAAGCAGTTAAGAAAACAAAAACCGTAGGAAGGGGAAGAATTGCACCAGAAATAACCTGTCCTCTATAGCTCCAAAATGACTATACACGCATAAATTAATGGTAGGAAATGCAAAAAAAAAAAAAAAAAAAAACATCTGAATCATAAGGTGAAAATTTTAAGGTACCTGCAAAGCTCGTAATCATAACCTCGTATTCTTCACCAACCTTAACTTCAGTGAGACCCACTGGCTTTGGCTCCATGGAAAGGAAAGAAACATTGCCATTGTCTTGCATATGCTCCTCAACATTCACTTTCAGAGGAATGAACTCAAAATACCCAATATTAGGAAGCACAGCATAAGTAGCTGACTCAGGAGGTAGACTTGGATTGACATTTGCCCCAATCCACCCCTCAGAAGAACCGTAATCAGCACTTATAACAGGCACATCCGCAGCAGAATGCCTTAACTTTTTCAGATAAGGCTCCATGGACCCAGTCATGATCCCATAAATGTATTTAACATTAGGGAACAGCTCTGGTATTAATCCATACCAATTACTTAACTCTGAACATTTCTTCTCAATCAAATCGGCCAATTCAGGATTTGGCTTCAGCAATTTGGCCATAGCAGACCGGACAGAAGGAAAATTTATCCGACTTGTGAGGACCCCTTCTCTTAAATCATCACAAAGCTCTTCCCAAACTTGTTCGAAGGTTCGAAATGCAACAACAATGCTATATGCAAATGTAGAGGAAACCAACTGAATTTCCTCATGAAAAATCAGCCCGCATAAAAGATGGCAGTATAAAGATTGATGAAAATCAGGACCAAATATCGCCTCATCAGGGCTGCAACACTCAGATTGCATTGCTTTCATCGCTTTTTTGAACTGCGAATTGCGAAAGACATTGGTGGTTGCAATTCCAGCAAACAAACCCCCTTTGGTTTTAATCTGCTTGCTACTATAAATGAACTGCAAAGCCCTCCCATTCTCAACAGGAAATTCTCTGTATACCAAAAATACAAACAGATTAATAACAGCTCAAAAATAATTAGTGGTGGACATAGCACATGTATTTCAAAGCAAAAGAAGTACGGTAGATCTGCAAAGTAGTTTCCATCAATTCATCATTAAAAGGCACAAATTTGGGCTTTCCTTGAGTAGTGCCAGAGCTGCGAATTTCAATAAAAGGCTCTCAGTCTTGGAAATCAAATGATAGCAAACAACTGCAAGGTTGAAAATACCTGATAGAAATGTTTGTTATTGGTTTTCCGGTGAGAATCGGGGAAAAATCACCATCAGCAACTCTTTGAATATTAGGCTCCAAGTCCTTGTGAGTGACGAAAGGAACACAAGCTTTGAAGCTTTCAGAGTCAGTTCTGCCATTGAGGCCCAGATTTTGCAAATACTCAGCGCATCCATTTTCTTCCAAAATCATCTTTAAAGTCTCTCTTTGAACATTCTCAGCATCTTTGGTCATTACTTCGAAATCTCTTATTACCTTTTCAACATCCAGAATTTCCTTCCTTTCCAACATCGTTGAAACTATGACAAAAAATAAGATAAGGCAATGAAATGATCACTATCTAACTTCCTGTTGAAGAAAGCATTAAAAAAAAGCAGATTACAGTCAAGTTCTAAAAAAGGTTTTAAACTAGTTTTTTCCCTCTTTATGAAACCAATTAAGTGGAAATAAAAAGGAATTAATTCAGGTAAAAGAAAAAAAGGCGGCTACTGAAAGAACAAAGAAAGTCGAAAGGGAGGAAAAGAGAAAGAAAAAAGGAAAATTGCAAAAGCAAAAACATTATCGAGAGCAAACTTGTATAATCACAACAAATTAAGACTTTAGTTAATTGAAACTTTTCGAAATAAAAACTTCCTTTTTTTTCTGACAAATGGTCATCATAGTCAACCATCAAGAAATTTCCAGCAAACTTAAATTTTCTTCTAGATAGTAGTTTCAATTTAAAACACGCGGGAAACTTTTCAAATCTAAAGACCAAGAAAAATGATAAAATTAAATAAAATTTAATTCTAATAAGAAAAACAAAATTAAGGAATGCAACTTGTATCACAAAATTAAACTTCACATCCCGATCCAAAACTTCAAAGAAATATACACAAAAATTAGAAAAAATAAAAGATGAAATGAACAGAATCAACCTTAAAAGACGTGCGTGAACTAAGGAAAGTCAACAACACAAAACAAGGAAAATGGAGATTTTTCAATACAACCTAATTAGGATGGGGTATCTGGATTAATTGCAGCTTAAAATTCTTTGAAAAAACAAATCCTTTTGTTTTAGTTCCAAGGTAGGAAGAAGAAGAAGAAGGCAGTTACATAAAGAAGCTCAGTCTTTTAAGTGAGATAGAAAATGAGAGAAGCTGCTTGAGTCAGAAGTTTCAAAGCCATCAGTTTTTGTAGGCAGAAAAAAGGGCTAAAGGTTTGGCCAAAGACGTTACCATTTTCCCCCTTTTTCCACTAATATCAATCCTTTCTTTCTCTTTTTATTTGTTTAACCTCTGCAAAATAATTTATTGGCAAATTATAGAGGAATGCCAGACACTAATACTAAAGCAATTAACGTGATTGAAATTCAGATCATATTTTAAGTCAATAGAGATCCTGACCATTAAGAAAATACACTCCTTCTAACCTCTGGAAATTTAAAGCAAAAAGAGTAGGATTATGCAAAATTTCCTTTCATTGTTGTTGTTTCCCGCTGTATTTTACCGATTCTAGCCATGGTCTAAGGTTTGAATTCCGGAAATGCCGCTTGGTAGTTGGTATGAAACTGTTGGATCTTTAAATTACGGTTATGGGTTTATAGGGGAAACCGTAGCAGATATTTTGCCTTTTTTGGGATTTCTTTTCCTTTGTTCAAACCCCTTTCCTGGATTTCGTAAAATATATTTCTGGCCTTTTCCTTCAAATTCTCACCTTTTGGCTTTTTGCTATTGGATTTTTAACATTTTCTTCTGTTTTAGGGTTTTCTAAATTTTGATTAGTTGGTACTTCATTATGCATTCATACATGCACGTGAACATATAATAAATAGCTATGAAGGGTGACTTTCTATACTCTCCCGAAATTAATTTCATCGTAAATTCCAAACTTCTAAGTTTGGAAATTGAAATTGATATTTCAAATGCTATCTCTGTTTATAATTGCCAATGTTCTTGGCTTCAAATTTAGGGATGTGTGCTTTAATCTGTTTCAAGGGAAAAAACAACATCCAATTTACTTTTATTTAAATGATTTATAAATTCCATTATTTTCATAGTTACATTATTTGAGTTTTGGGGTTAGAGGTGGTTCACATAAAAATTATTCTGAGTAGAAAGGTTTTTCAGGTAATTTCTTATGTTGGTGCTTGGCTTATATAGAAATGGAGTATGATGTAGGTTGTATGACATGAGTATCCTATTTAATAGGCCTAGGGGCAGAGTGGCAAATGGTCAAGCTTATGTCACGGACCACGCACTAAGGCCCAAGACCAGCACACATCAAGCTGTCCAAAAAGCATTTCATAGCATTTTGGGCTATCACCACTTAGATCAACATTTGGGATTGAAGAGCCTTTCAAATAAGATATGACAAGTGGCATATAATCGGGAATATTCTTTTTTTATTCTTTCCATATCTTTGTAAACTCTTATCATTGTATTTCAACCGTCGATGTACTCTAATTTTGACAGTTGGATGTAGGGGGCTTCAACTATAAATAGAGGCTTACCCCCACCTCATTTACACACTTCAATACACAGAGCATTCACTCAAATTTCTTCCTTGTTTTTTATTTTGCCTTTTTCTTTCAGAGTTCTTTTGCTTCCGCTAGGATCTAAGCACTTTAGCTTTGATCAAGTTCCAGGCTTACTTTAGGCGTTGTTTGATCGAGAAGTATCTAAGGCCGCACGCTCCAAGATTCGAGTTCTAAGGACGTGACACTTAGGACATCCTTGAGTGATTTGATGTGATTGATCATGGCTAGGCTTAATCTTAAGAAGTTGGTCCCAATAGGTGCTAGAATGATGCTGTTACTTTTCAAGCACATCCTTAGCATTTGGTAGGCCTAGTTCTAATGATTTTTGGTTTAGGCAATCCTGAACTTAGGAGAGGCCACCTATCTTTAGCAAGGGATCAGTTTTTTTCCCTAGTGGATTGCTCAGTTGAAATTAAGGTGAAGTAGAATCTTTTTTGGGTGAGGTCCTTTGAAGGGGAACAATTGTCCCTAGACAAAGGATGGGTTTTAAAATGATATATACTAAGTCTATACTGTTGGCAAGGTTCTTAAGGCAATGTTCTTTTAATTTATTTTCCCATTGCAAATATGATTTTGTTATACGATTTTGAGTTCATAAAATGAATGATACGTATTCTTGTGAATGGGAAGGATTTTATCTTTTTTTATATATCGTTGAAGCAAAATTTTATTTATTGTAACACTCGTGATTTGCAAATGCACTAATAGATTATGATATTATCCCTAGCCAATCGGCTAGATATTTTTGATGCCTTTTATTGGCCTTTTTCATGAATTGTAGAAAAAAAACGTAAATCACCCTATATTAATAGTTTCAAAAATCTTTCCTTGTTTTATTTTTTAATGACAGAAAGAGTTTAAGAATATATAATTATATGGAACGAGTTATGCTTAGTTTTGTCACAATAATTTCATGCAAACTCTATTTTGGGAATATTTTTTAGGGGAGAAAAGTTCAAATGATGATTGACGAAGTACCTAAGGTTGTCGACTATGTCTGGCAGCATGTCGGACATCATATGGGTTCAAGACAAGTCACTGAGCCATTGGTTGATACAAAAGAACGGGTGTTTCTAACGAGGCTCGGGAGGGCCGCCTTGATGAACCTAGTCTAGTTCACTATACTAAAACCGAGGTCGAGGTTGAAAGTATCGGTGTTGGAGTTGTGTTTTGCTGGTCGTGCTAAAGATTACGATTCTATTTTTAAAAATTTTTCATTTGACTTACAGAGAGTAGTTGCTTTATGCTAGGTGACGCTCCTGATAGTGCTCTACAGCTCTAGTAGCTCATATTCCTGCTAATGGTTTGTTAGCATCCGACCTACCCTAAAAGCGTTGTATTTTTTTAAATAAAAAAGTTCAAACTTCCTAGTTGGTCCTACTTCATCATGTCCATTAAAAACAAATATAGGGATTCAAGCAATTATCTTGAGATTAAAGTCTAACCTACTCCGGACAGCAACCACCAAACCTTAGATGATGATTAATCGAACAAACACCCTTCATTTATTAATATATAAGCAGAAATGGAGAGGAAATTTTACATTCTAGAAAGCAGTACTGAAATAGTTCTTGGCAACATTGTCGCACAAGATTTGAAACACCTTATTGTTTGTCGGCCCTACGCATCGCGGTGTTTTGAACTGACTAACAACAGCTCCTAATCCTAAATAGTGATCCAGAATCTTCTGGAAAGTTCCCTTCCGAACAACTCGGAGCTCGAGGGGACCAATGGCATTCACCTTGCGTGAACTAACATAGCCTGCATCCACGAAAGACCGATCCAAACAATTGCAGCATTCATTTAGGACCTCGTCGCTTACTTCCCCACTGATTTCCCAAAAGATCACATAATGACCAGGGTCAGTCGATACGTCCACATTACTAGAGAAATCAATCACTTCCAGCTTTTCCTCGGCAATTAACTTGGCGGCTTCTTCCACGGCAAGCTGTAAATCTTTCTCGGTGTTCTTGTCGATGTTTATGGTGAGCATGAGATTTCTCCTGCAAATAAATTTCAGTTCCGGAGTTGAGTTATGGAAGCCCATAACCTTGACCACATCCCCAAGCTTATACCTGTATAAACCTGGGATTTACAAATGAAACGATATTAGGGAATTGGACGTAAATAGAAACGAATGCATGCACCAGAAATAAGCTGTCCTCAAAAATGGCTATACACAAATAAAGCAGAAAATTTATCTGAATAATAAGGTGAAAATTTTAAGGTACCTGCAAAGCTCGTGATGATAACCTCATATTCTTCACCAACCTTAACTTCAGTGAGACCCACTGGCTTTGGCTCCATAGAAAGGAAAGAAACATTACCATTGTCTTGCATATGCTCCTCAACATTCACTTTCAGAGGAATGAACTCAAAATACCCAATATTAGGAAGCACAGCATAAGTAGCTGACTCAGGGGGTAGACTTGGATTGATATTTGCCCCAATCCACCCCTCAGAAGAACCGTAATCAGCACTTATAAGTGGCACATCCGCAGCATAATGCCTTAACTTTTTCAGATAAGGCTCCATGGACCCAGTCATGATCCCATAAATGTATTTAACATTAGGGAACAGCTCTGGTATTAATCCATACCAATTACTTAATCCTGAACATTTCTTCTCAATCAAATCAGCCAATTTAGGATTTGGCTTCAGCAATTTGGCCATAGCAGACCGGACAGAAGGAAAAGTAATCCGGCTTGTGAGGACCCCTTCTCTTATTTCATCACAAAGCTCTAACCATACTTGTTCGAAAGTTCGAAATGCATTAACAATGCTATGTGCAAAAGTAGAGGAAACCAACTGAATTTCCTCATGAAAAATCAGCCCGCATAAAAGATGGCAGTACAAAGATTGGTGAAAATCAGGACCAAATATCACCTCATCAGGGCTGCAACACTCAGATTGAATTGCTTTCATCGCTTTTTTGAATTGCAAATTGCGAAAAACATTGGTGGTTGCAGTTCCAGCAAACAAACCCCCTTTGGTCTTACTCTGCTTGCTACTGTAAATGAACTGCAAAGCCTTCCCATTCTCAATAGGAAATTCTCTGTATTCCAAAAATACAAACAAATTGTTTAGTGGTGGGCTGTGGGCATGACACATGCATCATAAAAGTTGAAAATAAAGGTGTGGATAAAAGGGAAACTGCTAGTATATTCAATTAATTACCTGTTTCTGAAAGCAAAAGAAGTATGGTATATCTGCAAAGTAGTTTCCATCAATTGATCATTGAAAGGCAAAAATTTGGGCTTTCCTTGAGTAGTGCCAGAGCTGTGAATTTCAATAAAAGGCTCTCAGCCTTGGAAATCAAATGATAGCAAACAAATTAAGAGGTAGAAAGTACCTGAGAGAAATGGTTGTTATCGGTTTTCCGGTGAGAATCGGGGTAAAAGCACCATCAGCAATTCTTTGAATATAAGGCTCCAAGTCCTTGTGAGTGACGAGAGGAACACAAGCCTTGAAGCTTTCAGGGTCAGTTCTCCCACTGAGGCCCATATTCTGCAAATACTCGGCGCATCCATTTTCTTCCAAAATCATCTTTAAAGTCTCTCTTTGAACATTCTCAGCATCTTTGGTCATTACTTCGAAACCTCCTATTACCTTTTCAACGTCCAGAATTTCCATCTTTTCCAACATCGTTGAAACGGTGACAAAAAATAAGAGAAGGCAATGAAACGATCACTTGTGTAACTTCCCGTTGAAGAAACTGATTGGAAAGCATGAAAAAAAAATGCAAATTACTATCAAGTTCTCAAAAAAAAAAGTTTTAAACTCGCATAATCACGAAAAACTACGACAATAAATAATTGAAACTTTTCAAAATAAAAAACTTTCATTTTTTTGGCAAATGGTCAACATAGTCAACCATGAAGAAGTTTGTAGGAAACTTATTCCCGTCTAGAAAGTAAAGAACGGAGATTGAAATGCAAATTGTGATTTTCAGATTGCTTTTCTTCATCTTTGAGCTTTGGACAGTCTCCTTTTCAGACTTGCTTCTTTTTAATTCGAACAGACAATTTGAATGAACGAATAGATTCAACCTTTAAAGAAGTGCCTATAGTAAGGAAAGTCAACAACACTAAACCCCCCAAAACAAAAGATTTTTCAATAAAACATAATTAGAATGGGGAATCTGGATTAATTGCAGCTTGAAAATCTGTGAAAAATTCCTTATGTTTTAGTTCAAGGCAGAGAGAGGAGAAGAAGAAAAAGAAAGAAGCCAGTTACCTAAAGAAGCTCAACCTTTGAAGTGAAAGAGAGAATGAGAGAAGCTGATTTTGAGTACGAAATTTCGAAGTGATCCAATATTTATAGGAAGGGAAAAGAGAGAAAGTTTGGCCAAAGGCGTTACCAATATTTGTCTTTTGTTTTTCCTTTTTCCATCGATGCCGACCCTTTTTGTTTTTGTTTTTATTTGTTTAACCTCTGCAAATTTGAGGGCACCAAACAAGATCGTATATTATTAAGCAGAAGAAGCAGTGTTGTAGGAGAGTCTAAACTTTTGGGATGACCAATGAGTGGGTGGCTAGCTTTGAACCCTCGTAAGGACAGTTAGGTTTTGGGACCCGAACCCCCTTTTCCGACACATTAATCATCTC
This sequence comes from Kokia cookei, assembly GCA_039519145.1. Classification (NCBI taxonomy): domain Eukaryota; kingdom Viridiplantae; phylum Streptophyta; class Magnoliopsida; order Malvales; family Malvaceae; genus Kokia; species Kokia cookei. Next base: position 2,618,270 of record CM076908.1, on the reverse strand, counting down.
CATCATTATTATTTACTGACCAAACAAAAATGACTGATGTCATATAACAAATAATGATTTTTTTATTTAATTTTACTACAACAAATTGAATTAATTTATTAAAATAAATAACTTCTTATGCAATCCGCAAGTTGATTATATTTATTTTAATTTAATACTCAAAAGATTAGCGATTCGATATAATATGTTTTTCCTGTAAGTTATTTTCATAAAAGAATTATAATGTTTTTTTTATGAATAAGTATATTATATTTATAATATATAATATAGACTCATAAATAAATTATTTACAGATTTATTAGTCATAATTTTTTATAAATAAATATATTATAACTTTTATATCATGTAATTTATTTTTTATAATAATTTTTTAGTCATAATTTTAAAAAAATTAGAATTTAAATAATATTTTTAATATAATTTTATAAAATACAAAAAATTAATTTTATAATATAATTTTTCAATATTTAGAATATGAGAAAATGTTTACCATAATCATCCCAAACACTGATACTGATGCATTTATAATATAATTTTTATAATTTGTATAAAAAAATTAAAATTAAATTTTTATGTAATTACCTTTATAATTACTCTAATTATGACTTCCCAACTTTTTTATAAGAATTGGAAAGTGTAATTAGGGTGTTTCAATTACATCAAATCCAGTTAGACTCATCAATTACAATAATTATTCGAACATATTGATCTTGTGTAATTACAAACAATTACATCCAAATCTAATAACTATGTAGTTTTCCAAACACTACCTAAATAAATAAAAAATTCTAAATAACTCTTTTATGGTGAATTACGTTCTTTATATTCAAATTATTGAATAATGACATGTAAAACACATATCACATGAGATAAAAGCGACGATAATATCGAACATTTTCCTTCAACAGATTTCATTTATAAAAATAAACTGTGAGTTTTTTTTTATTTTAAAGACGTATGTTTTATTTATTTTTACTTTAAAAAAATGTTTTAATCTATATACTATTATAATATATTTGATTAAGTTAATTTCACCAACCATTAATTAGGTCTCAATTCAGTTATAAATTTTTTTTCAAAAGTTCATTCCTTTTACAAAATAGAAGCGTAAATGAGACATTGATGCTCGCAAGCTATTCGAGTTTGACTCGGAAAATTTCAAACTCAAATTGGTAATTATTGAGCAGAGCTTAAGCTTAAGCAACTCGAATTATCGAATTATCGGTTAAGTCGAATTCGAGCTTAGTAATAATACTTGACTCGAATAGCTCACGGGCCTTATCGATCTTTTCATATTTTCTATTTTATTAATTATATTATTACTCTTAATAAATTGTTAACCCTAAGCTTAATTATCGAGTCGAGCTCAAGTTTATGTGCAAAAATTACTAAACAAGCTTAATCGAACTAAAGTAGCATAATTATACCATTAGCTGAGCTATAGCTTAAAAATGAATGTTTGACCGAGCTTGAGTAGAGTATCAAACTGCAAATTTCAAGTAGAACTTGATAGTATTTGAGCTTGACTCAATTCACTCCCGCTCTTACTACAAAGTAATAAATATTATTTTAAAAACAATTATGTCTTTTTATATTTTGATAAATATAAAAAAAATACATTCACATAATAAAAATAATATGATTTAAAATACAAAGATTATGTCATTATTGCCTCAAATTAACCATTTCAATTAAAATCATATTTAACTTTTATATTAATTATTCATAAATTTATTTTAGATTCCATTCATGAGTTGTGGTAATCTAAATGTTACTATTTTCAATAAAAGGTGATACGTACCGACAAACAACAAAAGCAAATAATATAATATATATATATAATATTTATAAACGTGTTACGTCTTGTTCTGCAATGATTATGGAGCAAAATCTACAGCCGACTATCAGTAAGATAATCAACACAAATCTTACTGATATGACGCAATATTTTAGAGTTTGATATGAAAAAGTTGGTTAGACCTTTCTCTTGATAGGGAAATGACACATTTTCAAACACGTGTTCAGTCCTATTGTTCGGCTATTGTTGTTTCATGTTTGTGGCTTCGAATTGCATCTATATGAAAAAGAAATTTATATCTCATACCATGCAATAAATTAAACTTATTTTCTCTATATATAAATATTCAATGGTCATATGGATTAGAAATAAAAAGTCGGAACATGTGGATTTCTTGGCTTTATCCCGTAGTTAGGCAGCCAGCAATATTTTCCGCAAATTTAAGTCCACTTTTCTTCATTGCCTGGTGGTGGTGCATTAACTAAAGGATGTAAAAGCACATTATAAAACCCATGCCCTTTATTTTTTTTCCCTTTCGATTAGATACGAAGTTAAAAAAAAATTAATGGAATCGAAATTAAATTATAATTTTTACTATAGTAAAAACATAATTTTATCATTTTAATAATTTATATATTTATAATTTTTAAAAAATTAAATTAAATTTTTATTATTTTTAAAAATATTAAAATATATTTTTATCTTTACTAATTTAAAATTTTAAAAAATTTAAATGAAAATTTTATATTTTAAAGGAATCAAAATTCTGCTAGCCCCTTAACCGCGTCACTGCTTTCAATTCAATTATCTGTCTTTAAGAATATTGATGCCCTTCCGCTCATTTTCTGTACTGGTATCGATCACCGGCTTACTAACGTCCGACCCCAATCGATCACCACCTACTATTTTCCGCTCATTTCCTTAACTGCAATAATTTTTGGGCCCGCAATTCATGTTGCTCCACAAAAGTGAATGTTATGGGGCTAAAATCAATATGGAGTCAAATAATTCGTGCTTTTTTTCTTTTTTTTTTCTTGATTTCAAACCGAACGAATAAAAGGTTCTCTCTATTATTTTTTTGTCGGCTATATTGTAAACTCCCTTTCAAAATCAATGAGAGAAAAATAAAATAAAATAAAGGTTTATATGTAAAAAAATAATAAAAAATGCAAAAAAATAATAATTAAATTCTTATATTAAATTTATACCATTGAGACTTTGTCGTTAATTAAAATAATCAATTAAATTCTTCCATTGATGGTTTTCGTTATTGATCACGTTGACTGTTAAATAAATTGACGGACCATTCAGATGGTAACACATGGCAACTTTTGATTTAGTTTAATATTTTTTTCATAAAATATTTAAAAATCATAAAAATTATAAAATATTAAATAAAAAAGAAAAATTATTAAATATTATAAATAATATGAAAATTGATATAAACTAACAAAAATTATAAAATTATAATAAATCTAATAAATTATAATAAATTTTATAAAATTAAAAAAAAAACATATTAGAATTTTATAAAAACATATGAAAATTCTTTAAAAATCATAAAAAAATATAAAAAGTGTTAAATTGATGTATACTTATAAAAATTATAAAATATCATAAAAACTTAAACTGGACTGATTAAACTAAAACTAGCAAGGCTATGGATCCAGATAAAGACATTAGACCGATTGACTTGGGAACCGAATAGTTGAATCAAAATTCTTTTAATGTTTCATTTAATTGAACTGGACAAATCAATCAAACTGGCAAACCAGTGGCCTGGTCGGTTCGACCATCAACCTTGTTCTAAAACATTGATTAGAATATTTCATTCTGACATATATTATTAGCTGAATAATAAAATTTTGGTTTGATAAAAATATTTTTAAAAAATGAAAAGTTGTTTTAATTGACCGGTTCTTAGGTCAATCGATCTAATCGCTTTCCTCGAACTAGTACCCTTGTCGATTTCGATCTAACTAATCCAACTCAAGTTTTTATGATTTTTTTTATTTTTATAAGTTTATATTAATTTTAATATTTTTAAGAATTCTAATACGTTTTTTTAATTTTAAATAAGTTTTATTAATTTTATATTTTTTTATAATTTAGTATAATTTTTTTGTATTTTTATAATATTTATAATTTTTTTTATAATTTTAATATTTTTAATATATTTGTTTTTTTTTATATATTTTTCTGGTTTTTAAATTATTTTTATGAGATAAATATTAGATTAAACTAAAAGTTATCATGTATTACCATCTGATTGGTCCGTTAATTTATTTTAACCATCAAAGTGGTGAATGATGGAAACCATCAACAAAGAGATTTAATTAATTATTTTAAGGGTAAATTACATCAACAGTCATTCAACTTTGATATGGGGAAACAAACAGTTGTCTGTATTTCAGTCACTCAACTTTAAAAACGTGACAAAACAATCCTTTTTCATGTTTTCCGTCATAGACGTCACGAAACAGTGACATGATAGTTGACGGCGTTGGTGGAGTGTGGAAAATGTCCAACTGGCTGTTACATTTAACACAACAGTCACTCAACTTTGAAAATATGACAAAGAAAGTGACAAAACAGTCACTGCCATGATGATCCCTTCCTCTCCTTTCCTGCTATGGAAATTGAACATTATTGTTTTCCCCAAACTTTTTGACTGGTAGTACAACTAGGAGGCATTTATTCAATTGTGTTGTAACCAAAATCTTTGTTGTCCTTCACTAGAATAAAAGGCAGAAAACATGGTTCTCTTTTATAATGCTATGGACAGGTGTTGGACCTAAATTTAACTTTATTTATCCCTTTGAGCCTGGTCAGGTGTGCGCTGGGAAAGGGTGATTTGGTCCTTGTATATAGGTTTTTAGACTTTGTATTGTCCGTGTAGTTAATTGTGTTGATATGAATTGATTTGATAGGCATGATCTTTGCTTAGATAGAGTTTCACATTTATAGCTCATGAATTTACAAATCTATAATTATTGGCACTAAGTTGGTAGGTTTTAAAGTGAAAATCCAAATTGTATTGAAGTATGAAAATCTAAAGAAGTGATCACTTAACTTTATGTTTTGGTGTCAACTGATATTCATTTGTGTTATAAACACTTAATACACTTTATTGAAGATACAACAACATCCAGAAGTCTGATTGTATACTTGAAATTAAAAAATATTAACATGGGATGAATTCTTAGTGGTTCATATTTTTGCCGTTTTCACTTTATGTATATTTGTAGGTTGAGCTTTGTGATTGATCTTAGCTAAGAAATTTAGTTTTCTCAAGTTTTAGAGGCCAATCCTAGAAAGACTTTTTCGTCCGATTTACTCTCATGTCTAATTTCAAAGGTTACATTGCATGCTATAAAAACTGTTGCCATTTTCAGCATACTACTTTTTCATCCTGCTTGTATAGAAATGACAACAAAGGAGGCTAAAAGACTTGACCACTTCATTTGTGAAAATTGTTCTTCTGAAGGTCAAAAAAAGTTGCAGAATTCCCATGCTGCTTCCAAACCCTCGGATACAAAGGTTTTCCTGATTCATCGCCCTTCCATTCATTTTCGATATTATTTATTAGTGATTGTTTTGTCACTTTTCGATAATATTAGTGATTATTTTGTCACGTTTTCAAAGTTGAGTGACTGATGTGTGTGAAAACGTTTTTAAATGTATATCAGCTGGACGTTTTTCACACTCCACCAATGCCGTCAATTGCCCTGCCACTGCTTCGTGATGTCTGTGACGGAAAACGTGAATAAAGGACTGTTTTATCATATTTTCAAAGTTAAATGACTGAAATGTAAATCAGATGATTGTCTGTTTTCCTGTATCAAAATTGAGTGACTGTTGGTATAGTTTACCCTTATTTTAATTAACAACATAGACTTATTTGGAAACGAATATAATATAGAGATTCAATTATTTTTTTTATATTTTTAACGAATTTCTTTACATATAAGCCTAAAAGAAAAGTCCAGCACTACTGCACTAGCCTAGCTGTTTTACTCAATTTTGACCTTTTTCTAATGAAAATTACTTATTTCTATTAAATTTATAAATTCTTTTAAAAATAAAAATAAGAAAATCATTTTTAATGTTTAATTCTTAATTAAAAAAAACTTAATAAGTACAATTAATGTACAATTAATGTACAATTATAATACACGTTTAAATAATCTCTTAATGTAAAATAAAACTATTACAATATAAATATACTATGATTAAAATAAAGAATCAATTTATTATAATCAGTTCTTTCCTGAAAAGAAAAAGCATAAGAAGAAACTATAATTAAAATAATTATTTATAAATAATTATAAATCTCAAAATTTAATTTTTATAAATAGTAAAGTAAAAATAAATATACCTTAATTGATTCATATTTTAGATGGACAATAATATTCAAAAAGTAAGTAATTATGAGGAAGTTGAATGCAATAAAAAATTTTAGGGGTCGAAATTAAATTGCCAATTTTCTTTATAATTTTTAAAGATTTAAATCAAATTTTTATTATTTTTAAAGAGGGTAAAATAATTTTTTATCTTTATTAATTTAAAATTTTAAAAAATTTAAAAAATCAAAAAACAAAAATTCCAATTTAAGGAGGCCGAAGTCCTTCCCAGTCTCTCTAGATCCACCCCTGATTGAATGTTGGGTTTTTTGTAACAAAATAATGATGACCGCAATGTTAAAAAATTTAAAATAATTTAAAAAATATGGATAAAATATTTTTATAAGAGAGAAACAACAATTATTTTTTAAATTGGATCAAAATTAAGATAGCACAAGAAAAAAAAAAGTTTGAAACAACTTGAAATCAGAAAAGTCATTCTCAAAGATAATTCATTCCCACCGGCCGATGCAGCTTTCAATCTCATTTTCAAGTTTTTAACTGAAACTTATTTAAGCACATGTTTTTTTTCAAGCAGAGAAACAAGATTTGTTTTGTTGATTGCTCAACGGTCCTGTGATTCAAAAATAGTTTTATATTCCTTTTGGATTTAAATTTATATAAAAATAATGTGTTATTAAATTAAGTGTGTTGATCTGATGATTAAAATGTTTATCATCTCAAATGTTGAATCATGTTAATTTCGTTTTTGTTAAGATTTTACTTTTCTCTTGTTATTCATAAAAAAAAATGTGTTATTTATTAAGTAATAGTTTAGGTCCATGGCTTCTAATTGATTCTAATGTAAAATATCTAATTCCAAGTATAATTCTATAAGATGGATGTTCCAAACATTGGACATGTCCAATCCAATCAAAGACCTCTTTTTTTTTTTTTTTAATACTAAAAACATTTGATAAAGTAAAATAAAATTTTCATATTTCGTTATCAAATCAAATTTAGAACAAACAAATATTTCTGGTTTTGGCTCACATTTATTATTATTCAATACGAATTTAATCATGATTTAAAAATATTGATTTAGGTGATTATTAATATATAATTAAAACAAAAAATAATTTACCTGACAATGATTAGACCTTTACGAATATTAATTCTTGCATTGAAGATTAATCTTAATTGACATAAATGAACTTTTGTTCTACTAAAAAAATAAAAAAAACCCAATAATTTTTTTTTTAAATGGCTCCAATATTATTATCATTACAAGATTTATTGGGTAGGACCAGTTACTAATACTTGTTAGTCAAATGTGAAATAATAAATAGGAGCGAAAAAAATTTAATTCGATTAAAAAAACGATTTTTTTTTTTCAAATTTTGAGTTAATCAATTTGAGTTATTCGAATTATTCAAGTCAACTCAAATAATTTGACTCGAGTTTCGAGTTCAAGTCGATTTGAATTTCACAATTTGAATAACTCGAATAATTCAAATAACAGATTTGTTTGAATACCTTTTTGTTCTCTATTAACTTTGAAAATAAGCAAATTGATCTGCCTTTCAATAAAAATTACAAAAAAAAATTAAAAATTCGAAATAAATTTTAAATTTAAAATATTTATAAAAAATTAAAATTTATATTTAATTTAAAAAAATTAAAAAATTCTAAAAAATATAAAAAAAAAATAAAAATTTTCTAAAATAATAATTTGGGACCTAATTAATGGTTCAAATATATCATACTTAAGAATATTAATTTTATTATTATTTTGCTTTGAAATTTTTTCATATATATATGATTTCAAATTTATGTACTTTAACATGAAATTAATTACACTGTAATAATATTTTTATTTGACATGTTTAATTTTTTAATTTAACTTGATTCGACTCGAAAAAAATTTAAATTAAATTAATATGATAAAATAAGACTTGTAAACTATATTAATTTAAAATATTTTTATTCGATTTGATCAAACACTAATACATAAGTAACAACTAAGTTTTCAGCCGAAAAAATAATGCAATAAAGAAAGGAGAAAGCAGCAATGCGTACTCGCGTGGATGGGCATGGCCTTCCCCAATAAAATCATTGCTAAAATAATAGCGCTTGTTTATTTTCCTTTTCCCTCACGTGTTAAACGTTTGCCTTTCTCTTTCCTTGATTTGGTAATGCTGGAAAATATAACTGCCAGCCGCACTTGGAGGCTCTTGTCCAATAGCAGTGTAACCGACCAAAATGGCTGCTGAACATTAGCCATTCATAAAAATAACATATCCCAAAGGCTTAAACTATACGTCTCCTACGATCGTCGATCTGTACTCTCCCCACGTATTTGGTTTTCTTGCATGTCAACATTAGGAAAAGCTGTCAAACCAAGAGAACTCCAGATTTGTCGGTGCATGAATGCTACATGCCACATGCATACAGCTATACTAATTCAATTCTTAGCAGTTACAGTGATAGGATTTATTTTCGATCCAAAAACTACTGCATATTTAAAAGGAATGAGGGTAAATAAGATTAACGTTATTTTCTATATTACTATTAGTATTTTAACATGACAACAATCATATTTTATCTATATTTTCTTTATTTAGATCATATATGTTAAGTTTTAAGTAATTTTAAAATAGGCATAATGACTTATTTTACTTTTCAACTTTACAAAAACAATTATTCTTTCATTTAATTTTCCGTCTCTTTTAACCTTTGGACTTGTATTATTTATCAAATCACTCAAAAATAAGTAAAAAAAAATTAACATCTATTAACTTTAACTTTGCTGACGTGACATATACATGGATTGTAATGTGGATTCCACATCATGAATTATTTAATTTTTCAAAGTTAACATATGTTAACATACATATGTAACTGGCAATTAACTTTAGCAGTTAAATGGCTTAAGTGATTATAATTTTACTGTTCAAATGAGTGCAAAAAAAAAAAAAGTACAGGGTCCTAATTGATTTTTTTTTTAAAGAAAATTAAGGGGCTTTTAAGATTCTTTAACTTTAATATTTTTATACAAGTCAATATGTTATTCTGCAAATTGCTTCATCCACATTGTTTGTGCGTGTATATATATATTATTTAAGTGTGTGACTAAGTTGACTTATTGATGATGTCGTTAATTAAATTGGTATCACAAGTTAATTTGTTATTAACTCAAGAAAAATGACAATATCATAATAAACTGTTGAAAGTATTTTATATTATTAATTTTATGTATTTACCTATTTTAATTTTCTTTTACTCACAATCTAAACTATTTTTTATTTTAATTACATACATATTGCATATGTGTTATGATCAATTTCAATTTTTATGTTTCATTATTTATTATATATTATTTTTAATTGTACAATTAAATTTAAAATATATCATTTTCACGTATACGATGAAATTTTTAGTATGCATAAATGACACTCAAAGAGAAGCAAAGTTGATAGTATATTTTATCAATTACTTTAATAATTTAAATGATATATTTAGATGAATTGGTTAGCAGGTTCATTTACAATTTAGGATCATACTCCATTCAATAAATATTTTATTTCTAAATATATTCACGAATAGATTACAAATCGTATCATTGGTCTAACGATAAATTTTTGTGAATTTCAAGTTGATTGGACTGATTTTTAAGATTTGATAATAATGTTTGTAAATCCTTTCTCCTTTTTCCATTGTAAATTCACTTGTATAAAAAAAATTCACGAATCGATTTATTTTTAACCTTGAAATATTATAGTAATATTAATATTGTTATATTGTAAAAAATATTAAAATTTTACAAGTGAAGGAATATTTTTTAAGGCTGGGTTTGGTTTCTTAAGCAGTGCAGTGAAGGACTTGTGTGATTGTAAAAAAAAAAAATTACATACATACATTTCAATTGAAAATAAAAATAATTTTATATTAAATTTCATCGGATCAAGTCAAGTTAGATTAAGTTAAATTTAAATTATATTATTTTACATAAAGCTTTCGAAGAGTCGGACTTTGATGTTGAAAATTTTTGGAATTTTGATTTTTTCTGTTTCAGGTAAAAATACGGATAAAGTTCATGGTTTTGGTCTATTCGCTTTTTTTTTAGAAGGAACGGTGTATGACATTAATTATCTTCTTCTCTAGACGGTTGCACATTATCTTCTAATTGGGTATTTTAGTAGATGTAATAACTACTTGCTTTTGTCTGTCATTTTCTTTTCTTTCTGAATCCTTATTATTTTGATTATAAGGGGTTTTGGTACCAAGCATGTTCGGGCCTTTCTCATTCTTTATGTGTTTTTCTTATTGTTATTAATAATATCAAGCTGAATCTGATGTTTATTAAAAAAAAAAATTAACCTAGACTCTACTTTACCCGACTTATGAATAACCCTAATCCTAGTTCATACTTTGCTTTTTTTCCTTTGATGACGTGTATTAGAAAAGCTGGAGTTCATATAAATTACCACCTTAAAAAAAACATGCACTGCATAATTTCTTTTTTGGGCTTTGAGGAATGGTTTTTATGGATTCAAGAGAGGGTCTAATTGCTCTTACAAGTCCACGATATTTAAAATCATGAAATAAAAATGAAAAAAACCCTTTAAGCTTTAAGGCTGTTGTTTGAAATCTGGAAGTTATTCACATGGAAAGAAAGATATGGCCCAAGATCTGATACTGTAGCCCAATGTTGTTGCTTGTTTTGAGATGACCTCACAACCTTAATCTGCTTTTTGTTTGATCCGAAACAGCCTATGATAACTGATATGAATTCTTAAAATTATAAATATATAAATTATTAAAATAATAAAATTATATTTTTATTATAGTAAAAATATATAATTTAATTTTGAATCCTAAAATTTTTTTACAACTCCAACACGGATGATGACATAAAATGGTTGATGTGTTGTGGGAATCCAAGAATGAAAATGGAGGTGAGAAAGTGGATGGAGTGAAGTTGAAGATGGAGACGAAAATGATGGTTCATTTGGTGTGTCAGCATCGACATGTGTGACTCAATTCCTTGTCTATTCCATAAATACCTTTATGCTACCCTTATCCTATATCAAAGTATTTGGAAATTACAAAAAAATAATAATAATAATAAACTTTATGACCACTGCCTAAAAGTTAGTAATAGAAAGTTCAATATAAAATTTATATTTAAACTTCACATTTTTTTTAATTTGGTATTTAAATTTTTTATTTAATTTGATATTTAAATTTGATAACTTTTTTTTAATTTGGTACCTAAACTTTTTTTTTTTGGATCTAATTTGGTATTTGAACTTGGTATTTTTTTCCTAATTTGATATCTAGGCTTTTTTTAGATTCAATTTAGTATCTAAATTTATTAAATATTATAAAAATTACACAAAATAATAACGGTGTTGATTTTTTTTTTGTTATGCTACAAAAATATTGTCATTTTAGAGAAAATTCATGTTAAAAATAGGTATTTAGCTATGCTTAATGAATTAATATTAAAAAAATGTTACGTACCAAATTAGGAAAAAAAATCAAGTTCAAGTACCAAATTGGATCCCAAAAGTTTAAGCACCAACATAAAAAAAAAAATTCAAGTTTATGTACCAAATTAAAAAAAGAGTGTCAAATTTAAGTATCAAATTGAAAAAAAAAAACTAAATATCAAATTAAAAAATATATATCAAAATAAAATACCAAAGATTATATTAAGTCTTAATCGAAATATAATGCTTAAATTATAAAAAGTACTACTATACACTTAAATATGTTTGAATTCATACTTTTTTTAAATTGTTTCAACAACAACAATATTAATCAAATTAATTTTAAAAATCTAAAAGTAAATCTGAAAAATTATATATATACACAACTTTTTAGGGTAGAAAAAAAAAACAAAAATTATGTATATAAAATTCTTTTAATTCTAAATTTGAAAAAAAAAAAAAAAAAAAAAGCTAACCTATGTTTATGAATATATATACATATCTACACTATTATTGAAGGTCATGATTGTGTTAGTATCATAACTCAATTAAAAATAATTAAAAAATTATTATTTTTACAAATTAAAAAAAAAATAAAGATATTTTAATTATCATTTAATTTTATATAAATTTTAAAATAAATTATTATAAATTTAAACTCGAAATATATTTTTTAAAAGTTTTAACTCAATCATTTTAAACATCGTCATTTTAAAATAAAATATTATAAATTTAAATTCAAAATATATTTTTTAAAAGTTTCAACTCAATCATTTTAAACATGGCCTATTCCAATTTTTATATATTTTTTACATAAATTTTTTATCCACATTTTATAATCTAATTATTTTAAAGACTATTATACATCCTTTGATTACAATGTCAATTATGTTGACGGAGATGTATCATTGCATATATGGTGATAAAAAAGCATTTTAAAAACACTCGCACTCTTAAAAGTCGTATTATTTTAATAAAAAATGATATTTATTCAAAGATTTTTAATGAATACATCATTGGAATTCAATCAGTCGTATCATAAGTTTCATGCTTGTGGTATAATATTGACATTTAATATATATATATATCCAAAAACAATGACCACATAATAAAGAAAATTTAAAATTAATGCATTTGATTTTTTTTGTAAGAAAAAAAAGCCAAGGATGAAATCAGAGATGCTGCATTGACGCCATAAAGTCTGCAATCGCATTCCCTTTTCTGAAACCTTCAAATGTTGGCTAAGCATTTGCTGCAGTTCTCCATCATCGCCATTTACTAAGGTTGTCAACTTCCAAAATAACCTTCGTTAATCCGAGATTACATGCAAGACGCAAACCGGCAACTGCTCCCCATTGTTCAGCTTCAAGCACCGAGCAGTACCCAATAACTATTTAAATTAAATATGATTAGCAATAATGTATTTATAATGACAATTTAAAAATAAATTAAATATCAATACCTATTTTCCTCAATTCAAAATAAGTTTATTTTTTGATTTTAAATATTATAAGTTAATTAATTTAAATTTGTAATAATACATTTTTATTGATAGTTATTATTTTATAATAAATTTAAAAATGTGACTTTAACATGGTTAACCCGTTTCCTAATTCACCCAAACGCACCCCATTAATCTTGCACGAATCTAACCTAACAAAAAGCATTATGTATGAGATGCCTCCACGTGACACACCAAATGCCTTTCTCCTTCCGCATAATAAAACTTCACCAAACCCACGCGCTGTGAATGCAACGTTCCTACACGCTCTCTAATAGTTGAGGTCTCACTTGCTCCCAGCCGTCACCACCACACCTCTACCAACACAAATACTAGGACACAAGGGCAACTGTGGACCCTTTTTTACTGTAAATCACTTCGCAGATCTGATTCTCTTGATCGCCGGATAATCCGTGTCGACTTTCTGATATACTTCGTCGGGTTTTTGTGGCGAGAGACGGACTTTCAAAGTTTTCTTTCCCTGTTTTTGGTTTTTCATGGCTTCGGAGGATGTGAAGACTAGCGAATCGGCGGTGTCCACGATCGTGAATCTGGCCGAGGAAGCAAAGCTCGCGAGAGAGGGTGTTAAGGCCCCTAGCTATGCTATTCTTAGCATCTGCAAGTCTCTCGTGGCTGGCGGCGTCGCCGGTGGAGTGTGAGCTCTCTCTATTTCTTTGACTCTTTGGACTTTTGATTTGTGTCGATGGAAAATGTCTCCTAAAACACTGATTTCACAAGTTTTGGAGGAAAGTGAAAATGGAGAATGGAAATGGATCGCTTGTTTAATTTGTCTTTTTACATGCAGGTCACGAACTGCTGTTGCTCCTTTGGAACGTTTAAAAATCTTACTTCAGGTTTTTTCTAAAAAAATAATTTATTTACATTTTATTTATATCAATGAAACTAAAATTTTGAATTTCTTAATTGATTAACTTCTTTTCTTTTTTTTTTGGAAAAAAATGCAGGTTCAAAATCCACATAGTATAAAATACAATGGAACAATTCAAGGCTTGAAGTACATTTGGAGAACAGAAGGTTTTCGCGGATTATTCAAAGGCAATGGTACTAATTGTGCACGCATTGTTCCAAACTCGGCGGTCAAGTTCTTCAGCTACGAGCAAGCTTCAAAGTAGGGCTCCTGAAAACTGTTCAATTTAACTTTATTTGTTGTTGTTGTTGGTCGACTAATTTGATTTTATTTCGATCAGTCTGTTAATCGGTTATTGTTGTTAAGAATAATATTACTTATTCCCAGCAATGTTGATGATCAGTGCATGTATGACTTTGGGAAAAAAGCATATCTACTAATACTATGCTTAAGGTTCCTTGAGGGTACAAAGTTTTCTTTCCTTTGCACTGCTCCTACCACACATCTTCAAGTTGTGAACTGAAGAAAACATGTCTATTTCTCTTGACTGATTGTTCCTTGTTATTGTTTGTGACAGGGGAATTCTATATCTGTATCAACAGCAAACTGGCAATGGTATGATCAATAGTGCCATCATCTTTTTGCTGAGAAACCATCTCATGTTTGCTTTACACTGATAACATATGGAAATCAGTTATCTTTTAGGTTCATCGATTGATGCCTCTAGCTCAGATGTTATCATGCCTGTCATGAAATTTATGTTAAGATGTCCTTAAAATAGCTCATATTATTCTTTTCTGTTATTGCTATTAATTCTGCAGAAGATGCTCAACTCACTCCTCTTTTACGCCTTGGAGCTGGAGCATGTGCTGGAATAATTGCCATGTCTGCAACCTACCCTATGGACATGGTACGAGGCAGGATCACCGTACAGGTATTGTCTCTTAAATATAGTTTACTTGGCAGATGTATGATCATTTACTTCCTGGTTTAATTCATCTCTCTGTTATCAAGATGGGATGTATTGGTGTAAGAAATTTTCAATTTTATATAATTCCTCACAGCAAATATTGATTTCATTTTAAACTGCAACATTTTCCTTATTTGATGTCACAAATTGTTCTTCATAGGTTGGTTACATGAGCATTTAATCATTTAGTTGTGTATATTGCAGACAGAGAGTTCTCCTTATCAGTATAGAGGAATTTTCCATGCTCTATCCACTGTGTTGCGGGAAGAAGGTCCACGAGCATTGTATAGGGGTTGGCTTCCTTCAGTCATTGGAGTTGTGAGTCATTTAGTTTCTTTTATTTGGAGTTTCATTTTGAAATAGTTTTGAATGTTGTGGATGTGATGAGTGCATGCCTTGGCCAAAGATAAGGGCTTAGAAGAGAAAGAAATGGAGAGGGGTGATTTCTTTCTAAGGGTCAATAATTACAAGGTCCACAACTCTTAAAAAAATCAGCTTCTCCCCCTCTATATTTGCTGGGAAATTTATTATGGACCTTTCTGTGGTTGTTTTTTCCATTTATAATTTTACGTTTCTTGATCTTTACTCTGTTCTAATGTGTTCCTATGAATTGTGCATAGTGCTTGCATCCCATTTTCGATGTTCAAAAGTGGTTGCTGGCTTATTGTTGGTGAATTTATTATCTAACCTGACAGAGAATACGATACTTCGTTTTCTGTATGTTGATTTGAACTCATTTTACAATTGCAGATACCATACGTGGGTCTGAACTTTGCTGTGTATGAATCTCTAAAAGATTGGTTGATCAAAAGTAGACCATTTGGATTGGTTGAAGACTCTGAGTTGAGTGTGACGACCAGGCTTGCTTGTGGGGCTGCTGCTGGAACTGTCGGCCAAACTGTTGCTTACCCTCTTGATGTGATTCGCAGAAGAATGCAAATGGTAGGATGGAAAGATGCGGCGTCAGTTGTATCTGGTGATGGGAGGAACAAGGCCTCTCTTGAATATTCTGGCATGATTGATGCTTTCAGGAAAACTGTTAGGCATGAAGGCTTTGGAGCATTATACAAGGGTCTGGTCCCTAATTCCGTGAAGGTCAGTGCCTTTTGATTCATTGACATTGAATTGTTGATAAATGCAGGAATGCAATTTTTTTAGTTGGTACTCTCTAAAATGAAATTTTAGTTTATGTTTAGGTTTAGACTCTGGACAAATAGATGGCTTTTAGACAAGGTTGCATGGGGAATATTTTCATCTCTAATCTTTTGTTTTCTTGAGCTATCAGAAATAAGGATCCTTAGTTTATATTCGGGCACGAATGTAGGCAAGATTGACTTCTACTTTAAAGTAAGAGTATTAATTTTGTGCTGGCTGAATGCATGGAATTGTTAGTTTGCTTATTCCCTTAAAAGTTTCCCCATTGAACTTTTTGCATAACTGATATGAATGACCTGTCTTCCAGTGAATGGCTTTTGAATCTTATAATTAGTTGCATCTCTATCCTTTCTCGGTTGTACACCTGCACTACTTGACTACAAGTTGTTTTATGTATTGCAATGAACCTACCTTATAACTTGTTTATATATATTCCTTAGTAGAATTGAATAGACAACGATATCTTGTCTTAAAATGGTCGTTGTTTAATATTTTGTTTTTCTTCTTTTCCAGGTTGTACCATCAATAGCTATTGCATTTGTGTCATACGAGGTGGTGAAGGACATTTTAGGAGTTGAGATTAGAATATCAGACTGAAATGGTGCCAATTCAACTTAATGTTTATGAGGTGTGTGGTATTTTTGTAGGCAAGGGGATAGAGAGAAAGGTAAAGTAGGGATGATCTTCTTAACCTTTTTGTCTGGAAAACGGGCTTAGAAACTCACACAAGCCTGTCCATAGTTCCTTCCCATGTTATCCTAGGGAACGCTGTAGCTTTAAACTCATTCATGTGCTGTTTCAATAAAGATGAAGGAACGGTCCAAATAACATGATTTATGTACTTCTGCATAAAAGTTGAGAAGCAATTTCTAAGCCTTCTCTGCAATATTGATTGTGTTGTTTCTGTGGTGTAGTAGAACATTTTGATCTCAATAAGTTGTTTGATTGAGCTTTAGCATGAAATGAAATTCAGCTTTACTAGTTAAATAAAGGGTCACATTAGTTGATAGATTTCCTATTATGTTATGGATCAGCATGCATCTGGTTGTTCACCTGTCGCTTTAATTCAACTTGTTTGCATTTGATGTTTGGGATGATGTACGTGCACTTCTAGTCTAGTCTACATCTATAATCTTTCCCCGTTTTTAGTAATGGTGTCATTGTCTCTTATTTTCTTTTTATTGATGATTGGATTTTCTTGGGTTGGTCAGTTTAGCATTGCTTCTAAGAAATACTTTTAGATAAAAAAGTACTTTTGAGCAAAAACTAATTTTTTTTCCTTCAGCTAAAAAAGTGCTTTTGCAAAGCAATTTTTTTTTTTTTTTTCTCAAAAGCACTTTTGAAAAGTTCAAAAATATCTTATTCAGCAATATTTTTATTTAAAAAGTATTTTTTTTTATCCAAAAATGCTTCTGAGAAGCAGGCTAAATCTAAGTCTTTGAGATATTTTTAGTGTACAAAATTGGTTTTGACAATTAGATATGACAATGTAATGGGTTGTTTAGGTTCAACTTGGTTGACAATATTTGAACAATGTCAAATTGATAATATATTTGCTACTTCAGAAAATATATATTTATATTTAATACACTGCTCATTGGAGTGATTTTATATAAGTCGCGTTGAAAAAGTCGCATACTTTCTGGAATGCAGTAAAAGAAATTCTAGTTTTTTGTGCTTTCTAACTCTGTAGTATAGAAAAAATTTCAATCGCAGGTAAATATTGAGAAAAAGAAGTTCGATTTTGTGTATTAAAAGAAACAGGGCTTGTTTTTGTAGGCTGTTAAAAAAGGTCACGTCAATATGTTAAATAATTATCTATAATTTTATGCTTAATTTTTATCATACATCCTAAGAGACTAAATCTCATTTAATAAAACATTGTACTAATAGTATATTAAATAATTTCCGAAAAAAGAATATAATTTTTATTAAAATATTAATTCTGAAAACATAAACAATATCGTTGTTCTGTGTTAAGGAAACATTGTACTAACACTATACTAAATGATTATATGTATTTAGAAAACAGAGACGTGTACTGAAAAAAGAATGTCTAATGGGATAAAGAAAATAAATGATTTTTCTTTTTTAGAGGAAATAGTTGAGTACGAGATAAGAAATATTCATGTGACCTGCCAATTGCCAAACCCGCACCTCCTTTTTGTTCACCAAACACCAAACCTAAAAGCCAATCTTCACCCACAAGAATCAAAATGGAGTTAATGGCAATATTAGTAATAAATATGTAATTATATAGACAAAATAATATATATTTTTGAAAATAAATATGTAATTATACAATGAAAATAAATTCTTTTGATATATTTTTCTTTATGTGTAATTTTATATATTAAATATATTTTTTTCGTTATATTATGTGTATGATAAATTTTAATATTACAAATATAATTCTAATTTTGTTTGCTAGTGCCTTTTTGTTCGCTATGAGAATTGTTCTATCAAGTTGTCAATAATATGCAAATAAGCTACTTCTAATAACTTAATTACTCCAACAAGCCATTTATTACTTGTCACTTATATATTTTTCAATTTAAACATTTCATATCGCATTATCAATTTAATAAGAAGTCAATAACAAACTAACTTATTAGAAAGTGTCGCGTGACATGAGGCATCAACTCGACTCTCTTACTCCTTAGCAAGAGGATATCGCTTTTTCCTTCCTCCTTGACTAATGTTTTCCTTCATTACCATCGTCCCACTTTATGGCTCTACACTTCTATTAAATGAATGACCTCTCAAAACCTTATTATTTCTCTCATCGTTGGTGCTTTTCAAAAAAATAAATAATTTATCATGAAGTATGTTCCATTCTTATGAGTGGGAATTAAACTCCCAACCATAAGATTAAAGGATAAGGTGGAATAATCACCACACTACACTTTATAGTTATTTGAGTTCTTAATACCATTAACATAAAATTTAAACCTAAGTCAACTGGTCAGGAATGAAGGAGACTACAGCACTTCGAACTTGGTCACTCAGAGGAGAATGTTGTATTTCACATTCTTCAATTATTGGCCACAAGGCCGGCCACAATATTCACCACCTCACCCGATTGAAATAGGTTAAAATTTTATTTTATTGTGTAATATTATACATGAAATTAGATCTTGTATATTTTATATCTAAAATTTTGATTTAATTCAAATTTCACAAATGATTAACACATTTATCGATATAATATATTTTTAATTTTTATATATTACATATACAAATAATTATCTTTATCTAATATAAAAATAATTTTATAAATGTTTCCAATTGAATCAAAAATAAAGTTTCACGGATAAACTTGAATCGCAATAAAAAATTCATGTATGTAATTATACCAAATTGAATTTAATTTATCAAATTTTTTAACAATTTCGTTATAGATTACGATTATATTTATTTTTTTGACGCAAGGCTTAAAAGTATACTCGAACCTACATCCTTCTGTATTGATAATAATACTATGTCAATCGAACTAAAACTCAATCAACAAATTTTTAAATTACACGTTGAATCAAAATTCATATATATTTTTAAGATTTACTCCATTTAAAAATCGTGAAAAGTAATTATTTTCAAATATGATTGGCCGGACTTTTTCCGAAAAAAATGATTGGCCCATGGTTCTCCATAAAGCTTTAGGCCCAATGTTATAGTCGATTTGATTTGGTACACGTGCCAGCCGCCAGAGGAGGTCCTACAATCTACGTGGTTCGTTAAGAACAACTCGTTCCTGTGTTGCCCGACAGTGCATCGCGAAATTCGCAAATAAACAACCGCCATTAGATTATAACAGATTACAGAAGCACCCCAACAACGGTTTTGCAGCATAAAGTATCCAACGCCTTGTGAGGCTATCCACAAACTGGCCGTGTCTCCATCGGCCTCTGTTCTGATGTGTGTCAAAAGCCTGCATGTTTGCCACGTGTTCCGTCTTCTCTCGTCACTGTTGGACCCCATATCTACACTGCGAGAGGCCGTAACAGTGCCCACAATGGGGGAGCCTTAGATGGCAGATTTGCTAATAATTAACAAAACCAATGGCATTTACATTTAAAAGAGATTCCAAACCCTTTTATTATTTATTATCTTTTATTTTTACTACCAGATTTTTGCAGGGAAAAATATCGTGGCTGCTGTTTCATCCTGACATTTGAGACCGCTCTGAGCTAAGCAAAGTTGTTGAAGCAACCCAGTTGTCTTCAATTTTTCCCATGGAAAAAAAAAAAAAGAGAACCGATCCAATAAATTTCACTTTTTTTTTTCTAAAAAAATAATTAAATTAATAAATCTTGAAAATTCGTGGACCAAACAAAATTGAATCATTTTTATTTTGATTAACTTTAAAATTAAAAAAAAACCTTAAAAAGGAAAAAAAATAAAGAATATCTAGGAGACACCGAAAAGACGTTGTTCTGTTTCCGAGTCTGTTTTGGTATGTCTAATAACTGAGAAGATATTATTGATATTATTATTCTTTTACTTGCCCCAAATTATAAATTTTTTTAGTATTTTTTGTTTCCATTTCTGGCAAGTTTTTCTTGAGTTACTTTCTTCTTTTCTTTTCTTGGTTGGATTTGAGAGTAACTGTTAACTGCTCTCTGCTAAAAGCTAATTGCCCTTGGTCCTAGATGTGTAAGTAATTTCTTCTGGTTTTTCAATTTCGACTTTGATAGTTTGGGAAGAGATTTTCATGTGGTAAAAGGTAGTTTTATTTTAATTTTTTAGACACCCAATTTCCCTTTTTGTTTGTTTGTTGAAGTTGAAATTGAATTTATTTGCTTCAGAATTGAGATTTGGAATGATGCATTGAATAGAAGATGACTTGTTTTAATATATGATTCAACATCCAATTGTTTTTTCTTTTTGTGTAGATACAATAAATTTCTAGCTTTTCACAGCCCCTTTATCTTTCATTATCTGTAGTGCTTGTAGTTATTGTAATAATGTGTCTATAGAGTAAAAAAAAAACAAAATGATTGAATTGGGTTTTATTTGTAATTGGATAGTATGGAACGAGATGGGCAAGAAATGGCAGCAAATGAATTACCAGAGACTGCTGAATTCAAAAGAAAGGACTTAATTTTTCCTTTGAAATCAGAAGGTCATATTTTGATGGAATCGCCAATGAATGGTTTGAGTCGCTTTGCACCTCAATATCCTGGGTCTTCTATGAATGAGACCGAGACCGAGACCGAGACCGGTATAATAGTCGAGGAATTGACTGTGGAAAACTATAAGAGCTCAACTTTAAGTTTAGCTAAGAACTTGAACAACTTAAGGCAGGGTCTGAGGGAACGAATGTATCATAATGAAAGGTCGGAACACGAGGTTTTAGATGATGAAAACGCAAACCATGTGTTGTTGAGAGCAAAAGAGCATCTTGCAAGAATGGCTTATGAGAACCATAAGAGCAAGGATATTGACCAAACGCCAGGGGGAATGGCTTTGCATTTGAAGGCTACTGATGACCACTTGGGTATCTCGAGCAATTCATTGTCAGTTGCAGCTGCTCGGTTGAAAATGTCATCTAGGCCTAGCTTTTCTCAGTTATTTGTGAAGAAGGGTTTGAAAGGAAAGGACATTATCAGAAGAGACCCACATGACCAGCCTTGTTTACTTGGGATTGATAGGTCTACTACTGACCATTGCCCCAATGTGATTAGTTTGAGGGAATGGCTAAAACCAGGGAGTCGAAAAGAGGATAAAGTTGAAAGCCTGAGTATATTCAGGCAGATTGTGGAGCTGGTGGATTCAGCACATTTGCAAGGAGTTGTCTTGCAAGACTTACGACCATCCTGTTTCTGTTTATTACTGCCAAATAGGGTAATCTATACTGGTCTGTCTGTCAAGAAAGGAGTAGAGTCTGCAGAAAATAATGATTTGAAGAGGAAAAGGGACCTCGAACGAGGTATGAATGCTTCCAATTGCAGACGAGGTACAAAGAAGCTAAAGCACAATGAGAACATGGAACCTCCTGGATACAAAACAGAATTCGCCTCTCCTCATGGATCCAAGACCGAGATGCCAAAAAATATTGGCTTTCATACATCTATTAAGCAACATTCAAGCTCATTTCTCAACCAGCCTCCAACTTTCCACTATGCTACACCATCTGTTGTGCAGTCTATTTCTGCAGCTATACTATTGGAGGAGAGGTGGTATGCTTGCCCCGGGGAGCTCAATGGAAGAAGCCTTACATTTTCGTCAAATATATATAGCCTTGGGGTTTTCCTTTTTGAGGTGAGGAGTTTTATTAGTCTTTCATATTTGTTAACTCTTTTGGTTTCCTTCTTTGCTTTTCTCTGCATAGAATATGATGCATTTTAACCCTGCATTAGCTATTAGGTCAACCGTACTTAGAGTATAAGTCTTGTTTTTGTGTCTTTGAACCATAGATTTTATTGATCTGAGATATTAGGATGAATCGTTTAAGACCGTAACATTAAAGTATGTGAAAAAACTCCAATCCCCAAATCCTTGCACATCTCGATTTTTCATCAGTTCAGGGGTAGGTATTATGTTGTAATGGCTTATCCATTGTTCTAGTAATTGATGATTGAAACTGAACCAATAAAAAGGGCACTGAATGTAGTACAACAGTTTGTGCCTATTAGGGAAAAGGGGGAAAGGAAAAATGTGATACACAAAAATTTGGGACAATATAGATTGTACTCTCTCACTAAAGGGCGAGACATTCTTCCTCACACAATCTAATGCCCACATATTTGGCTCTTTGAAACATGTCATTGAGAGAGTAACCTTAAAACTGCTAATCACATGAATCTTGACTTTTACAGTTTAGAGTAAGTTGGAACAAATTAATGCTTCCTAGTACTGATGCTTCCTTTGAGATATGGTCCAATACTTTAATCTTTATAATCTAAAAGTTATGTTTATTACAACCTGATGCTGTGTATTTCCCTAGTACCTTGAGCATGCTTTCAACCCATAACTTCTCTAGAATGCATCTGAAAAGGTTTTCCATTAAACACATCTGGTTTGCCATTAAGCATCTGGTTCGAATACATCTCAGTTGCTATATTTTTCACCGTAGAGTTGATAGGCTGTCGTTTCTACTAACGCGGGCTGTTTCTATCAGTTGCTATGTTGTTTTGAATCAATGGAGCAGCATTCTGCAATGATGTCAGACTTGAGCCAGCGGATTCTTCCACCAAATTTCCTTTCACAAAGTCCTAAGGAAGCTGCCTTTTGTCTTTGGCTTCTTCATCCCGGACCTCTTTTTCGTCCAACAACTAGGTATCCATGAATCTTTTATTACCGTCATCAGCTGCAATTACTACTAGTTATATAGCAGTTTTGTTTACTATAAGCTGTCATTTTATATTTTGAATTGCAAGAAAAACAATTCAGATATAAGTTAGTATATGTTGTAAAATTCACCACTCAGGTCTATCCTTTTCTAGCCTGCACATTAGTAATTGTTTTTTTACTTTACGTCATTTCCTGACTCCCTAAATAAAATGACGTCATTACAATTCCAAGTGCTTGTACTTCATTTTGTTGGTATGTAGATTATGTAGTCTACTGTAATGCATTAAGATTTAATGTAGATTCTTTTTGTTTTAGTCCTTTAAGTACATTTAAATTCTGTACAAAAACAGGGAAATCTTGCAGTCTGATTTATTTTGTGGATCCCAAGAAAAGATTAGCGGGAATAATTTATCAGAATCTCCTGATAATGATATTGCTGAATCAGAGATATTACTACATTTTCTAACTAAACTAGAAGAACAAAAGCAGAAGCGTGCCTCCAAATTGATGGAAGAGATTAGGTTCTTAGAAGAAGATATCAATGAAGCTAAGAGAAGGCAAGCGTTAAGGACATCCTCAGTTTTTGCTCAGATACAAAATGGATTTCCTGATGCAGGAAAAAAGTGGATGCATTCTGAAAATCCTGGAACTTCAGTTGCTCATTGTGTACCAAATTTGAGGTCAGATGTAAATAATGGATGGTTGTCGAAAAATATCTGGCAACTCGAGCATGCCTACTTCTCCATGAGATCCCAAATCCACTCTTCTGAAACTGCTGCTGCAGCAGGCTCTGACAAAGACTTACTGAAGAAACGAGGCAAGTTGTCTGAGTCACAAAGTGAGAATGGAAAGCTGAGAATGAATCAGAAATCTATTGATCCCCTTGGGAGCTTTTTCAAAGGTTTGAGCAAGTTTGCTTGCTATAGCAAGTTTGAAGTCTGTGGAACAATAAGAAATAGAGACCTTCTAAACTCTGCAAATGTGATATGCACTCTTAGTTTTGACCGTAATGAGGATTATATTGCTACTGCTGGCATATCAAAGAGAATCAAGATTTTTGAGTTCGATGCATTTATGAATGATTCTATTGATATCCACTATCCCGTTGTTGAGATGTCAAACAAGTCAAAGATTAGCTGTGTGTGCTGGAACAACTACGTAAAGAATTATTTGGCTTCAACTGATTATGATGGTGTTGTCCAGGTAAATACTTGAAAGATACCTTGATGTGCATGTTGGTCAAATAAGGCATTCAGGTTTTATCCCAACAACATTATATATAGCAATATATTTGTTAGATGTATATGATCCATCATCGGTTTGGTACTGTTCCAGTAGACTGGTAAATTCTTTTCATGATCAATGTTGTAGTTATCTTTTATGCATTTTATTGACATCTATACCATTTGCCTCGACGATGTTTTATGTTTGGCTTTATTGCATCGAAGAGTAATTGCAACTACTGAACTTCTGTCTAAGCGTTCAATTTCCCTTCTGGTTTGTGTTAGAATATGTTTTTATTATTATTGAATGAAGGTTGTTGCCATGTTTTTAATTGATAAAACGGTGCCTTATGTGTACAGACATGGGATGCGGGAACTGGTCAAGGACTCTGTCAATACAATGAACACCAAAAGAGGGCGTGGTCTGTCGACTTTTCTCAAGCTGACCCAACAAAGTTTGTCAGTGGAAGTGATGACTGCTCTGTGAAGCTTTGGAGCATTAACGAGGTATGCTTTCCTGCCTCACTCATAGTTTTGGTGTTTTCACAAACACCTACATGCTTGCATGCACATGTAAGAGTTTTGGAACATCAGCTTGTATGTTTTCAGTGAAGCTTATGAAGAAAATTTTGATAGCAGAAAAGTTCGCTTGGAACCATGTGGAGCCCTGCAAATGTCTGCTGTGTTCAGTTCTCTAGTTTCTCTCCGCATCTGTTGGCATTTGGATCGGCTGATTACAAAGTCTATTGCTACGATCTCCGTCATTCTAGAATCCCCTTGTGCATATTGGCTGCCCATGAAAAAGCTGTTAGCTATGTCAAATTCTTGGATTCCAACACCCTTCTCTCTGCATCCACTGACAACACCCTGAAGTCGTGGGATCTCAATAAAACTTGCTCGGATGGATCGGCCACCAATACTTGTGGCTTAACCTTTAGTGGCCATAAAAATGAGAAGGTTAGATATTTTCTCTACATATCTCAAAATTTTGAGCATCTGCAATATCTTTGTGTTAACTATTTGTTTTTTGCTTCATCAGAACTTTGTGGGTTTAACTGTCTTGGATGGATATATAGCATGTGGTTCAGAAACAAATGAGGTAAATATGTTTAATAAAAAAAAAAAGGTGCTGAAATCTGTGGCTCAGTTCTGGATTTTCTTTATTCCTTTTGATTATGATCATCGACATTTCACATGGTTTGCATGCATATATAGCTGACCCAACATAACTGATATCCAAATCTTCCTTTTTTACTTTTGCAGGTCTATTGTTATTATAGATCTCTGCCAATGCCTATCACTTCGTATAAGTTTGGGTCTGTTGATCCTGCTTCTGGGCATCAAACCAGTGATGAAAATGGACAGTTCGTTTCAAGTGTCTGTTGGAGACAAAAGTCAAACATGCTTGTTGCTGCCAACTCAACTGGAAGTATAGGATTACTGAAACTCGTGTGATGAAAACCTTTCCCCAAAATCAGTTCTGCTCAATAAACTGTAATTAGCTTGGCCGTCCTAAAGATAGATTACATTTACTTTGAGAAACCCATGATTTGGTTCAATTGTGAGGCTGAAGGGTAAAAATGAGAGCAAAAACTCGTGCACCAACTTTGAGTCTGCCTTCAATTGAGTGTGCCCATGCACGCAATCATATTGCTCTCTGGTTTCCTACTAAAACTGCTATGGCCATTGGAGTATGACATCTTTACAAGTGCGTGGCTATAAGCGCTAACCACTTGGAATTGGAAGTTAAAAATGACAATACTCTTTTAAGTTATTGGCACCCTGCAGATTTATCTCAACTGCTCCTTGTGAACATGGTTGCATTTAAGTTTACTGGCAACCTTGATGAGGGGTGGCACCAAAAATTTTCTTGGGTTGCAATAGTTCATGCACAAAAACATTACTGATAGACTTAGTAGCAGAAGAAGTACGTGGCCTCCCCAGACTTTTGTGTTTAAGAAACATTCAACAATGCTTCTTAGTTCTTAAAGAGTTATGAGGCATGCAGCCGTCAGTTTTTGGCAAGGTATTTTCTGGAGCATTTTGCTTATTATTTTGTAGATATTTGTTCCTTTATGATTAATTCCATAAAGTTTCTCGCTATTGCGAACAAATAGAAAACTAGCCTTTCTGATTGAGATGTAGTTTGTAGATCTCTATGGATGTGAGGGACCTTCCCACCATTACAAATTGGAAATCCCTTGAGATTTTAACTGTTATTTATGTTTCTATTTGCTGACTATAGTATTGTTGTAAAGGCCCTCAGACAGCACTTATATACGGTTTGTATGTATTTAATAGCATCATTAGGATTTGGTCATCTTACTTACATGGTTCCTTCTTATTGTATGGAAAGAAGAATAACCATATAGATGAATTGAGTACAATTATTATATAATTAAAGGTATCCAAAAGAGAAGGTACAAAACAAAATTGAACTGCTTATTGAACTGGCTTAAAGAATTTGTATGCTTTGTGTTGAGCATTAATGAATTGTTTCTGCTAAAGTTGTAGCAAAAAATGTCTTTTATCTTTCATAAATCAATGATTATGATTGTTCAGCACAAATACTAAATTTACAGATGTAAGGTGCAGCCAGTGTAAGCTGACATATTCCCTCCCTTAAAACTTTGAAAACTCGATAAGCTCTGAGCACTTGTTACGAGGATTTTCAGTTTGAATACTATCTTTGCCACTCTGTTTCATATTCAGTTGAACTTTTTTTCCCTGTAGTTATTGATCTGGCAAAGCATTTCATCACTGTAAACTAGATCAAACATTGTTTCTGTGTCTAAGCAATCAACATGTTGAGAAAGGCTAGGAGAGCTCAGAATCTGAGACATGGCCAGATGATCTCCGTTGTCTGGGGCTCACTAGGTGCAGCTGGCTTTCTGAACTGATTCTGAAACTGCGGGGACGCTGATTCATTGGAGGTCTTGCTGATCTTGCTTTAGTTGTCGCTGGAAAAGAAGACACAGGTTGTCAGCATGAATTCCAATGTATAAATTTTGACATGAAACGATAATTTGGTGTTGTGCCTTATTATTTCAAGAGGAAATGCATGAATGAAAAGAAAATTCGAGAATGTGGTTGATTACCTGGATGTTTTGTTCTAATATCTGTAGATTTCTTCATTGTAGTATTTATCCTAGGCAGTGGTTCAGGTGAAGGCATGGACCTCTCAGTTGCTGATGTGTCTGGCTCATCAGTAGTGACATTTTCATCGCCACTAACCGAATTTCTGTCGCTTCCAGATTCTGAAGTGTCTTTGAGAGGAAATACTGTTTTGTCCTTTTCGAGTACTCTATAAACAAACATCTGAAAAGGGATTTGTGATGTGGATAATGGATGGGGAGCTTTCCATGTGGAGAATATCCGTTGAAGCCTCGTATCAATGTCACAGTAATCTACAAGCGGCTCCGGTAACTCCGACTGACTGTTAAAATCAGGGTTCATTAGAAGTGACCGCTTTATGTACTGAAGAATTCTGCAGATGGATAGGAAGCTGGGCCTTAGATCTGGATCAGCATGCCAACATCTCTTGATCAAGCTTGTTATAGATTTTGGTGGCTTGAAAGGAAACAATGGCCTCTCCCCTGCTCTTATGTTTCGGCTCATTTTGTCCCCTTGAAGATGGCCATCTTCGAATGGGACTTTTCCAGTTAGAAGCTGAAAGCAAATCATTCCAAAGCTATACACATCTGCTTTTCCAGTGAACTTTAATTTCACTTTACTTCCTGGCTGTTCGTGCTCCTCTAGAACCTCTGGTGCATGCCAAATGAACGACTGTGTTTCATTCTGATTCGCTGCCCCCTTCCGAGGTATTGAAGACAAGCCAAATCCTGAAACTTTCGCCTGCATGTACCCTTCCGAAGATGTTCCTCTCAGCTTAACATAAATGCTGGAAGGATTTAAGTCACCATGGTAGATTTTATTTGAGTGTAGATATTCCATTCCCCTTGCAATCTGAAGCATTAGATCAACAGTGACCGGAAGACAAAACGACGTTCTCTTTCTTGAGCCACAAGTTTCTCTTATGCAGTCACAGAGGTTTTTATGCGCTAGTTCCATGAGCAAAAGACATTCTTTCTTTTCCTCATCAGTGAATCCACAAAGGAAATGCAGTATGTTTGGGTGGGAAAGAGATAATAATGAAGAAATATCAGAGGCTGCTGCTCCTACATCTCCAATTATGTGTCTCAGAACAAAGCTTTCACCTAACCAGTAAACCTCCTTGTATTGACTCCCATTACCGAGCCGCCGTCTAACCTGATAGTCCTTCCACCCCAATAGGATCGAACTCGGTAAAAGCTTATCTTTCAAAGATTTTGAACTATCTAAGTTTCTCAAAAGCAAATCTGCAAGTTTTCTTTCCTGCTTTCTCAAACTTGAGTTTTCCTTTTCCTGGATTTTGTTTTTAAGGATCCATCTATCTTCTTTCCAGACATTGTCAATCCTATTGCAAAAATCTTGAGTAACAAGATACTGCTTTGCAAATTTCCATTGGAAAAGTTCAGGATCAATCCATTCTTTATGGTACTTATTGGAGTACACCCGTTTTTTCTTTTGCATTTCATCTTGTTCCCAACCGGACATTTCGGCTGCAGATTCGATTGCTTCAATGACAACCGGAATGCAGGAAAGCAAGTTACTGATATGCAACTCCACGCAATCAGTATTCTGATAGAGAGTAATGGCTTTAACCCACCAGTCTTTAGATTCCAAGCTTTCCTTGATGTAGGCTTCCCCTTCTTTGAAAATCCTGTGGAGCTCTCTCAATGGCATTTCAAGAACTTTCCATTTCAAGTTCCTCTCTTCGAATTTCAGGTTATCTTTCATTTCATCTGCTATTGATTTGTATGCAGAATAAAAAATATCTAGCAACAAAATGCATTGCCTCTGGTTAATCTGGATGTTCTCACGAAAAACCATTAATGCCTTCAAACTTCCTAAAGCCTCCCCTATCTGCCGAAATTGCTCCATTTTGGCCTAAGACTAGAACAAGGAGGCTCTATCAAAACAACATATGTAAATAATCATGCTCATCTTATATACGAATTAAAAAGAAGAGGAATCAAATGAAACAGAAGTGAATCTTACAGAAACATGATATTGCTTACCATAGAAAAACAGGCCAAACTTGCTTCCTTTCAGATCAATGACGGTGATAGCAACTTACGGAAGCTTTTTTAATTCCTCCCCGATCCCAATATAAAAGAATTCAATGCTTCAAAAATCGGGAATATAGCAGCAAAACTATGAATCGATAGTTTAGCCATTTATGAAGCAAACAAAAAGCATGAAAAATCAAAACTCCAGAATCGAACCCATGTACTTGATAATGGAAAGGGATGTCAAAGAAGTGAATGAAATTTAGTATCACAAGGAGTATTGTGTTGTGCGGGGGAATTGTGTGTGTAATGGCGGTCACTGGTGTGTGTGATTGAAGGCACAGTTGTTTTTGACGAGGAACTGACGTAACCAAACACTTGTCAGATTTGGTGGCAATGGCATGGTATTCCCGGGAGTTTCGATGTTCATGGCTTTTAGATCGCATTGTTCGGCCATTTCTAATGCATTATTTTCCTGTATTTTTCGTACTTCTCCAATTTCAGCTCTTGTAAATTGACTACGTATTTCCAGGGCTGTGAAGGCTTAATCCTAGGGGTAAAATGAAGTGATCACACTCGGATCCTGACGTTATATATCAATCTTTTACCTTGTTACCTAATCTCGTTTAGCTTCAATTATTACATTTGATTGAATTATTCCTTCTTTTTTTTAGTACATTCAAATTTAATGTTTATTATCTAATTATAAGTTAATAAAAAATTCCTTAATAATGTCGATTAAGTCTTAACTTAATTGCCATGAGTATTGTTACCAATGCAGGAGAACGTTGTTTCTACTCGTATTAATTCATGTCATTAAATAATATTGGTTTATGCTCGTGTTAATTCATGTGGGTAAATAATATAATTTATTCCATCCATCTCAATGTACAATAGTTAAAAATTAAACCTTCCTTGGTTTATCTTATAATTGGGTTTTGACCCTTCGTAAACATTTGAGCTTTTGTATTTAGATCTTATCGTGGGTCGGCTCGAAGCAAAATTTTAGGTCGTTTTTTGCCGAAAAATGAGTTTAAAGTTTTACTCAAACTCGGCCCAAAAACTTACAAAGGGTCAAGCCTTGGGCAAATTTTTTTGACCGGAGCTTAGCCTGGTTTGAATATATTATGTTATAAAAAATAATTACATTAATTATATATGTTAAATAATAATTATATATTTATATTAAATCACTAACTCAATAACAATTAAATCCTTTATCCAAAACTTAAAAAAAAAAAAAAAAAAAAATTACCCAACTAAATAACCCAATCCAAAATACAATTTTTTAAAAATTTATATTTAATTCAATAAAACATTTATTATATTTATTTTTGTTTTTTAATAAAATAAAATATTTATTATATTATGATAGCGTTTTTAATATAAATGATTTTAGTGCATTTAGTAAATTATATTTTTTTTAAAAAATTTTAAAAATTTAATCTAAAAAAATCAAATATGAGCAGACAGGCTTGATATTGAATTTACCTTTATCAAATTAAGTCAAGTTTGAATAAAAAAATAAATCCATTTTCGAACCGAAATAAGCCTAAACTTAAAAAATTAATTTAAATATTTTACATGAATTCAAATTCAATCCGATTCATGAACACTTTTTAATCATCAATGAAAAGTTGATTTATTTTTTATAGCTCAAATATTATTATTAGTTTCTATTCACTGTGTAATATGTAAGTTATGGATTTTATTCTTATATTTTAATTTGATAAATTTTAATTGTTGTAATTTTTAAAATATAAACTTTCAGTGCTAATAAACAATAACAATTAAATTTATTTAATTAAATTTTAATATTAATTATATATGAAATTGTAAAGTTAATTAATGTTATTCAATCAATACAAAAATTGTAGAAATGATCTAAACACACTTTTAAGAGTCGTACAAAGATTAGCCAAAGAAT
This sequence comes from Kokia cookei, assembly GCA_039519145.1. Classification (NCBI taxonomy): domain Eukaryota; kingdom Viridiplantae; phylum Streptophyta; class Magnoliopsida; order Malvales; family Malvaceae; genus Kokia; species Kokia cookei. Next base: position 2,586,586 of record CM076908.1, on the reverse strand, counting down.
TTAAACTTTTAAATAATGTGATTTATTTTATTAAAGAAATTTTATTTAATTTAAATTACGTTTTTTCCATTAAAAAAGGGACCATGTCCCTACAAGAAATGACATATGAGCTCAGGCTCGATCAAGTGTTTAACTCACAAAAAGGAAACGACGCGAAAACGGGGCGGCACAGATACGATGACGTATCGGTTGTATCAACTGATCGGTGTTTCCAATGGTGGTAGCTCATTCACTCTCGCAGTGCTCGTTGCTCTCTTGCAGTAGATGACAATGCTTCTACTTCAGTACGCGGATTGTAAGAAATGAACAATGAAGTGGTATATAGCAGCTTTTCTCCTCACCGTCCTCACCAGTTCTCAGGTCACTGTTTTCTTCTCTTTTACTTCAAGCTCTAATTCTCCTTCTTCATTCCACTTTTCCCACTCCCATGAGTCTCCTTCCTCTACTCCCTCAAATCCTTAACCCTAATAACTTAATATAACTACTAGATCTAAATTCATTTTAATGTTTGGCAGGGGATATTAACAACTCTATCGCAAAGCAATGGCAAATATAAATATGATTACGCCACCGTTCCTTTCCTTGCCGAGGTTTTTAAGGTGCTTTTTCAAATTTGCATTGAACTTTCTTAATTTTATATCTGAAAATGGATTGTTGATTTTTGAGTAATTTGTTTTTGTTTACAGCTTATTGTATCGAGTGTTTTTCTATGGAGAGAGTGCAAGAAATTTCCTCCTCCAAAAATGACAACGGATTGGAAAACTGTTCGATTGTTCCCTATTCCGTCTGTCGTTTACTTAATCCATAACAATGTCCAGTTTGCGACTCTTATGTATGTTGATACTTCGACGTATCAGATTATGGGCAATTTGAAGATTGTCACTACTGGAATTCTATTTAGGTGATACTCTCAGTATTATGTATTTGAACTATCTTTTTATGTCCTCAAAAGTGTACTATCTCAGATATTGTTCTCACGAATGAATAGATGGGTTTGTTGCATGATTTAGGTTATTTCTTAAGAAGAAGCTATCTAATCTGCAGTGGATGGCGATCATTCTATTGGCGGTTGGAACAACCTCAAGCCAGGTACTCGAGATGTCTAACTAAACCATTTATGTTCTCTACTGTTATTTATGTTACATTGACTTGTGGTACAATAAAAGTTTATGAATGCTTGAAGTCACATGCACTTTGAGGCCAGATCAATATGTTTTGACTTTCGGAAAAAATTAATGTATTTTGGCCGGTCAAACTTGATTCCACGTGAGAAATGAGAAATCAAGCCATGGTTTTACTTTTTGTGAAACAAGTTTAGAGAGATCAAATAAAAAATAAGATGGAAGAACTAGTTGATAATTTTCTTTGCAAGTAATAATTGGAATATACGCTTCAATAATTTAATTGCATTCTGAAAATTTAAGAAAGGACAGAAATAGGAGAGTGAGGATTAGGAGGAGTGGCAAGGAGCAACAGCTTAGTTAAGAATGTAACATCTCTGCATACGAAGCTGTTGTATCTCATTAGGGCCTATCACTTATGCTCTTGAAGTAGGCTATCTGCTATAAAATTTTAGAATTTGTTTTACTTTTGCTGCATCTCTTTTCTATTTATAATTTAGTGAAGTATAAGTATAGGTTTCACAATTCAAATCATCCTTCTGTCTTCTCTTTATTAAGGTCAAAAGTTGTGGAGAAGCTTCATGTGATTCCCTCTTCTCAGCACCAATTCAAGGATACATGTTAGGAATTTTATCTGCTTGTCTTTCTGCATTGGCTGGTGTGTATACGGAGTTCTTGATGAAGCAAAACAATGATAGCTTATACTGGCAGAATGTACAGTTGTACACGTAGGTTCTTTTCTTTATCTTTTTTTATTGTGAAGTGTTCATTGCCTCATTATTTGAGGAATATTACTATGCATTTAAAGTATATTTTATTTTCTCTAATCTTATATGTAACCAACCAATGTGTATTAGTATATTGCCAAGTTCAAGCCATTCAAAGTAATTAACATGATCGTTGGTTGATTTATTCTCATTTATGTTCTTCTTCCAGGTTTGGTGCAATCTTCAACATGGCACGGCTTGTAGTTGATGATTTTAGAGCTGGATTTGAGAAAGGACCTTGGTGGCAACGGCTGTTTAATGGGTACAGCATCACCACTTGGATGGTTGTGTTAAATCTAGGTTCTACCGGGCTTTTGGTTTCATGGTTAATGAAATATGCTGACAATATAGTCAAGGTATCTTCTTTGTAGCTATTCTTGATTGTGTGTGTGGTTTCTATCCATAGGCCGGTGAAAGTTATATTGCCATAGATTTTTTTCATGTTTTCATGTTCGAACCTGGAGATTTCCCCTTGATTTGTTTCATGCTACTAAACTTCTTATGTGACAATCTGAAATTTTGGGTATAATTCATCTATTCTTTTTTTTTTTCAAGTTCTTTAACAACTACTTGTTTATGCTTATTCATTCAGGTATATTCCACATCGATGGCCATGCTATTGACAATGGTTCTGTCTGTGTTCCTATTCAGTTTCAAGCTAACACTTCAGGTAGGCTTCATTGCTGTGGTCTAAACGAGATATCCAACTTAAATGTCAGACTATACTTTGGATACGTTTTTTTCAATTCAAGCTGTCCCACTCTAAATTACTAGTTAATATTTAGAAACATATTTTATTTAAATTTAATTATAAATGTATAAATAATATTAATATATAAAAACCGTGTTTAATACTCTACTATTTAAAAATAGTAATATGGACTTTTGGGCTGGGCCTGGGTAAGGGAAGTAAAAAGTATCTGCTCCGGTTCTGCACAGCCCGTGGGCAAGTCTACCTGAATATAGCTATTCAATTCATTTTCTTTCAGGGTTGAGTTTCATGGTTAATGAAAAATGCTCTCACACACACTTATAGTCCTGAATATTTTATCAACTGTGGTCTGAACTACATATACATCCCCTAATTCAGTCTCTAAGGCTTTGCTTGGTTGAAAAGAAAATTGGAAAGATAGAGAAAGGAGGAGAAAAAGAGAAGGATAATATATATATATATATTCTTTCCTTTGGTTTAACTTGGTATGAAAAATGAAAGGAAAAGTAATTTCCTTTCCATTCATTGCTTTGTAGAGTTAAAAATTAAGAGGAAGGAAAATAAAAAATTTAGAAAATACATAATCTTGTAAATATGCACATTTCTCTCTCATTTCTCCCCTCTTAGCGTTCCATTTCAGAATGATTTGTTTTTATGCTTGATGAGAAATTGTTTATCCATTTTTCTCTTCTTCTTACTTTTCTTTCTTATCAAACACACTTAAAATTTATTTTCTTTCCACTTTTCCAGTCTCTGTCTTTTCGTCTTTCAAAATTTTCACTTAACCAAGCACACACTAAGTCTCTAAGGTGTTATCGTAGTGTTCCACACCTGGATGATGGTGTTAAATTTATATTCGTTGGGCTTTTAATTTTAGTTTCGTGGTTAACAAGAAATGCTCACACAAAGAGACACATATACACATATATGGTCCGGAATATTTTATCCACTTGTCAGGTGATCTATGAGTTGTCCTGTCTGTTTTGGTCATTTTATGTGAATATAGTTCTTGAAACATACAGAAACTTCTTCGCTGCTCCTCTGATAGTTGTGCTGCCAGTTTTGTTTGCAATTGTTGAACATTGGATTGCTTATTTTGCTTTTCTTGGCACTTTTGCAGCTTTTCTTGGGAATCATTATTTGCATGATGTCTCTACACATGTACTTTGCTCCTCCAAGTATGCTCGTAGGCCTGCCTCCAACAGTTAGATCAGATCCAGAGAGCCTTGTCAATGTTTCAGATGACCATAAAGCAGAGTCATGATGTTAGAAGTGTTTATTTCCTTGTATTTAAAAGTTAGTTAGCTGCAGTTATTAGTTAGTCTTTTAGCTGTTAGTTTGTTAACAGACAGTTAGTCTATTAGTATATTAAGTCAGTTTCTTGTAAAGCATTAATTGAATGAATTTTCACAAACTTTTAACATGGGATCAGACGTATCCAGGTTTTTTTAATCTGTTCTTGTATTTTTTTTTTCTTCTCTGATCTGATTCAATGGCTGAGAATTTAGTTGATTTTAATCATCCTCTATTTCTTCATCCTTCTGATACACTTGGAGGGGTTCTTGTTTCTCAGTGTCTTGTTGGGATTGATAACTACAATGTTTGGAGTCGTTCTATGAAGATTGCTTTGCTTGCCAAGAATAAGCTGGGCTTTGTTGATGGAAGCTGCAGAAGGAGAAGTATGATGAGTCTTTGCATTCACAATGGGAACTATGTAATGCTTTTGTGCTCTCATGGATCCTCAACATTGTCTCCAGTGATACCTCGGCAGGAATAGTATTTGCCTCTAGTGCAGCTCATGTTTGGCAAGATCTGCAGGAGAGATTTAATAAGGTGGATGGCTCGAGAATTTTTTTCCTTCATCGTGAAATTGCAATTGTCAATCAAGGTGATTCCACGATCTCGATCTATTTTACACGTTTGAAACTTTTATGGGATGAATATGCTGCTTTGGTTCCACTTTCTATTTGTGATTATGAGGGGTCAGATCAAAATACTAAACATCTTGCTCAGCAAAAATTATTTCAATTTTTTATGGGACTTAATGAGACTTACACGGCAATTAGAAGTCAGATCTTATTGATGCAGCCATTACCAACAGTTAATCAGGCTTATTCTATGCTTGTTCAAGAGGAATCCTAATGTCTGCAACTGTCTGGGATTTCTCCAATTGCAGAAGCCACAGTGATGTATTCGAATGTTGGTTCTAGTGATCATCGGAGGTTCAATGGAACATGTGATCATTGCAACATTCGGGGTCACAAGAAGGAGAATTGTTATAGGTTGCATGGTTTTCCACCTGATTTTAAGTTTACAAAGAAGAAGGTTTCACATGGTACTGTGGCTGCTAATACTCAAGTTGAAACTACTGATGGAGGATCTAAAACTGTCTCGCAAGCACCTGTTCTTACTCGGGAACAGTATGACCAGCTTCTTGGTCTTTTGAATAAACCTTCTCCTTCTATGGATTCTGCTGTGAATCTTGCAGGTACTTCTACTTCTTCTACTTCACTCAATTGGATATTGGATACAAGGGCTACTGACCATATGTTATCTGACTTTCAAAGGCTAGAATTTCCTGTTTCATGTGCAATGAATCACGTATTGTTCATCTTCCTAATGGCAAAACAGATTCTATTACTCATATTGGCTCTTTTGTCTTTGATCCTACCAATGTGATTTCTAATGTCCTTTATGTTCCTCATTTCACACACAATTTGCTTTCAATTTCTAAACTCACTCGTGAACTAAACTGTAGCTTTACTTTTTACCCTGATTTTTGTGTTTTACAGGATCTTTGCAATGGAAGGATGAAGGGGATTGGTAAAGAGTCACAAGCCTTGTATTTTTTTGATTCTACAAGTCTGGTTCCTAGTCTGTCTTCTACTAGTTCATGTATTTCTCCTTCTTTGAATTCTGTATTTTCAGTTTCTGCTTCTACACAATGTTTGTCTACTTCTTTAATTAATAATACTTCTATTTGGCATGCTCGTTTGGGGCATGCCTTTTTAAGTGCTCTTTCCAAAATTCCTTCATTAAAATCTGGTGGTTTGCATTCTGACAGTAGACACAAGTGCTCCATTTGTCCATTCGCTAAACAAACTAGGTTGCCTTTTCCATTAAGCACATCTAGGGCTACTAAACCTTTTCAGCTTGTACATATTGATCTTTGGGGGCCTTATCGTGTCTCCACTCATAGTGGACATAGATTTTTCTTAACAATTGTAGATGATTGTACTAGGATGTCTTGGATCTACTTGTTGAAGCTAAAGAGTGATACTATCCTTTACCTCAAACATTTTTGTTCCTTTGTTTGAAATCAGCATTCCACTACCATTCAAATTATAAGGAGTGATAATGGTTCAGAGTTTTTCAATTCTAACTGTTTTGAATTTTTTCTTTCCTTGGGAATTATTCATCAAAGCTCTTGTGTACATACTCCTCAACAAAATGGAGTAGCTGAGAGAAAGCATAGACACTTGTTAGAAGTTGCTAGAGCTCTTAAGTTTTTGTCCAATTTTCCTTTGAAGTTTTGGGGTGAATGTGTGCACACTGCTTTTTATATTATCAATAGGCCTCCTTCATCTGTTCTAGATTGGAAAAGTCCTTTTGAGTTGTTTTATCACAAGTTACCTGATTTTTCTCATATAAAAGTGTTTGGATGTGTTTGTTATGCATCTAATGTTCCTCATGTTGATAAATTCTCTCCTAGAGCTGTTCCATCAGTTTTTATAGGGTATTCTACTACACAAAAAGGTTATATTTTGTTTAATCTTGACACTAAGTCTTTTTTGTTAATAGGGATGTGGTGTTTCATGAGGATGTTTTTCGTTTTCACTCTACACTTGTAGATTCTTCTGTATTTTTTCCAGTCTCTTGATTCTTTATTTTTTGATTTCTTAGACCTTAACCATCCTCAACATGTTTCTTCTCCCTCAAGTTCCTTATCCTCTGCAGTTTCAACAAGTAATCCTTTAGTTGAGTCACCCTTGGTTGAGTCTCCCATTGTTGAGTTTCCAGTTGTTCAAAGAAGGTCAACTAGGACTGTTAAACCACCACTTTGGCTCAATGATTATGTTCACCTTTGCCAATCTTCTTCACTTCCAAGTAAGTATCCTATTTCTTCTAGTATTTCCTATTTCCATTTACCATTACATACTCAGAGTTTTTTGTCCTCCACTTCTCAATTACTTGAACCAAAAACTTATAAAGATGCCACTCATGATCCACTTTGGGTTCAAGCCATGAAGGAAGAAATCTCAGCTTTGGAATCAAATAACACTTGGACATTAGTTGATTTGCCTTCAGGAAAAACTCCAATTGGGTGTAAGTGGGTGTATAGGATCAAGTATCATGCTAACGGTGCTATAGAAAGATATAAGGCTCGTTTGGTGGCCAAAGGGTATACTCAACAAGAGGGGGTGGATTATATTGATACTTTTTCTCCTGTTGCTAAATTGGTTACTGTTCGTACAGTTTTGGCTCTTGATCTATCTTTGGTTGGTCCTTGTATCAAATGGATGTCTATAATGCCTTTTTTCAGGGTGATCTGTTTGAGGAGGTCTTTATGACATTACCGGAAGGTTTTTGTAACCAGGGGGAGTCCAAGGTATGTAGGCTGCAAAAGTCACTCTATGGGCTTAAGCAAGCCTCAAGGCAATGGAATTTAAAGCTGACAGAAGCTTTGTTAAAAGCTGGTTATCAACAGAGTAAATATGATTACTCATTGTTTACTAAACATCAAGGGAGTAAGGTTATCATCATGTTAATCTATGTTGATGATCTTTTAATTGCTGGGAATGATGAGCAGCTAATTGGAGAGCTCAAAACTATTCTAAACAAGAATTTCAAGATGAAAGATCTTGGAGAGTTGAAGTATTTTTTAGGCTTGGAAGTGCTAAGATCGAAAGAAGGGATTGTTTTGAATCAGAGAAAGTATGCCTTGGACTTTATCGAGGTTGCAGGAGTAGGAGGAGCTAATCCAGCTTTGACTCCTTTGGAACAAAACAAAAAGTTAACCACAGTAGAGTTTGATGAAAGCATGAATAAGGATTGTCAGCTAAATGATGAGTTATTGTCTGATAAGTCAATCTTTCAGAGACTAATAGGAAGACTGATTTATTTGACACACACAAGACCAGATATCACCTTTGCAGTACATTCGTTAAGTCAGTTTATGCAGCATCCAAAAAGGTCACATCTTGATGCTGCTTTAAGAGTGGTGAGATACATTAAGAAAAATCCAGGTCAAGGGATCTTTCTAAGCTCTTCAAGTGCATGTCAGCTAACAGTTTTTGGTGACTCGGATTGGGCATCATGTCCAGTTACAAGAAGATCAGTTACAAGCTTTTGCATAATGTTAGGAAGTTCATTGATTTCTTGAAAGTCAAAAAAGCATAATACAGTTGCAAGATCCTCAGCAAAAGCAGAGTATAGGAGCATGGCAGTAACTGCAGTTGAGATAGTGTGGTTAAAAGGGCTGTTGACAGAACTTGGTATGAAAGATGGAAGTTCGATTAAATTGATGTGTGATAGTAAAGCAGCATTGCAAATTGTAGCCAACCTCGTTTATCATGAAAGAACAAAACATATAGAAATTGATTGCCATTTTGTTAGGGAAAAAATCAATGAAGGGCTTATACAATTGAACATGTTCGGTCAGATGAACAACTGGTTGACATAATGACCAAGGCTCTGGGGATACAACAACATGAGTATCTGGTTTCCAAGTTGGGGTTCAAAGATATTTTTAAACCACCAACTTGAGGGGGAGTGTTAGAAGTGTTTATTTCCTTGTATTTAAAAGTTAGTTAGCTGCAGTTATTAGTTAGTTTTTTAGTTGTTAGTTTGTTAACAGACAGTTAGTCTATTAGTATATAAGTCAGTTTCTTGTAAAGCATTAATTGAATGAATTTTCACAAACTTTTAACATATGACCATCAGTATCTTTTCTGAAGTATGTAATTCTTTTGCAATTCTCCTAGTAAAGGAAATTAAATTTATTAAAAGTTTCACCGCCTACCAATTGAAATTCTTCAATTAGGTATTGAGTTAGAATTTTTATATTTTACAGCTGAACATAGGACATGAAAATGAGTCCCACTAACAAGGTCAAGTGGTCATGTTTGATTACTTGGAATGGTCATTTTCTCATTTGAGTTATGAGAAAAAATCTTGTTTCCTACATATTCATGCAAATGAAGGTTAATTCCCTCCCGTTTCTTGACAAGACGTTAACAGATAGTTGAAAAGAGAACTATGCATTATTGCAATGGATTAATGAAAGTGAGCAGTACTCAAAGCAACTGTGTCTTGACCAAGTCTGGCTCATATTGTTTTGCTATTATAGATATTGACAACTATGGTACAAATCAAACCATCATAAGTGGCTGATGTTTTTCCTTTACAAGATTTTAGATGCAGCTTTGTTAACAATGCAGTGACCACAGACCGCGGCAATGAATTGCTTAAAGGTTGTTCTGTTGGATTGGTGGGACAAATGCCTGCTATTGATGTTCTAAGTCAGTCATTACTTTTGTTTAGATGAAATTAAATGAAAAATCTAAATATGTAGATCCAATTATGCTTGCATTGTTGCCAATGCCCGAAGGTTTTGAGGCCCCGAAGAAGCCAAAACCAAGGATGTGGCTGGCCCTAATTTAGAAGCCAGCAGGTCTGGCAAAATGCTGGCCTACTATGGCAAATCGAATTATTATGGTTACTACCATTTATTAGAATGAAATTATAAATGGGTATAAGGTAGGAAACCATCTCGATTTTGAGAAGCTTTATTTTCTAAGTTACGTCTAGTTTGGAATATCGCATCACCTCCTCGACGATGCTTGCTCCAATACATACCCCTACATTAGTTCATCTATAAAAAGGCCAGTAGGCCACAACCAAATAACCACACGGTTTAGGTGTTTCAGAAATGGGTGTCAAACCAGTAGCCAGAGCAGTGGGCCAAATGGTCAGCAAGCTAGGAACTGGTGCAGCCACTTCTAGATGTCACTGCACTACACAAGGTACAACAAAGCTGACTACGAGGTCATGCTAGAGTGGAAGCTTACCCATTTCCAGAGATGTTGAGCACAAGAGAAAGTTCGCCATGGGAGCTTTTCTCTGGGCTCGCTAGATTTTTATTTGTCTTGATCCCTCCATGTTATAATTATTGAAGCTACAAAACTGTTATTTTCTTGGTATGCTTTCGTTAGTTCCAATTTGATCTGGTTTTGTTTACGTGATCAAGGAATGACCTGAAACAAATACTTTGAAGAATGATAAAAAAGAATCAAAGGAAATAAATCTATATGAAATGCAAACAATAAATAGGACAACGCTAAATGATTAAGAATATGGTAATTGGAACTATCTATTTTAGTTAGTTAATACTGTAGTAATACATTCTATAGACTATAGTTTCCCTGTTTATACTGAAATGAATATTTTCTGACATCGGCCTCCAGTTCTGAATTTGTTCAGGTCCGTCCAAGAACTAGTTAGTGGTTAGCCTTGGGGGCGTGTTGAGCCGAAATAATCAAGTAAAAAGTACACAGTAAGAGTAACCTGGGTAGACCATGGATGGGAATGCATTAAATGAAGCCCAATTTCATAAACAAGCCCGTGAGAGAGGGAGGGATGGAGTGGTAGGATGGGAAGGTCGGGTCAAGCTAAAGCGCACGTTAGCATTTATTATCAGGCAAAAGCAAGCCGACGCATAATATAAATTATACACAGTTAGTACCGGTCATTGTCACTGGTATATAAAAAAGCCGAAAGGCTCTTCTCATCATTTCTGTTTTTTTTTGTTCCCCTTCAAAAAGCGTCTGGCGCCAGGCCTTCTTTTGCGCCTACCGATCTAAAGTCTAAACCCTAGTTTCAAGCGAAAGGGAAAAAGAAAGAAGAAATGCCGAGAGAAATCATAACACTGCAGGTGGGACAATGCGGGAACCAGATCGGAATGGAGTTTTGGAAACAGCTCTGCCTCGAACACGGCATCAGCAAAGAAGGCATTCTTGAAGATTTCGCTACTCAGGTTCTCTTTTTCTTTTGAGGTTTTCTCTTCGTATTATTACTTTTTGTACTTTAAAGCTTCACTTTCCAGTTAATTACGGGAATTCATATTGATTTTTTTCTATTTATTTGCAGTTTTACTAATAATTAAATGTCTAAAAGTACTTGATAATTAAGCTGTTAGATTAGGTCCCCATTAGGGATAGCATTGCCCGTAATTTGTTGATATTGAGATGATTTTATGTGAGATATAAAAGAATAAGCAGTGAGTTAGTTCTTGCGATTTAAACATCGGTATCTCTATGTCTTGATTTTCTCGGCACGGATGATGCAGGGAGGTGACAGGAAAGATGTCTTTTTCTACCAAGCTGACGATCAGCATTATATACCACGTGCTTTACTCATAGATTTGGAACCTAGAGTAATTAACGGAATTCAAAATAGTGAATACAAAAATCTATACAATCACGAAAACATCTTTGTTTCTGATCATGGTGGAGGTGCTGGAAACAACTGGGCCAGTGGATATCATCAGGTAGTCTCACTTGTGTTTTCTTTTGCATTTAACGTTCTACTTTAGTAATGTTCAGTTTATGTACAAGTTCATTGAGGCTTGGACCCCCTACGGTTTTAGTGGATCCTATTCGAGTAATGTTTCAACTTTTGTTTCTTATCACTTTTATCTCTCTTCTCCATCATTATAGTATGTTTCAGGTAACAGTTAGAAACAATTATGGTCTTCTGCACATTATTTTAAGTTTAACATGTTCAGATCATCTTGTTGATCAGGAAAAAATGATCATAATTTCAAGTAGCAGTAATTTTTTATTGACGGCGGAATAGAATCAATAGATATATGCTTTCATGAAATGTTGATGTTATCAGTTTTTCTTTTTTAATCTTAGAATAATTTTTCCTTGTTTATAGAGATCATGGAGCATATTGCAACTTTTTGATGAAAAAATCTGACATGAGTTTCATGACTTTTACGAGTTATGTATTAATAATCTTTTATCAAAATCCAGCTCCTTGATCATGAATAATACGTGATTTTCAAACAGGGAAAGGGTGTTGAAGAGGATATAATGGACATGATTGACAGAGAAGCTGATGGAAGTGATAGTCTTGAGGGTTTTGTTCTATGTCATTCGATTGCTGGAGGGACAGGCTCAGGTTTCTTCTCGTCTTCTTATTTGTGTTTTTAACTCTCTGTTCTGGCCTATGTAATATTTTTAATTATTTATTTTATGCTTATTTTCCTCTTTTGGTTTATATGTCCACACGTGTTTGTTTCATTTGGCTGCAAAAATTAGGACCCCAGCAGTAGTAGTGTCTTCCACTAAGATACTGAAATTTTCTTTAAGACTTTGTTTTGGTTACAACTTGACTGCTTTCATCTACAATGAAGGTATGGGTTCCTATCTGTTGGAGGCTCTGAATGACCGCTACAGCAAGAAGCTGGTTCAGACTTATAGTGTATTTCCTAACCAGATGGAGACAAGTGATGTGGTGGTCCAGCCCTACAACTCACTTTTGACACTCAAACGACTAACGTTAAATGCTGATTGTGTTGTTGTTCTTGACAATACTGCACTCAATAGAATTGCTGTAGAACGTTTACATCTAAGTAATCCTACATTTGCTCAAACAAATTCTTTGGTTTCCACTGTGATGTCTGCAAGCACAACTACATTGCGGTATCCAGGGTATATGAACAATGATTTGGTTGGTCTTCTTGCCTCTTTAATTCCAACCCCAAGATGTCATTTTCTTATGACAGGTTACACACCTCTTACAGTGGAGCGCCAGGTACTTCAAATACTCATGTTTTTTATATTTATGACTTTGTAGTTGATTGTGGTTCCTGATCAATTGCTCCTTGTGTGATTTTTAGAGTTAAGTAGAGCCTTTATACAATTTGTCTATAATCGATCCACTTACTCGTTTCAGAATTGGGGGTGGAAAATGGACCTGAAGCTTTAGAATTCCATATATTTTATTTTTATTAAATTGATCGTCTCAGTATGTCTCATCAGTCCTAAATTATAGTTTTTAGTCTTGTTATTCATGTAAATATCTTTTTGGTGTAGTGTGATGCCTGTGTTTCTCTTCCTGGCAGGCCAATGTGATTCGCAAAACTACTGTCCTTGATGTTATGAGAAGACTTCTCCAGGTGAGATATGTAGGTTGTACTTGTTTCAAAATGGGTTGCATTTTTCTAACCCTAAGCTTCCTGGCAGACAAAAAATATTATGGTTTCTTCTTATGCGCGCACAAAAGAAGCTAGCCAAGCAAAGTATATCTCCATACTGAATATCATTCAAGGGGAAGTAGATCCTACTCAGGTATGATAAACTTTTTTTTAATGCTATAGCTTTTACAGGAAATATATCTCCAAAGTCTTACATTTATATTATGGATAAGAAAATTATATGCATCATTCTTTATTCTTGGGCAAGTCGTTGATTACCTTTCTGTTGACTTTGACCAGTAGAATAACATTTGCATTCTTTAGCAGTTTTGGTTATTTCTATCTTAAGGGTGGTAATTGGTCTAAGATTTTGCATGTGAATGCATGCATATATATTGTCTAGGATATTGAACATCTTATTCTTCCTTCTGTTGACTGTTGTGCCAAAAGTTTACAACAGTTTGCTTTATCTTTTCTTTAAAGTGATACTGGGCATTTGATAGATTCTCATGTCCTTTTTTTTCTCTACCTCTATTTTATCCTTTCTCTTTTCAGAAACATCTCTTTTCTTTAGACTTATTGTGTTAATTTTCTTCACAGAAGATAGTTGAGTTTTGTGGTCATAACCAGTGCTTCTCTCCCCTTGAAAATTTAGAGCATTGATATTGATAAGATGGTTGCAATGATGCTCCTAGGCACACGTTAACTTAAAATCTTCTAGTTTAAACCATGAGAAAGGGGCACATTTCAGAGAAATCCAACCTTGATTTCTCCTGGCTAGTAACTATATATTTTCTCCCTTGAAAGAGAAGAAAGCATTTGGCGTGTTGCACTTTGAAATCATTTGAAAGTTTAACAAAGCCTAATCTAACTATGTGAGATCAACTATATTACTAATGTACACTTTGTTAGTATTTATTGAATGGAAGAGTAACTTTAAATCGATTGGTTGTTAGTTGTTAATGGTTATGTGTGTTTGAAAATAAACTTAAATAATTTCATGGAATCGTTTTTGTATTGTCTATTCTTACTGGTTTGAGCTTTTAATGTTTGCTAAATAATTTCCCCTGTTTTATCAGGTGCATGAAAGTCTACAGAGGATTCGTGAAAGAAAGCTAGTAAATTTTATTGAATGGGGTCCTGCAAGTATTCAGGTCTCTTGATAGTTGAAGCAGTTGTCCTCACTTTGGGTAATTATTTTTTCTTATGATACCTGGACTTACATCATCTCTTTTTGTTCTTTTTGCGTTTTTGTAGGTCGCTCTTTCTAGAAAGTCCCCATATGTCCAGACTGCCCATAGGGTACAACTCTAGTTCTTGTCTTTTGGACTTTAGATCTCTTATTTTGCCTGCATTATAGAACAATTCACAATATTGGGTCTGAATAAACAAGGGTAACAACTTTGAGCATGATTTTGCTCTCCTTAAAAGTGACCCTTTTGCTGGAGAAAAAATAAACAAGGGCATATTGCATTCTTCAGGTGAGTGGTCTTATGCTAGCAAGTCATACCAGTATCCGACACCTCTTCAGCAAATGTTTGAGCCAGTATGAGAAGTTGAGAAAGAAGCAAGCATTTCTTGACAATTATCGGAAGTTCCCAATGTTTGCTGTGAGTTACCAGCTTTCTGCCCACTTACTAATTTACAATTGCTGTCACTATGCTTTTTGTGTGTGTTCATATGAATTGCAAAGATCTGCGTGCATGAGTTTTATGCAAATAGATGGAAGTTGTAACATGTATTTATATGCAACCACACATATTTGTAAACCTGTCCAAAGGTCATGTTACTTCTTTAGATCGGTTAAGAGATTCGAATCCATGACTGAAACCATTAGTGCCATTTGTTTGTTAATTCTGCTACATGTAATTTGCTTCCAAATCATATAATATTTTTCGATTGGATACCTAAAAAGGGTACATCACATTGGTATTTTTATCCTAATCTGATTCAACATTAACAGGACAATGACCTTTCTGAGTTTGATGAATCAAGGGACATAATTGAAAGTTTGGTTGATGAATACAAGGCTTGTGAGTCACCAGATTATATCAAATGGGGAATGGAGGTATATGCCTAGCTGGCCCTAACTTCTCCAATTTTGAGAACCTCTTGGCTTTAATTGATAATAATGTTATATGCAGGATCCTGACAATTTAACTGGAGAAGGAAATGCCTCGGGAACACTGGATCCGAAATTGGCTGTGTGAACAGAATAAGGTTCAATTACGAATTCTCAGGTAAGGACCTGTAGGTTGTTTCTTTTTTTGCAAAAGTACTACTATTAAGTTATTCAACTCTACGGTATATTTGTGGTGGAGTTATTGAGACGCTAAAGTTGATTTAGACTCTGCAGTCATTTTCAGTCATTGCCTTAGGTTTTGATGTGGTTCTGAAATGAAAATTGAAGAAAATATCAGTTTTTCTTTTTCTTATTAACTTAGTATTTTCCCTTGGCAATTGACATATACATTGTCTTTTAGTAAGGCCATTAATGTCCTTACATGCATTGGTTTCTTCATGCGTCTGTTACTTCCCTTGTGCAGTTTTGTTAATTTTTTTACTAAAATTATGAAGGTCACTTGGTTTGCCTTGGAATTTTTTTCTTACAGGATACCATTGTGGGGAGTGGATTGCAATTTTAGTTTTTCTTTTTAATATCCTTGTGTATCTGGTTTTGGGTATTTAACAGAAGAAAGGTTGATTTTAGGATGATAGCATCATGGCTTGTAATTGGGTAAATGTTTTGAGTTTGCTGATACTACTTGAGAAAGACTGCGCCTGGTCTGAGTTGGATGTATATTTTTGCGTAGGATTTGTTAGGTGTTGTGTGGTAGTTAAAGTTTTATCCTAACAGATCTGTTTTTGGAATGGAGCTAAAAGGATTGGAATTGGTAAGCTTTTAAAATGTTTTGAGTGGGAATATCATTCTAATTCAAAACAAAAGTTATCATTGTGCACGGGATCGACATAGCATGTGCTGTCATATCATTTGCGTGAATATCTGCTTATATCATGGCCTGGTCTGGTCTGGTCCCATCCCGTACTGTATATAATTTGAATAAGGTTTTTTGTCACCCATGCTGCAATTTTTAGTTGTTTATTTGAATTTCTCAAGGCAATGACCAGTAGGATAAATACAACCATACATATATAAAATAATAATATCATGCAGAACTTCTGTAACGACGGCTACTGCCAAATAACGTTGAAAACTTTGGCAGCTGGAGGGTATCCAAGGCCATAGGATGATTAGTTTTTGTGTTCTACTTCCAGCTCCGTGTTTTTTTATATTCGTTAAAACAGTATTTGAATTTCTTTTTCATTTCAAAGTTAAAAAAAAAACCATGCATCAATCATTAAATTATATTATTTGGATGCTTGGGCTGCATGTGAAACTCTAGACTCTGTTAATTTAGGATCAAAGGTTATGTTTGAAAATTTAGATTATCGGCGTCTCTGAATCTGATTTTTTTGGAGCTGATCCCATTCAGTTCCTGGAATTAACTGATGATGTAGAAAACTTTGATAGAAAAATGTTGTTAACTGAATGGTAGCTCAAATCCAGTCGTGGGCCAATTCAGAGAATTCGAGTCAACAATCACTCAGTCTGCAGTCTATTTGACCAATTGACAGCAAAGTTGATAATGATGGTCGGGCGACAGCGGCCCAGAACAAGAAAACAAAGACCGAATGAGAGAGGCTGCAAACGGCGATTGACATCTAACCTCGTTTAGGGTTGAATTATATTAAGTTTAAAATATATTTGAAGTTAAAATTAAACGAACACAAAATTACTGATTAAGGTTCGCCAAAAAAACGTTACTATTAAAGAATATAACTTTAAAAACTTGAGATGAAATTTCATTACATAATTTACATTACACGAAATTAAAGTGTGAATTTAATATATTTTTAGGGATGTCCTTGGATACGAGTAATAATAAGAAAGTGTAATGACTAACGTAGTAATTATATGTTTATAATTATAAAGAATTTTTTTAACATGTTTAATTAATAGAATGTAAATACATTTAAATTTGCAAAAATTAAATAAATAAAATTCGAATATAATCATGATTAGCTATATATATTTCAATTACACTCAATTTTAGTGAGATTTATTAATTATCATAATCACTCAGATGTATTACACGGGTGCAATTACACATAATTATCAAAATCCAAAATAAATTATAGTTATGGGTGAAGCGCAGGTATCTCTCATCCTAAGTTCTAAATCTAAACTGAAATAAGAAGTTGATGTTAAATTCATATGAAACAAACCTACTAAATAACCACCGAATTTGCATTTAACAATCTAATTTAAAATGGGAAAAAGTATACTCTTGTTTGAATTTAAATTCAAATTAATTTTGGATAAAGGAATATTATTATTTGAAATAATACCGGGCAGCAACCCTTAATTGTCAACGTAATAAAAGAACTAACAACGGTTTAATCCAATATCGAGAATAAACGTTAAGAAAACCAGAGTTTGGTATGAAGAGAGAAAACAACAACTAAGCAACAACCCATGAACAGTCTGTCTCAACAACAATACAGAGAAAAAAGGCTTGTCCCCCCAAGTCTCATTTCCCCCCATTTTTACTGCTTACAAATTACAAAATTAAAATACAAACTCATTTTAACTCCCTATAATACAATCTCAACCTCTTTATTTAAATCCAAGTTCTATCTTCTGCATTTGTCTGTCTACTCCCATTTCCTCTTTCTTCAGCGCTCTCTCTCATATTGCTCCCTGCTGAGAATTTTGGAAGGGGTTTCTGTAGGAATTTATTAGCTCTGAAAACATGGCAGTCATTTCTTTCGGGGTTCTTATGAGAGTTGTGACTATCTTTGCTCTTGTTTTTGCTATTGTCCCACCCAATGTTGAAGCTCAGTCTGCTGCACCAGCTCCTTCTCCTACAAGTGATGGTAACTAATCCTTTTCTTTAACATGCTGTTTTTGGGCTTTTACATCTTTTGATTACTGCCTTCCTTATAACAGTATTCAGGCATTGCCAAAATCTGCTCTCCTTTTTTCTTTTGACTCTGAAATGATTCTCATTTTTCCTTAAAAGGCATTGTTTTTCTCGCAGTTAAAATAAATACAGTTGGCTTTTTCCCCCAAAATGCAAATGCAGTGAATAATTAATTACTTGCATCTTGGGCAGGAACTTCAATTGACCAAGGGATTGCTTACATTCTGATGCTTGTGGCACTGGTGCTTACATACCTTATCCACCCTCTAGACGCATCCTCCTACACCTTCTTTTAAATTATATTGTTCATTTTGGTCACAGATTCCCTTTTTTTCCCTTTCTTTTTGGGTGATGGATGTAGTGGCTAATGGTTTGCATTGGTTTTGAGAGATTGATTGATTAATGTGATTCCTGGAATGATAGCCTACACTACTTGATTCTTTTGCTTTTCAATATAACATTTGGAATCCTCCTTCTGTCCCTGTTAATCTTTTAGCTTCCTTCTTTCTAAAGGAGGATAACTAAAAAGTGAAACAACTGCAAATGAAGACTAGTGTTTCTCTCCAAGCTCAAACAATGGGGCAGGTTTAAGCACATTTTGCGCTTTCTATCTAGTCAAGTACTTGAAACAACTAAACCATCAAAACAAGCTTTATTCCAAATATATTCTTAACAGGAAAAGAAAAGGTTTCTGTAATTCTGTTTCAACTTGCAACATTAGGCTTGCATTATGTGATAAAAGAAAAAAAGAATAGGAAAGATACAGCCTGGAATTTCCAGATCCCGGAATCATTTGAGTCATGGGCATGGGTATCCACTGAAAGGCTTTGCCAAAGTGGTTTGAAGCGATATGATGGACCTTTTGATGGGGGACCAGAAGTGTGTTATTCTTTTATTTACATCATTGAGTCGGGTGACTATACTTAAACCATTAAATCAACCATAGTTGTGGCACAAATCCAAGTCCTTCACTCATGATCTTCGTGTCTGTAATGTAAAGCGAACTTGACAACTTCGTAAAATGAAACAACAATCCCCACGGACGGACCAGTGCGACCAACACGAGGACCAAGTCCAGCAAACAGCCCCTTCATCCCTCCATCCCTGCTCCAAATAACAGCTTGATACAATGAGTTAATTAAAGTGAATATCCATATAACCTTGAATGAGCTAACCTAATATATTAGGCAGCTTGACAACAAGATAGAGCAATAGTACCTAAAATTGGCCTCAAGCACACACGCTTCTGGTATAAAAAAAAGTCCCCATTGGAGTGTTTTAAACTATGTTGTTCTAGTTAGGACATAAGAGATGCATTCATCTAGTCATTTACTAGAAGATCTGCTACTATGCACTCGACTACAACTAGAACAAAGATGCAATATTATCTCAAGGAAACGGAATATTGCATACCTCCAAATTTCACGTAGAGTTTGCCTTGTAGTAATCTTTAATGACTTGACAGGATCTTTCTGAAAATCATGAAAGAAAGTTTCAGAACGAAATGCACCAACCCATAGCATATATCTGAAATAAAAAACTAGTTAAATCTTTTCCTAGAAATAGTTGCTCTCTTATGGTCACGTATGTGTAGAGCAAGTGATGCTCTGAATATAATCCTTAGGTAATCAGTTAGATCACTTTACTGTGTTTATGTGTGTGTGACTGTGACAACAAGTGCCTGCTTTCATCCTATCTTAACCGAAACGAAACTCATATGAAGAAACTAACGACCTCTATCTGTCGTCGGGTCTTTACAACATCTAGGGGACAGGTAACAGCTGCTGCGATGCTTCCTGCCACAAAACCAGCAGCAAAATTTGCCCCAAGGATGCTACCTGCACCAGCTTCATCACCCACTGACACAAGCAGTTTTCTCCTGATCTGAAAAGGTTGAAAGAAACAAGAATTATGTTGAATGCATAAGGTAGCATTAAACATTTTTTTTATTTTGGAAGGGGAGGGGGGGGGGGGGACACTTAGCCTTATCTCACCGGCTCAAGTGTTGCCCAACAGATTGCAGAGAAAGGAACATCACGAGCAAGTTGTGAACTAAGGCCAGTCCATAGGTTGCGGTAGTTTTGTACTGTTATGAAGAATATGTCAGTAATGATGACCATCTTGCTTAGTTTAATCAAACTTTCTCAATTGCGATAAAATTTCTCATTCAATGCTAAAATTATACTTTTTCAGGCAGAGAGTAACTCACTCCAATAGTTAACTTACAGTTTTGAATGCAATTTGTGCTTGTCACTGGGTTGATTACTCCAACTAATGTCTTCCATATGCCTGCAGGCTTCATACCGCTTTTAGTTTCTTTAAATGCCTGGTAATAAATTAAATATTCATAAAGTTGAACTTCATTGATTTCTGCAGAATAGCAAATTGAGGATTATTATAGTAATTCCTGGTTACATTAGAAGAAGCACAGATGATTTTATACCTGCATGCGGGTCCTGGCCAGTTCAATAGGATAACAAGATACGCAAGCTAAAGAACGTGCAAATACACCTGCTACCAATGGGACATATGGGGTCAAGGTTGGAGCATTATTAGTCGTGAAATCCTCCATTGAATTACGGAAAATGTCATAGCAGGGCATGTAAATGCCAACCTGAATTACAAGAAAAGACCAGAGTCCATGAGGTGCCAAAAAAATAGAAGCACATAAAAATGCTTCCTCGCACTAATGCAAGGGATAAAAACATGCAATGGAGGCCTGGAGGGAAGCCATTAAAATGAAAGAGCAAATTTACGAGGGAGACAGACTTACAGTCGGCACAGCCAATGCTAAACTTGCATTTGTTCCTCTCCACAGTCTGGCAAAACCTTCCTGCAAAATTCAATCCCGTGAACCTCCGAAAATAAGCAATAATCTGTGCATCGAAATATGAAGGTGACAAACAAATGTGTATATATAAAGAGATTCTAATGCATATATAATGAATGTTTGGATGATTATGCTTAGATGGATTAAGAATTGCTTTCACAAAAGTGTAAAACATCTACCACTAAGTTAGGTATCAACTGTGTTTAACCGAGATTCTTTTACCTGTGTATACTGAAGAAATACAACATCCCATTTATTTAACAAAAAAAGGAAAAGAAAAGAAAGAAAAGAACTTATTTATTGAACAGAAGTGCCATTACAGCATCAAGCACTTGAAGAACAAGCCTAATATAGTAATTAGCAAGTGCAGAAAACAACCAACCTGACGAATGACTTTGTAGAAAACATCAAGTGTTCCGGTGTACCTATGACACTCAGGGGGACATAGTGGTTCAGAGCCAACAACCGAACGCGAACATGATTGAGAGCTTCTCATATCTGGGAACATCTAAAAAGGAAGAGCAATGGAGGAAAAAACCAAAATATTCACCAAGGGAGTAAACTGAGATGCTAAAAACATGGAAACTAATGAAATTGATAAGTACCGTATTTGTTTCAAAGCAGGAATTGTAAGGAACTCCAGCAGCCTGTGCTTGCAACCTTGTCTGGATCGAAAAACAATTCATTTTACGATTTTGAACACATCTTCTGAGAGAATTTTGATTAATTCTAGGAACTGGGTTTCTTTTTTACGTTGAAAAAACATAAATGCTTTAAAGAATCTGACGGAAAAAAAGGCTAATTATTTAGAAGAATGGAAAATTAGATACCTTTGCGACATCGAGAGGATTAACGATGATGGCGGAAATAAAAGCGGCACTGGCGGCAGAGAAAGCCCTCTCTTCGAAGCTCAAATTGACGTCGTCTACAGCTTTAGGCTTTTGGGTTGTAGAATCTTCGTGGGCAGTTTTCAACATGTTATCAACGTTTCCTTCAAAATCAACTCTGGTGGCGGAGGCAGCGCTTATCCATGAAGGAAACCCCTGTCTCGAGCTAACCATCTCTCTCTCTCGTTCTTGCGGCAAATCAAATTTTCATCGAAAGAAATGAGGAGTGAGAAATGAGAAGTTCAAGTTGAACAAATTATTGGAAGATTTTAGATTCGTTAGTTACAAAAGTTTCTTCCAGGGCTTTCCTTCTTTTTATTAGTATTATTATAATAACAGAAAGAGGCAGATTTTTGCATGGGGAAGGGAAGACACAAGAGGAGGCGAAGCAATGTGATTCGTGGCGTGGAATTAAGGGCGCCAAGCCAGTCAGCGTTCCAATCGGTCCTTCCACTTCCCTTTTTGCCTTTTCTTCCAATTTCAGGAAACCCAGAACTAACGTTGGCCCAATATAGAGCTGCTGCTTCAGCCCTATTAAACTGTCGGATTTTCTTTATCAAAAGATTTCTAAGATTGGGCTAATTCTCAAATTAAGCCCCATAGAAGTCTGGGTTACTGTGTACCGTATTTAATGTTATGATTTTTGTTTTATTTTGGTATGATTAATTTTTTTGAGAATATAGTGTTTATATGTGCTAATTTGGGAGATTAAAATTATATGGTTCGAAAATTTCAAAAAATCGATGAATTCAAATACGTTTTTGTATCTAATTATATTTTTGATGATTTGCGATATAAATACAACCGAGTTTGATTTGCAATCCCATCAAACAAGTATTTCCATGATGCATGAGTTGAATATGTACGTACGTATGTATGTATGATAAAAAAAAATTTAATAAGAGTCATCACCAGCGAAAAATTACATGCAAAGGCATCTTTGAGTTTGCTTTTTCTGCTTCTTTTGAATATGTAACTGAATTCCTTGGTGAATTACTCAGCAGGTTGCTTGGCATGATAAAAAATCATGAATAAATTTACTGCATAATTTCCAACAGCATTATGCCATTTCAAGTGGTTGAATAAAAAATTCTAGTGCATGAAACGAAAAAACTGGAAAACTCCTGCTTTGACCTTCACAGCTTCTTCCTCATCCATTTCAATTCCATGCTTAGTACAACCCTCAGTTTGGTCTGCATGGATTAAACGACATATGGAGACATAAATACTAGTTCAGTTCACTAAGAACATAGGCCAAAAACGAGAGCCTTTGAAATATGGAATATTAAAGAATGGAAGGGTAGGGCTTTAGTGAGGCTCTACTAAATAATGGTTTTTTGTCATCGGGTGTTTGGACAAAACCATTTTTCGCCACGGTCCCCACTCTCATCGCAATCACATGCAATCATGTATATATGCCTCCTTTTCACGTCATATATTGGCATCATTATGCTGCTCAATCTCATCAAATCAACCCTCTCATGGATCCAGAATCCCCCAATGGACCATGTACATGAGCAATCATAGCATTCCATTGCACGAAATAGCATGCCATTATCACTCACAATACAAGATGTTAACTGTTAACCATCCATCACAAGGTCCCGTCATGTGAATGTATACTGTGAAAAATATCACGTACACACCAGTTGTAGCAACTTAATTTGTGGGGTTTAGACTCGATTTCGAGCATTTGTATGTACAAGGTGTATATGCGTTGTCAAAAGATTAAAAAATTATGAACAAATATTACAATATAATCACACCAATACATTAAAAAAAAATTATGGGGTTCAAAAAGTCGACACATGATGATCATGGGACAGGGTCAAATGGGCTACTACTAATCCCTCGAACATGGTTAGAAGGAAACTAGGAAAACCATGAAACTCTAATGTTGATTTAGACATGATAACAAACAACGTATTCAAGTTGTGATTCGGAAAAAAAAAAAAAAAAATTGGCTTGAAAAATATTGAATAAATTCAGGAAAATAACAGGAACAAAAATAACTAAAATAAGAAATGTAAGAACAAAATGTAAATATTCAAAATAATAAATAAATAAACGAAAAAAAAGTAAAAGATGAATCGAATAAATGTGATGGATATGATGGATAAATTGATAAATATCCAATTGAATCCTTTGAGATATAAGTCCTAACAAACTCAATTAACGACTCAAATAAACCCTTTAAAAAATATTTATTGGCAAATTAAAAAATAAACAATGAATTTTCATGACTCCTTGAAGAAAATTAAGAAGAAAACTACTTCTAAAAATCACCAAAAGTAAATATTACACAAAAAAACTAACTCTTAAAATTGAAAACTTTATTAATGAAAACAATTGTGTATCTAAGAAACAATAAAGAGGCCTTTATATAAGCTAATTAAGTAGATTCAAATAAAATTCTCAAATATAACTTTAATTAATCTAAATAAGAAATAATTTTAAACTAAACTTTTTTTGCTCACTACGAAACGTAAAACTCTTAAGTAACTTAAAATATTTAAAAAAATTCAAAATTCGGAATAAATAAATAATAAAATAATAAAATAATAAAACATATAGTAAAAATTAAGCTTAAAATCGAACTCAAATTAAAAGGTCGAAAGTCGTAATTTCCGTAATAATCCCGTCCAAAAATTCTACTCGCGCAATATTCACTAAAATGATCATAACTTGAGCTCTCGAACTTGAAATCAAGAGATTCAAAATGTATTTCGAAACTAAGGGATAAATCTTTAAACATTAAAAATACCTTAAACTAAAAAATTCCTGGATCTCATCCAAAAGTTCGTTACAACTTAAAAATTGACATCTTTGATAAATTTCTTCTTTCCATCCTTGCAAATATCACGTGATTACAGTAGTTTGGGTCTTTGTAGACGTAAAAGAACATAGAAGTTGCAATCACTGAGGAGGAGCCGCCTTTACATGACAATCATCAGTTTCACTATTCAACTGGCCCTAAACCACATCATCCACAATCAACAAATCTAATAACCCGTTACAGCTTAGATTTTGAAATCTCATTTCCAATTTACACTTCACTCTTCTCATTTACTCTTTACAGAGTTAAGTATGGATATTCTTCTCATTTACTTTTTTTAACATTTGACCAAACTACGTGATTTCATTGGTCAGCCATCAAAATTAGCGGAAAGCAACTATTGTTTAAAGAGGGAGCTAATGAGGTAAGAGTACTTGGAAGACGCGGAAAATTGAATGCAACGTGGGTCCATTGGCTACAATGCACAACCATAACATC